>CM028359.1:79201700-79801700 GCA_016618105.1 Dendrobium huoshanense | reverse complement strand
CACGTGAAGGGGTTTGATATGAATGTGAAAACTGAGAAGAATAATAAATTAGGGTTTTAGGTGAAGATAAAACGATAACTTGAAGAATGATTTTATACTTTTTTTTATAAGGAGAGGGTGAAAGATGGAAAAACATAGTAAAAATAAAGTAGAGATGAATTTGGTAGACAGTCATCCATGATGAGCCTTAAGCTAACATGGCCATGGAAACATCAAAAAATTCATGAATGTTTGTCCCCCCGTCAATGGTGGAATAGGGCGCCATCAGCTACTTCAAAGTGAGAATATGAATTTAGAATCATGGAAGTCGCCAAGCCTTCATAAGATTGTCCACGACCAAGTTGAGGGGATAAAAGGCCAAATTGGAACAAACACAGTCAAACACTTCATTTCCATTCATTTCCTTCAATTTAAAAAATAATAAGATGTCCCATATTGATTGCAAAGTACCAAATTCAAAATTAAATTACAAAATTCAAACTCTAATTAAGTAGGAAAAGAGGGAGTAAGTTTGCATTTAAAAGAGGGCTTGGATGGAGGCACGTCTTCATTTAAATTTTCATTTGGCGCTAGTGTGTGATGCTTGATCTTGGACTTGAAATCACTACTGGAATGTGCATAAGGAGGCACCTTTTGGCTTGCTTGGAATCTCTTAGCTTGATTTTGCATGGGAAGTCAGCCACATTAATGCAGCATGATGTTGATCAACTAGTTCAATCAACATCCCACCAACTTATAACAAGTAACTTAATTAACTTCTTAATTATAAAGCAAGGTTTAAAGTAGCGTAAATAAGCCTCGAGGCGTTTTTCATCCATGAGGCGAGGCATAAGCCTCGAGGCTGTGTGAGGCGAAGTCTCACAGACGAAGAATTGCGTAAATGAGAATTTAAGTATTCTACCACGTAAATAACAGTAAGAGGCTATCATACAATAAAAACATCTAAATGAGAAGTGAACTTAATAGAAAACAATAAAATAGATGCAATATATGCATCTCATAGCATAATTCAAAGTACAAAACCAAAATATAAGTCTATCAAAACTCTCAAAGTACAAATAAGAAAAAATATTTAAAATCCAATCATGTCTCATCACTAAATGGGTATTCAAGGGAGGCATCTTGATGCGAGCAAAAGACATAGGGAGCCTATATCTCTTGATCACAAAGAACACGACGGACTTCTACGGACGAAAACGACAAAAAACGAGAAAAGGGACGAACAAACTCTTACATTTCAAATTAAAGAAACAAAAAGAAATTAAAAACACAAACTCGACTCGATCTCAAAGACACCCTAAAGTTGTTGCACTTTGAGAAGAAGGATACATGTGGAGTGGCACTTGCGGAGAGACGAAAGAGGTTAGAAGCCCGAGAAGAAAGGTTGGAAAGAGCCCGCAGGATTTCCGGAGGGGATGAGAAAGAAGGGTGAAAAGAGCCCGCGGGATTTCCAAGCAAAAGCAAACCCGCAGGTTAACACTTTTCCAAAAATAACATTTCATTCAACTTCACTAAACATTACATAACCCCTAATATTTATAGGTATGAAAGGGGAATACAAAAGGACACATACATAAATTCTAACACATAAAACTAAGCATGGGAATCTCCCCCCAAGCTCTCAGTTTAACACCCAAACCAGGAACCAAGGAGACAACCACGGGAGACAAAGGAACCGCACGGACCAAAGAGCCACGGCCACGGGAAACGAGGGAACCGCACGGACCAAATAGCCACGGCCACGAGAGAATGAGCCCAGCCCTGAGATCCCAAGAGGCAAACATAAAAATCTTAAAACCTTGGTGGAAACCAAGGGGTCATACATAGGAATACTAAACACCACACTTGGGATTCCAAAAGTCCCATTGGAAACCCAAAAGACTATAACATAAAAAGCTTAAAAACATTTAATTAAAAGATAATAAATGAATTAAAATATTAGCTCATAATGAGCTAACCCTTAGTTCAATAAATGAACTAAAGTCCAGCTCATAAATGAACTAAAAGTTTACCTCAAATATGATGAACTACTAGACTCAAGGGAAGCCAAAATATGATTTATTTTGGACAAGTGTTGACCCCCCTTTGTCTACATCAGACTCCCCTTCTTGCGAATTCAGCTCCTGATGAATTATCTGTTGTTGATTCCCTTGAGGCGGTGCATACTGTTCATCGAGCTCCTTGCGTTTCTCACCAAACCTCTTCAGAATTTCTTCTTGCTCTTTTTCAAATTGTTGTTGCAGATACCTTTTGTACTTCTCAAATTTTTGATCACATAGGAACATGTGATATTGCAGTTTGTAGAGTCGATCTTGAAGTGGATCCATTGAGTCACCTTCTGTAGGAATCCACATGTCCAACGGGAGTGGGACATTAGGATCATGTTGCTCGCTTTCCTCCATGAATGATGCCATTTTTTTGGGATTTCCCATTTTTTGACAGACTCAAAAAAGACTCAAAAACTACAAGACTAAAAATACTCGATCTAAAGAAAACTCTAGACTCACAATTTCTTGACTTGACAAACTCTAACTTGACAACAAAACTAAACTTTGACAAACTTGACAACCAAAATAAATTTGACAACTCACAAACCTAGGACTTCCTAACTTGCTCTGATATCAAATGATGCGAGCAAAAGATATAGGGAGCCTATATCTCTTGATCACAAAGAACACGACGGACTTCTACGGACAAAAACGACTAAAAACGAGAAAAGTGACGAACAAACTCTTACATTTCAAATTAAAGAAACAAAAAGAAATTAAAAACACAAACTCGACTAGATCTCAAAGACACCCTAAAGTTGCTGCACTTGGAGAAGAAGGATACAGGTGGAGTGGCACTTGCAGAGAGACGAAAGAGGTTAGAAGCCCGAGAAGAAAGGTTGGAAAGAGCCCGCAGGATTTCCGGAGGGGATGAGAAAGAAGGGTGGAAAGAGCCCGCGGGATTTCTAAGCAAAAGCAAACCCACAGGTTAACACTTTTCCAAAAATAACATTTCATTCAACTTCACTAAACATTACATAACCCCTCATATTTAAAGGTATGAAAGGGGAATACAAAAGGACACATACATAAATTCTAACACATAAAACTAAGCATGGGAATCTCCCCCCCAAGCTCTCGGTTTAACACCCAAACCAGGAACCAAGGAGACAGCCACGGGAGACGAAGGAACCGCACGGACCAAAAAGCCACGGCCACGGGAAACGAGGGAACCGCACGAACCAAAGAGCCACAGCCACAGGAGAAGGAGCCCAGCCGTGAGATCCCAAGAGGCAAACATAAAAATCTTAAAACCTTGGTGGAAACCAAGGGGTCATACATAGGAATATTAAACACCACACTTGAGATTCCCAAAGTCTCATTGGAAACCCAAAAGACTATAACATAAAAAGCTTAAAAACATTTAATTAAAAGATAATAAATGAACTAAAATATTAGCTCATAATGAGCTAACCCTTAGTTCAATAAATGAACTAAAGTCCAGCTCATAAATGAACTAAAAGTTTAGCTTAAATATGATGAACTACTAGACTCAAGGGAAGCCAAAATATGATTTATTTTGGACAAGTGTTGACCCCCCCTTTGTCTACATCACATCTTCATCTCCAATTGTATCTATGAACGTCAAATCTTCATCATCTTCAATGTTACCCACTTTTCTCTTCCCTATTTAATAAGAATGATTAGTATGTTGTTAATTGCATATATTTTAAATGTAATAGCACATAAGAAATTGTGAGATACCTTTGTTTGCTTGTCGTGCTGCAGTACTAATGAATGTGTGTGGTGTGGTACTAGTAGATATGCCCGCTTGATATGCTTCTCCCCTCAAGACATCCACACTTAGATCATTTAACTGCTTGTCTAATAATGGCAAATCTGTCTCATCATCTATGAACCAGTCATTATCAGACGCCACATCATCACGCACCAAAGGGTCATCATCATCCTTCAACCCCTTGTTCCTCAACCTCTTATTGTGCATAATATACACAAGGGAGTTCATTTTGAGTGTTGAAAGTCGATTTCTTCTCTTCGTTTGCACTTGATTATATGTGCACCAGTTTCCTTCACACCCAGAGGAAGAACAAGTGAGACCCAAAACTCTGTAACTCAGGGGTGGAATCACCAAATTGGATCCACCATTCAACTATTTTCAAAAACATAAATGATAATCATAACATATTAAAGTGTTATGCATGTATAGGGCTGCAAGCGAACCAAACGTTCGACAAGCTACTCGTTGTTTGGTTCGATTAAAGCTCGTTTGTGATCGTTTAATTAACTAAACAAACAAACTTGAACAATATTTTAAATACTCGATTCTTAAATAAACAAACTTGAACACTAATGCGTTCGGCTCATTTATGTTCACGAACAACATCATTTGAAGTTCGTGAACAAGCTCGACATTAAACTCCATAAGAAGCTCAATTCGTGTTCGATTTTGAACTCGTGAATAAGCTCAATAAAAATAATTAACATTTGACTATAGAATTAATAAATATAAATAATCATTGCCTTTATTACATAGACAATTACTTTTATTATAAATATGTTTGTTCATAGATATGTTCATGAACGTTTTTGTTTGATAATTAAAAAAAATTCGTTAAATATGTTCGTGAACAAGCTCGATAAGCAGTAAACGGACGAACATGAACTGAACATGAACCGAACATGAACACTCATTAATTTAAATGAACCAAACATGAACACAAACAATAAAGCTCGAACAAACATGAACCAAACTTGAACAAGCTGATATTAAATGAACACAAACATGAACACTCACATACTCGGCTCGGCTGGTTCGTTTGCAGCCCTATGCATGTACGGTTACTTTACAAAAAAATAAGCTTACCTGGAGAGCATTTGGCAATAGTAGATTTTGCTGCTTGCAGACCAAAAAATCCCTCCCTATTCTGAAATAGAACAAGTTCTAAATCTGCAAGCACCCTAACGGTCTGGTCTGGTCCGGTATCAACCGCTTCATGCAATGGTACAAGCCCAGCTTCACCTCTGAATTTCAGGATTTCCTCTCTGAATACTGAAATTGAGGATTGAGATAATATATCGCTGCATGTAGATGACGGTATAACTGGACCTCCCACCGAGCATCGATGATATCCCAAATATCTCTATAATTGGCCCCCTCTCCTCCCAAGTTATATGCAATCAACTCCTTTGCCTCATCCTTTGCATTATATATAAAACTCATGATTGGTTTCTTCTCGGCATTCACTAATCGTAGCACTTGTACTAAGGGTCTTGTACTCAATATGGCATAGGTCACACTTGCCCAAAATTTATCATTCAGAATTAACCTTCATATTTCTTTCCCCTCAGGTTTCTTGCCCCACGCACAATTAAGCCATTGTGTCGATGTAAAGATGGATTCAAGAGGTTGCCTAACATCCAGCATGCTCTGCAGTGTCAAATAAGATGTGGCAAACCAGTAGAACAAACTTGCATTAGAAATTGAAAATGCTTTGCAGTGCACAAATGTAATAACGAACCTAGAGGTAGCATGGCAAATGATTTCTTTCTTAATGAACTTTCTCATTAAGGCTAAGACCCACGAGTGATTGTAGATGAACTTTGTGATCTTCTTCGCCCTAAAAAAGGTGCTCTTGTGTTGAGGTAGATCACCAAATTCCTCCAATATGAGATCAATACAGTGTGCCGCGCAGGGGGTCTAATAGAGGTGTTTCCTCTACTCCATCAACATCTGACCAGCTGTTTTATATGCACTGCATTGTCAGTCACCACCTGAACAACCAATTGCTCCCCGATCTCCTCAACAACCCCATCTAATAAATTGAAAATGAATTCAGCAATTTTAACCTCAATGAAGTTTCAATTGATTGTAAAAACATCGTAATATAGGGATAGTTTACAAGGATATTAATCATGCTCCTGCTCTTCATGTCAGACCATCCATCTGACATAATGGTAAAACCTGTCTCACTCCATATCTTTTTAATCTCATCAATACTCCACTCTGTGTTCTGCAGCTCCTTCAAAATCCATGTTCGAAACTCGTATATGGAAGGTGCCTTCAACCATCTCATATACAACCCTACAGATCATAACATATTGAAGTAGGACGGCGATGTCGCAACATTAAATGGAATGACATTCTCAAAAAAGAATCTGCCAATATACATGCAAACATGTCGTCGACACTCTCTGATACCAGCCGCATACATCATCTGTGCTTTTCCACTATCCTCTCCTAGATTAATCATATATTGATCCATAGGACCCCTGGCACCTCTACTATATATAGTGGAGGAAGAGTCTTTTCCACACTCACACCCGTAGTAAGCACCATGTTCGACCTTTTCATCAAATTGCTCATGTTGTAAATGTTTGGCCATGATATTTTTCTTCATGTAAGCAGTAATTTCCTCATTCACCTTATCTGGCAAATTCGCACAAGGTGCTACGTTTTTATGTGAGTCGGATAAGTGTTCCTTCATGCGGGTAACTCCTCCCTTCACCACCTTATCACAAAAATTGCATTTTAAATACACGTATGTCTTCTCGCCGCCTCATACGTCAACCTGTACACTGTACTTCCAAGAAGGGTCCGGCCGCAATGACGTATTTGACTTTCCATGCCCCTAACCACGCTTCCTAATGCACAAATGCAAAATCAAACCAAAAATCTCAAAAAAATTTAAACCCTAGATTTTCTATAACTTGAAAAATAATACCATGAATTTAAAAAAAAAACTAAAACTGGTAGTAGAGGTGTCGTAGAGGGAAGCCAAATACAAGATGCTCACCGACGTGAGGCGGCGGGAAGGCTGACCAAGGGAAGCTAGGTTGCGGATATGGGCTTGCGGAGAACTCCTCCGTTCGATTCGGGTAAGCCAAATGAAAGAAGTGAGGAAATAGGGTTTCTTTATTAAGAACTTAAGTGGGTGGGACCCTGCTCTATGAGGCGTGCGCCTCACCCATTATTGCGCAATTGGGCCTCTGAGGCGCGCCTCATGGATCCTGAGGCGTAAGCCTCACCTAGACCCAAAATTGTTTAAGCAATGAGGCTCTTTGGGGTAAAATTGTGCAAAGGCGCGCCTTTTATTGCGCAATTTTAAACTACGTTTAAAGTTTAAATTGTAAAATAAAAAATTTACAATTTTCTTCGAATTTGAACTCTTTTTTGCATTAATTCTCATCTACTTTGAGCACTATATTTTGTAAAGTTAAAATTTTTTTAACATTGAAATTAATATAGTGGGATTTTTTTATCAGGATGAGAAAATGATTGTTTGGGCACATGGTTTAAAATGACGAAATAAAAGGCGAGTCTTACCGCAATGTGGTCCCTTTAAGCCTCAAAGCCTACGCAATAAGTTAAGGTTTTGAGGCTTACGTCTCAACTTTAATGAGGCGCGCCTCGCCTCACATTTTTGAGGCGATGCCTCTAATAAAATTAATCTAAATTTTTTTTCAGTTCCGACCCCTAATTGCGCCTAGTGAGATGTCGATGTGGCATCAACATTTAAACACTGGTAAAGGTCGAATGTCAGACGCTGCATTACGGTTTTCAAGTTCCAGCAAACGTTCCAACTTCCAAGCATTCAATCCGAAGCAATTCCAAGCATTCCCTCAATTCCTTCTCAGATTTCATCACCCACCAAGAAAAAGGTAATTTGCTGCCATGATTTCTGTTCAGTTCTGCATATTCTATGGTTATGCTATGCGTAGGTGTTCAAGGCTTTGAAGTTCTTCGTTTTTTTATGCTTACGCTATGCGTATGCGGTGCTTCTCAAAACTTTTTAAATGTTTGTTTGATACTTTGATTCCATCGGGTTTTCTCTGTATTTAGGGTTTATGAATTTATGTTGAAATTTGAAAATTTGAAACATAAACCCAAACTAAATTTGAAGCACCGAATACTTTATGCGTATGTTGTGCGTACTCTACACGCATGCTGTGCGTACTATATGCGTATGTTATGCGTATATTGTGCGTGATAATTGCTTATGTTGTGCGTACATAATGCGTGTGTACTTTATGCGTGCGTATAATTTGCTGCCATATTTTTTTAAATGTGCGTTCTTGTGCGTATGTTGTGAGTACTTTATGCTATGTTGTGCGTGATCGTTGCTTGTATTATGCATATTTTATGTTTATGTTGTGCATTTTGTGTGTATCTTATTTAATTATTCTATATGTTTTTTATTTTTTTAAATTTTCATATATATGTTCGTCCAATTACCTATCGATGCTATGTTTCAACTTTTCGATCAATCTATGATGACTTTGCTCAGCAAATTTCTTCTGAAATCATGGACACATTAAAACGGTTGAAGATTATACAGTTTTTATAATTTTCTGGGTTTGAGCAAAATGTCTCTCTTATTTATAAGATGATATCAAGGTGGAAGATTTCAAAACAATGATTTGCTCTAAAAGGTGACTCCATTCCTTTCACTGTTGATGAAGTGGACCTACTTACTGGTCTGTCAAATAAAGGAGAAGAAAAATCCTGGCTTTTCTTAGCACATACTTCAGTTACATCATCGGAAATTAAGGTAGGCATGCTGAAGTTGAACAAGCACCCCCCCCCTCGAGACTATGTTAAGAACGTTTATCATGTATTTATAATCAAATTTACTTTTTCAACTTAACAACTTCAAAACCCCTCGATTGCTTCAAAGAATAGCAAATAATCCAGATGATTTTTTATCAATAAACTAAGCTAGTTCAATTAGGGAATTTTTAGTTGGATAGTTTTATAAGGCCTCCTCTAAAATTTTAAATAAGAAGCCAGCAGGTTACATCAACGGTTTTGTACATCTGCTAATTATGAGTGCTAAGTGCTAACTGCTAAATTCATTCAAAATTTTCTTGGCTCAATGTGAGTGCTAAAATTTTCTTTCATCTTATTCAGATTTGGTTCCTGGAGCATACTTCTTTTCATGCTCCTATGTATGCTGACAAAAGGCCCCGTTTTCTACGATAGGCCGATGATATTGTATATACTACAGAGGTAGTCACTAACTTATTTGCTAATATAAAGAAAAGTCAGATATATAATGTCCTCTAAGCAGTTTCCCAGACTGAAATGGATATGGTTAATGTCAAGAAATATCCATCAGACAGCCCTCCATCCCCTAATTCCCCTCGTGAAATATCCACCCATCAAAACAACCCCCCCTAATCTCCCCATCATATTCCACCTCCTCAGCAAGACCCACACCAATCTCCTCAGCAAGACCCTCACCAATCTCATCAGCAACCACACTTAAGTTTTTCTGCTGAAGCACTTGAATCTCTACAAGAAAGAATAATCAAATCCTGACAAGAAACATGCACAAAATTTTTTCTTAAATTTGAAGATAGGCTGAGCAAAAGTTTGAAGACCTAACTGAAAGAGTTGAAGTTATTGAGGTCAAGCTCAATAATTACATTGATTAGATCAAAATACTTCCTCAGAAAAGATCTGTTAGCAACTCTTCATCTTCCAATAAGAGACATAAATCAGATATCCCTCCCCACAACCCCAATGAACCAATCCCCCAAAATGAGTCAATCCCATCCAAAAATGAGTCAATCCCACAAAATAAGTCAATCCCAGCAGAAATGCAACTTATTCCATATACAAATTCAAATGAACCAATCCCAGTAGATGACATTCATATAAATCTTGTAATTCCTGTTTATGCAACTAAAATAAAAAATTACAAAGGTCTTCTGAGTTTTGAGTTCTAAGAAGAGAAATTTTATTAATAAATGTTTGAAGAAGTACAATCGAAGGTAAAAAAATTGCAAATTATTTTATGTTTAAATATTTTTATGCGTATGGTATGCGTGAGTTATGTGTATGATATGTGTTACTTATGCGTATGTTATGCTTATGATACGTGTATGTTGTGTGTATTTTATGTTTATTGTATTAGTATTTATGATACACGTATTGTATGTTTATGATACGCGTATTGTATGCTTATAAAATGCGTATTTAATATTTTTTTGCAGGGACAATACTATCTTGTTTGTTATTAACATTCTTATTTCCAGAGCTAAAATTGACGAGTTATTAAGCGACAATTATTTAGGCAATCAACATGTAGATCTTTTTGCCCTTTTGTTAGATGAGAAGTGTAATCTTATGCCTGACAAGTACCATAAATTTCTATACATCTCTTCAGTCTATTGGGTTAGTAACTTAGTAATCAATTAATCAGTTTAACTATTGAATTAGTAACTTAGTATACATTTCTTAATTCTTACATAGTTACATACTTACATTTACTACTTGCACTTGCAGAATAACAAAGGAATGAATAAATTGTCCAAATTGCAAATCGATCATATAACCAAGTTTTCTGTTTCTTCAAACAACATTTTATTACAGCCAATCATTGAATCCTCGCACATTACCCTGCTGATTGGTTTCCTGAAAGAACAAAAGTTGAAATTTTATGACTCGTTGCCCCACTGCGTCAAAGAGCATAGGCTTGTAGTTCCAAAAATCGTAAGTGTTAGATAAACATGAACTCTTCAATTTTTTAAAAATTTACATAACTAATCCTTTACGTATTTTTCAGCTTAAAGCCCTATACTATGACACGAAAGAAGCTTTTAATAGTGATATCAGAAAATATAAGCTTTCTACCATTAAAGGTGACCAAAACAAGAGAACTCTATAGATTGCGGCAGTCTGTAAATATATGGAAAGAGTAAGTCTTGAAGGCAACACTGATTGGACTGATAGTAAAAATTGGCAAGAAGATATGTCAAATTATAGGGCAGAATTTGCATATGAAATATTTTGTAAAATATTGGAAAAATGACAGTTTTTCATTCTGCATAAATATTTATCATTCTGTGTATAAATGTTTCTATGTATAAATTTTTCTGTGTATAAATATTTAAACAGTTTCTGTGTATAAATATTTATTATCATTCTGTGTATAAATGTTTATTTCTGAAGAATATATTTTTAATTTTGTGTATAAATGTTATTTACATTGATTTGATTAAAGAATAACTTATTAAATAATAATACGCATAAATTATGCATATCGTACGTATTATGTAGGCATACTGTACGCATATAATACGTATATCGTAAGCAGATAATAGGCATAGAATACGCATAATATGATGTGTGAAAGATTTTGTGATTGGCATTTGCGTTTAAAGATTAGTGTTGGAATTTCTTATTTGTTTTAACGAAAAAAAAATAATTTTATAAATGGTTTTAAAATATTTTTAAATAATACGCATAACGCACGCACAAAAGGCACACATAGTACGCATAATACACGCACATATTATGCAGTAAATTTATTTATCAAATTATATTAATTGTTTTAATTAATATCTATCTTTGTTTTTAAGTTACTTACATTAAAATGATGACGAATATGTTTAACACGTTGAACTTAAACTTGTTATTACAAATTAGACGCAATGTGATTTTTATGATTTCATTTTCTAGTCTTATTAAATATGATATTTGAACAAGGACAAAGGGTTTATGGCTCTTGGTGGATTGTATTTAAGGAAGAGAAATAAGGAATATGATGTTCGAGAGATTTTATGTTTGACATTTGCGTTTAAAAATTAGTGTTTGAATTTCTTATTTGTTTTAAATAAAGAAATAATTTTAAAAATATGTTTAAACGTTTTTAATTATTGCGCATAACGAACGCACAAAAGACGCATTAAATACGTAAGAATACACGCACATATTACGCACATAAGACGCATAGAGTACGCATAAAACACGCACACATTCTATTAAATGTTTTAGGTTACTTACATTTAGTATGGACTGAGGGGTCGTGACATGGATAATAATTTTCGTTAGCTGTGGACTAACGGGTGGCAGATATGATTGGGATGGTTGGTTGAATTTTTATAAGCCATTATTTACAATTTATTGCTTACTATTATTGAACATTAAAATTTTCACTATATAATGTGGGAACGCTAGCCGTATGGTAACGCATGATTTTTTCAAACAGAAGTAATGCAAGCTTGACAAAAGGTTTGATTTTTTACTTCGGAGCTTAGTCTAAGGTTGCTGTTAGATTTTTATTCTTTTGAGGTAATCCTTAGCCTCAAATGAATCATAAGCCTCAAATGAATCACAATATACCAACAGCCTTAGACTTCGCTCTTAACTCTTAAGTTAAAAATCTTACCTTCTGTTAAGCCTGCATTACTTCTGATTGACAATCATGTGTAAACATAGGTCACAGCTGCTACAAGATTTATGATTGATGTATTGTCAAATATAAATCATCTTTGACAATCAATCCTTCCATTCATTACTGCGATATTTATCCTCCTCCCATGTACATAAATCTGATCAAGAGAGAGATGTTTATGTTTACAAGTTATTGGCATCAGGAACATGAAAGGAGGATAAGTATCGCAGTAATGAATGGAAGGATACGAAGTGTTCTGCTTTATCGACGGCTCGACATTATATAATACCGAACACATCTAACACGCATATTAAACCCTAAAAAATACGCATATATTATGCACAGAGTACGCATGGTGTGCGCATTGTATGTCCATATATTACGCACAGAGTACTCATAGATTACGCACAATATAATATTGGACACATCCAGTACTCATACTATAACCAGAAAATCATATGTTTTATCAAACATTAATACAAAATCATACATTAAGTTACAGCTGCTCCAACTGCTAATTTACAAATACTTTAGAAGAAGTTTTACAAAATACGCATGGAATACGCATATAATACGTTGTACATGCGCAATATATACGCCTTAAATACGCATTACATACGCATAAAATACGCACAACATAAAACTGAACACATCCAGAAAATTTATCGACGGCTCGACATTATATAATACTGAACACATCCAGTACGCATACTAAACCCTAAACGAGAGCTGCTCTCTTCGCCTGGAGGATTCTTCTACTGCGAGTTGGGTTGCTGTCTTCTCCGTCCGACTTGCGGCCGCTTCTGTCCGAGGCTGCTGTCTCCTTCGACCTGCATCAGGTCATAGAAAAGATTAGTAAGAACTAGTTCACTTCCTATTATTGCTTAATCATAATGGTCAGAAATAAGAATAAAACTGCATCAGGTCATAGAAAAGATCCAGTATGGAAACATAGCACTCAGGTGGATGTAGGAGGCAGTGATAAAACATATGTCTATCTGAAATATAATTACTGTGATAAAGTTGTGAAAGGTTATGTGACTAGGATGAAGGAATACCTTTCAGGTTCTCACAAGAATGTTGCTTTATTCTCTAAAATTCCTGATGCTGTAAGGGATGAGATAAAATCATACATGAATACGTCTACCACATCAAAACATCTTGCACAGAAGCAATTTGAAGATAGAGTTGATGTTGGATCTTATTACGGGAGTGAGCGCAGCGTTAGGGATTCAAATTCTTCTATGAAGCCCATTTCATCTAGGGGTGCTAGAGGGCCTATGGATCATTATATGGTTGACACATCAGAGGATAGGCCTTCTACTACACAGAAGATGGCCCCATAAAATATAAGGGAGGCGCGGAGAAGAGTGTGTAAGGATATAGACAGATTCTTCTACGAAAATGCAATTCCATTTAATGTTGCAACATCACCTGCTTATTACAATATGATTCGTTCAGTTGGAGCATTTAGGAGAGGGTTCAAACCTCCAACCATGTATGATTTAAGAACATGGATTTTGGAGGAGTTGGAAAGCACTGATAAAAGCATCAAAGAAATTAAGAAGACTTGGACCCAAACAGGAGTAACAATTATGTCAAATGGGTGGTCTGATATCAAACATAGAAGTTTGATCAACATTCTCATTAATAATCCTTATGGTAATGTGTTTTTAAGGTCAATTGAAGCATCTGACCAGGTCAAAGATGCTGAGTTCATATTTGGATTCTTAAATAGCATTATTGATGAGGTTGGAGAACATTTGGCTATACAAATTGTGACAGATAATGCAAGTTCTTATAAGGCTACATGTAATAAACTTATGGAGAATAGGAAATATTTGTATTGGACTCCATGTGCTGCACATTGCATAGATCTGATTCTTGAGAAGCTTGAGGAGCTACCTCAACATAAAAATGCACTCACTAAAGCCAAAAAAATAACCAAGTTTATTTACAACTACTATTGGGTGCTAGCTCTTATGAGAAAATTTTCGAAGAAAAAAATTCTAAGACCAGCCGCAACAAGATTTGTCACCGCTTACTTGACCTTAGAGAGCATGCTGGATGCTAGGCAACCTTTAGAGGCTATGTTCACATCTACACAGTGGTTGAGTTATGCTTGGTCGAAGAAGGCTGAGGGAAAAGAGATTAGAAAGATTGTTTAAAATGATAGATTCTGGCAAAGTGTCTTATATGCCATTACAACCACTAGACCTTTAATTCATATTTTAAGGATGGTGGATGCTGAGAAGAAGCTTGCAATGGGTTTCATCTACAATGCCATGGATGAAGCCAAAGAGATGATTGCCTCCAACTAAGGAGGCAGTGACGGAAGCTTTAGGAAAATTTAGAATATTATTGATGATAGGTGGAAACTACAGCTTCACCGACACTTGCATGCCGTTGGCTACTACCTAAACCCTCAGTATCAATATGCAAAGAACAAGTCTACAAACCCTGAAATAAAGTTGGGATTATATCATTGCATTGATCGTCTAATAAGTGATGCAACTGAAAGATCAAATGCTGACTTGCAATTGGTACATTTTAAGAACAAAGAAGTTTTTTTGGATTACAACAAGCAAAAGATACAATTGCCAAACGATCTTCAGTTGAGTGGTGGATTCAATTTGATGATGGGACTCCAGAATTACAGTATTTTGCTGTGAAAGTTTTGGGCTTGACAAGCTCTTCATCTGGCTGTGAAAGAAATTGGAGTACCTCAACCAAGTACATACAAAGAGGAGAAATCGCTTGTCGACATTGAGGATGAACTCACTGGTGTACATTATGTACAATAGGAGACTCAGAGATAGAAATTTGAAGAAAAAAGGATTAATGGATGATGAAGATCCTTTGCTTTGCGATGATGTGGCATCTGATGATGAGTGATTTGTAGATCATGAAGTTGAAGTGATGCGTCTGAATTACATGATGAAGATTTAAATGTTGATTTTTTTTATGGTCTTAAAGCATCCACATCCACCACAACTCAAGAACAAATCAAAAAAGGTATATAAATAATATAGTTTTCTTTTCTTAAACTTTTATTAATGTATTACACTGTTATTCATTATGATATTGTTCAAAAATATTTAGGGAAGAGGAAGATAACTAATAATGAGGAAGAAGAAGCTGATTGGGAGATATTGGACTCTATAGGAGAGGGGGAAGAGGAGAGAGCAGATACTGACTAGTGAGTTCTTATGTGATATGTCTCTCTTATTTATTCTCAAAGATGTGGTAAGTAGCATTTTTTATGTTTTATATATTATTTACTCATTAGTATATACAAATTTTATTATTTTATGTTTACGTAATTTTTTGATTTTGAGGCTTACGCCTCAAAACGCCTTAAGGCTTACGCCTCGCCTCACGAACGAAAAACGCCTAAATACCCGAATACGCAATTTTAAACATTGTGCGGGAATATCGTTGGTGGAGAGGAAACAATGAATAGTAGTCAGCCAGAGGCTATGGATGAAAGCAAGAATAATGAAGGGAAATGGATGAGACTTTAAAATATTCAAGAAAATGTTTATGAAGTCCTGAAGTCATCACCATCAAGGATTCATAAGAGGTTGAACTGATGTTTTGTAACCTCAACAAGGATTTTTAAAAAAAAATCAAAATATTACAATAGGATTACTAAGAAATGAAAGTCACCAAACTAACCTTGACAAAAGCACCTTAGGAATTTTTATTTGATAGCGAATTGATCACAATGGAAGTGCGCTAAAATATGATTGAGAAGATGCCCTCTTATTGCTGTATTATAACTAATGAAGTGGATGTCAACTATTGGAGATGATGGGAATGGGGTTTTTTCAAGGTTGGTCGAGACCAACCTCTTAAAGATGAGACATTTTGCGAAGCAGATAAATGAGATTCATTCAGCCATGAGGCATGGATGAAGTGTGAAAGCTTATCAGGTGAAAGAGCATGCCTGGAGCTTAATTTGGAGGTAAAAACTAAGATGCATAATAAATTAGGGTTTTTAGGTGGAGTAGAATTATGGCTTGAGGAATGGTTTTATTATTTTCTTTTTAATGGATTTCTTAGGTGGTGAGGATGGAAGATGGCGAAATATGACTAGACAAAGTGAATATGAATGTGTAGCCATGGCAAGCCTCAACTCACCATGACCATAGAAGCATCAAATATCATTAATGGTCGTCCACAACCAATGGCAGAAGAGGGTACCATCCTCTATTTCAAAGTAAGGACATCAATTTAGAAACATGGAACAAAAATAATACACTTAATTTTATGATTTCCCATTAAAGAAATAATATAATCAAGCCATGGAAGTCATCAAACCTCCATATGGTCATCCACCATCAAGAAGAAGGGAGACAGATCAAATTAGCACAAACATAATAAAAAGCCTCATTTCATTCATTCCCATTAGTATTTAAACATGATGGGACTCATAAATTACAAACTACCATATTCAAATTTAAATTATAAAATTCTAATTGCAATAAATTAAGGAAAGAGGGTGGCGGTTTGCATGCTAAAGGGCACTTGTATGAAGGCACTCCTCATTAAATTTTAATTTAAAGGGAAGAGGGGCCAACTTATCGATCCTAGACTTGAAAACACCTTTAGAACGTGGAAAAAGAGGCACCTCGTTGCTTGCTAGGAACCACTTGGCTTGGCTTAGCTTAAAAAGTCAGGTGCAGAAAAGAAAGTCACGAGATATCTAAACACCCTCATGATTAATCACATCCAACCAATTTGATGTTGGGGGTATGGCCTATTGGAGGGGTCACTTGGTGAGGGATAAATTAGCTAGAAACCCTTCACATAAGTTTTATGTAAGTGGAAAATTTATTTGTGGAGCTAAATTGGTGGTGGATTGCAAGTTAAGAGTGTAATACAGCCGTCGGCCTAAGGTTTAGGCTTCAAATTTCAAACAACACTATGCTAACTTCAATTGACTAGATCTCCCAAAATACTGATAAAAATCATCAAAACAAATTCAAAATTTAGAAATGAAAATCTATTTGTTATCTGGAAGCTTTTAGAATTTTTTAAGTCTAGATATTCTTTTGGGATTTTATAAGAGGGTAGTCTAAAATAATCCAAATATGGCCAATTTGACTAGTTAGAGTCTAGGCTATTATTGGTAGGTCTTATACTCAGAAAATTAGGGAAATGACTATAGAATGATAGAAAGATATTTTTAGATGTATTTTGGAGTTCTCACAATTTTCGAAGGAGTTTAAGACCACCAAATCAAAACTTGATCAACACTAGGTCAAATTGCAACCCAGGTTTGATCGACCATCGTAAGTGGATCTAAATGAGGATTATTATGGGACTTTTCGGAGAAAATATTTTTAGAACAAATTTGGGAGAAAGGCAAAAAAAACCATGACAAAATATTACATCAACACAAAAAAATAAAAACAATTAACTCACCAAAGATGATTAACTGAGAGATCACCAAACCCCTCTTTTATGGTCGACCATCAATCCAAACTACCACTTGGAATTCACTACAATTTCAAATCTAAGCACTTCATTTCACAGCAAATGATGATTAAATACAAGTTACAATAAAAGAAAAATAAATTTGAAAAGAAGAAGGAAAGGGGAATAGGGTGGCTCACACTAGTAACCATCATAATTGAGGTGGCCCACACTAATAACCACCATAACTTCTCCCTCCTTTCTATATTTGGCTACCCCCTAAACTCTTCCTTGGCTACTTGGCTTGGCTAATCACTCATTCATGCACAAGACTATTAATTAACTCAATTAAGTGCCTTCTACTAACCAATTAACATATGAAATTCACAATATAAATACTAAGTCTTACACATATATAATTACAATATCACATACAATTTTCACACACATAGTTAAGTAAAAAATATAATTAAAATTCCCTAACTTATAGTCTTCAACTTGTTCTTAATGATGGGTCCATTTTGCTCAATTGTAATTTACACGATTGAGCCCTGTTGATCGAACCCTTCTATCATCTGGTGCTTTTGATGCTCCAGATGCTATACCAATTCTACTAGACCTTAAAGAACACTTCTATGAAGAGTTGAAGTCTAACTAGCCAACAGTAAGATTTGATGCTAGCTTTTATTAATCATCTATAGTAAACTATTATAAAAAAACTCACCTGTAAGTAGGAGAATATCCCAATTGACTAAATTTTTACCCACAAAATCCCTAAGAAGGCTTCCTAAAGATTTATTTACAATTAGTTTGTCGGTGAAAGGTTGAAAAAAAAAAACTAAAGTTTTGTACTCATTAACTTCTACAATGTTTCCTAGAAATAAGACACAAATTTGATATCTTTATCAAAAAAAATTGTGGAAGGAGGTCCATAGAATCTATAATCTCCTTAAAGAATAACATTGCTATATGTGAAGCATCGTTAGATTTTGAGCAAGGAAAAAAATGGTTCGTCTTAGAGAATCTATCAACTTCAACAAAAATACTATCATGACCTTGGGGAGTGCTAGGTAAAACAAAATCCATAGAAAGGTCTTCCCAATGCTGGAAAGGAATGAGTAAGGCACAATATTTTCTGCTTTTTGCTTTGCGGTTTTAGCATTCCTACACGTATAACATTGGCTCATTACTCTTCTACATCTCTTTTTAATAAAGGCCATTAAAATTTGGAATCTGTAGGTGTATAGTTTTTATTTTGCCAAAGTGTCCTGCTATTTCTCTTGAATGTAGCTCTAAGATGATAAATGTCCTCATTGAAGTCCTAGAGATGCATTTACTCTTCTAAAGATAACCATAAATAATAGAATAGTCACCTATTAAACTAATTAAATGATGATGAATCTTTCTTGACATGCTCTTGATATACCAAATGGAAATCAAGACAAACTTAATAATCATCTTTAGCCTCTCAAATTCGGGAATTTGATATTTCAAAGATGAAACTACCAAGGTTATCCTAAAAGTGCATCAGTATGTCCGTTTTCTATCCCAGGCTTATGTTTCAAAACAAATGTGAAATCATGAAGATCTTCAAGTCAATTGGTATGTTTACAACTCAACTTTCTTTGGGTATTAATAAATTTCAGAGTATAATGGTCAATATTAATAATGAACTCCATGTGCAAAAGGTAACGTCTCTAATGTCTAAAGATCCAAACAATTACATAGAATTCTCTATCATAAATTGAGTATCATTATTTAGCATCATTTAATTTTTCACTATAAAAGG
Organism: Dendrobium huoshanense; assembly: GCA_016618105.1. NCBI lineage: Eukaryota > Viridiplantae > Streptophyta > Magnoliopsida > Asparagales > Orchidaceae > Dendrobium > Dendrobium huoshanense. The sequence continues at coordinate 79,782,303 of CM028359.1, read as the reverse complement.
TTATATGATGGTTTTCTTGGCTAGGAACACCTCCTATACCTACCGCAGAGACATCACAAGTGACCTCAAATATCTTATTGAAATAGGAGAGTTTCAAAATGGGTGACGAGGTCATAAGAACTTTGATTTGCTCCATGGCTTTTTGAGCAAATATAGTCCAGCGAACTTGTCTTTCTTCAAATGTCAGTGAAGAGCTACAATCATGCTAACGTTTTTAAGAAATCTTCAATAAAAAGTAATAAGAAATGAAAACTATGAACATCAATGAAAGTTTTTGGTACAGACCAATCTAGGATAGCTTGAATTTTGTCAGGGTCAGCTTTCAATCATACAAAAATCACTATGAACCCGAGAAAAGTGACTTCGAGCAAATAGAAGGATTATTTTTTAAAACATTAACATAAAGTTTTGCTTCTCTTAACTTAAGCAGGACTGATCTTAAGTGGCCTAGACGATCTTTCTCATTAGAACTAAAAAACAAATTCATCAAAGTAGATCACAAGAAATTGCCCTAAGAATAGCTTTAGGGCTGTGTTCATAAGTCTCATGAATTTGCTAGGAAAGTTAGATAATCCAAAAGGCATGACTAAGGATTCATATAATCCACTAGAAGTTTTGAAAGAAAACTTCCATTCGTTTCCTGCTAGATTCTAATTTGGAAATAACAAGTTCATTTCCAATAAGGACCAACATATCATCCAACATAGGGATTGAAAATATGTAATTAGTTGTAATTTTATTGGCGGCTCTGCTATCCATGCACATTTTCCAAGTGTCATCCTTTTTTGGGTGCTAATAGTGCTGGAACTGCACAATGACTAAAGCTCTGTTGGATAAAGCTTTTCCTAAGCGATTCATCTACACATGGACTAAAGCTCTCATGGTTAAAGCATTTCCTAAGCAATTAATCTACTTACCTTTTGAGCTCAGTATGCTCGGTGGGGTTTATCCTATAATGATGAAGGTTAGATAATGTTGAACCAGGAATGAAATATATGGCATGATGTATATCCCTTCGGGTGATAGACCATCAAGTAAGTTCTTGAGAAATAAATCTTGAAATTCAAAATGATAGGAGCTACTATATCAGGCTATGTTGCACAGACACGGCGACACGAATACTACACGACACAGATATGGAATACAATAATTATTTAAAATATATGACACGGACACGGCATTACAATTTTTATATATTAAAAATAGTGTATAAAAATGGAATAAACAAAATATTAAGAATAATTGAGAAATATTGATATGAAATTTCAGCTTTTATTTTGGATCTCTGTGTGAGTTCTAGTGAGAGTGGTGTAGACTTGGAGAGGCTCAATCGTAGTACCCAACAGCCCTGCGGGTAAGTTCTTGGTTTTCCTCTCTCTTCTTCTTCTTCCCCCCATTTTCCACCACCTGAGCTCCCCTCCTTCCTCCCTACCCGACGGCCCACCACCACCAAACCCCACATCCACCCGCCGGTCCAAGCCTTCCCCCCCCCCTCCTCCAAACCTGAGCACCACCCTAGCCCGCCGGCCTCCTTGGCCGCCCCACCTGCCGGCCAACCATCAAGCCGCCGGCCTCCCCTCCCCCACCCTCCATTCCATTAATTCAATCGCCGGCCCCTCCCTTTCCTATTAATTTCAAATTTTGAAATTCAAACTGAGTTCCAAAGTTTCCAAATTTGACAAAAGCCAAATTAGGAACGTTTCAAATGTGATTCAATTTAATTTTCAATTAAATTGGATTTGAATTCCTCATCCCTAATTAGATAAATTAGGAAACCCTTAAACTCCCTCCCCAACCTCCTCTTCCTCTCTTAATGCCACCGGCCTATAGGGGGCTCCACTTTTATTTTCCCTCTTAATTCCCCAACCCAATTTTGGGAGTTTGAATTCAAAATTCAAATTGATTTCACTTAATCTAAAATTAATTTCAGATTTCTCTTAATTACTCCAAACCCTAACCTAGACCTAGCCGCCCCTCCCCTCTCCACCTCCTCCTACCCGAGAACCCCATCTTCTCCTCCTCCTCTTAGCCACCTCTCCTAGGTGATGGATCCTCCACCATAACACCACCACGATGCCAAGATCCTTCATGATCATGTATGGCCGATCCGGAGCTTGATCACGGATTTGTTTTCAACCCTCAAGGGGAGATCGACGTCATCCAATCACTGTTCTTCGACGTTGGATTTAGATTCGACCACACCGTTGAAGAATACCTCGATCGTATTCTTTTCCACCTAGCGGACGTCATCGACGAGCAACAACCTACGGGAGAGTGGACAATCACCGGACGCCCACCCGCTCCTCCAACTCCGGCTCCTTCCCCGGCGACTAGCCCCCTTGGCATCACGTGTCAAGTAGTGGCATCCCTAAGCTTGTGTGCAATCTTCTTCCGCTAAGTAGAGCGATATCAAGAGTGTAAGTGAGTGATTCCAAGGTGAATGATCTAGATTTTAAACCGTGGATTTAGTTATGTGTCATTTGCTCTACTAATTTATTGTTTATGTAATTTTGCGAGTCCCTAGCAATTTCAATTGTACTCACTTGTTGTTACTTAGTTCTCCCATGGAATATTCTAAAGATCTAACTTGATAACGCATTTGTTTATGTTAGTCAAGCAAAGTCATATTTTATTAATTTCGAATAAGCAATTATTGTTTCATCACATTGTTTCACATCACCTTAGACTAAATCTAACCAGCTAGGAAGGTTAGATTCACCGAGATGAAGCTTACAGGTCGAGCTAACCAATACTGGACAAATCTGGAGAACATGCGCGAAGCTCGAAGTGAACACCCCATCACCAATTGGCGAACTATGAAGCAAGAGCTCAAGAGAAAATATCTCCCTCCCTCATACTATCCCAAGCTCTTAAATAGATGGAATAGGCTGACCCAAGAGAGTAGACCTATGAAAGAGTATAACTCCGCATTTGATGACTACATGATCCGTTGCAGCAGAGAAGATAACACTACCCAGGCCTAAGTTCTTTCTATGTTTAGAGCCGGCCTTAGGGAAGATCTTCAAAACGAGCTTTTTGCTAGAGGAGTTGAAACTTTAGAAGCAGCCAGCAGTTTAGTGCTCGACCTTGAAGAATCAAGGACCCATTCCCATTCTAAACATCTAGATTCCCGCACAACCCCGTATAGGGTTTCCTCCAGTCAACCCCAAAACCGGCCCGCTGGCCCTATGATTAGCCGACTGACAAACAGTCAACCCCAACCTCGTCCTAACTTTAAAGGAAAAACCCCTGAACGCGACACTCCCAAAGCCACCGCTAGAACCAAGTGCTATAGGTGCCACGATTATGGACACATTGCCTCGCAGTGTTCTAGTTCATACAAGGTCACCATAATCGAAGAGGTTGAAGAAGAAGAGGAAGAACCTGAGACTTACTTGACCCATCATGTTGACAATGAAGAAGACTTCTTCTACGAAGAAAACCCTGTTGATCTGCAAATCATTAGATGTGCTTTGTCCCAACCTAAACCCAGTGACAATTGGCGAAGGACTTCAATTTTTCGCACCTTTAATAAGATAGGAGACAAGAACTGCAAAGTTATTATCGACAGTGAAAGTTGTATCAATGCAATCTCTTCAGCGATGATATCCAAACTTAACTTAAAGATGACACCCCACCCTAACCCACATAAGGTCGCTTGGATCAACTCGACTACCATCGAAATTAAGGATAGGAGCCTTATTCCCATATAGTTTGTTGGATGTCAAGAGAAGATTTGGTGTGATGTGTTGATTATGGAAAGAACAATTGTATGCAAACCCAAAGAAGTGTATGTTCCTCACAGATCGTGTCACTTCTCTCGGATTTATCATATCCTCTCAAGGAATATCCGCTGACCCCAAGAAAGTTCGAGTGATTAACTAGTGGTCTGAACCAAAAAATATCAGAGATGTTTGGAGCTTTCATGGATTGGCCACCTTTTATCGAAGGTTTATTAGATATTTTAGCACGATAGTGGCACCCATAACCGACTGCCTAAAGAAGGGAGAATTCCTTTGGGCTTTATCTGCCACTAAAGCTTTCGAGGAGATCAAAAGGAAAAGGGTCGAGGCACCAGTTATGCGTCTTCCAGATTTTTCTAAAGTCTTCGACGTAACTTGTGACGCGACTGGAATTGGTATAGGAGGAGTTTTGTCGCAAGAGGAACACCATGTTGTCTATTTTAGTGAGAAGCTAAATGATATCAGGCAACCGTACTCGACCTACGATAAAGAGTTTTACACGATCATTCAATCCCTTAGGCATTGGAGACATTATCTTCTTCCACACGAATTTGTTATCTTTTCAGATCATGAAGCATTACGGTATATTAACTCTCAGAAGAAGCTTAATGCCCAACACGGGAGATGGGTTGAATTCCTGTAAGAATATACGTACACAATAAGACATAAAGCAGGATCCGAAAATAAAGCAGCAGACGCTTTAAGCCGTAGGATGATGGTTACTCGCGAGATGAGGACTGAAGTTATTGTATTTGAGCGCATTAAAAAAGATTATAAGGATTGTCCATATTTTAAAGAAACATATGTACTTCTGATAAATGGAAAAGATCGGATCATTGATGATTTTCTAGTGGAAGACGGATATTTGTTTAAATCCCAGAAACTCTGTATTCCCAATACCTCACTCCGTGAATTTCTTATTTGGGAACTACATGTTGGTGGTTTAGATGTGCACTTAGATCAAACCAAGATAATCGCTGCCATTAAAAATCGATTTTATTGGTCGAGTTTTAAGTGGGACGTTAGCAGATTAGTGAAACGGTGTCACACCTATCAATTGGCCAAAAGAATTTGAAGTGAGAGACTTTGTAATGGTTCAGATTCGTCCGGAGCGGTTCCCGCAAGGGGCCGTTAAGAAATTACATGCAAGAAGCGCAGGACCTTTCAAAATAACATTCAAAATAAATATCAATGCTTATGTGCTAGACCTTCCCGAGGGTTTTAACATTAATCCTACATTGAAGATCTAGTAGCCTTTGAGGGTCCAGAGTTTAACCCCACCAATCCACTACATACTGAGCCTTGTGTAACCGCACCTGATGAGAACCCCAGCCTACCTCCACTCCCAAACATTCCCACTTCACTCACTGCGAAGAAGATTTAGGCAATACTTAGCGATGAAATTATTTCCACTAAAGACGGTGGTCGCCAAAGGTATCTAGTTCAATGGGCAGGAAAGCTAGAGACGGAGAATGCGTCGATCGACCGGGATGAGCTGTAAAGATTGGACCCTGACCTACTGGAGTGGTACGAGAGTTCTAGGGATGCTTACTCGACGGGGTCGAGCTTTCTCCCACCTGGGAAAATGATCAGGACATCATTCAGAGATTTCGACATGTGTACCGTCGTCGGAATCGTAGATCGACGGCTACGATTCAGAGTCCTTACTTTTGATATATTTTGTATTTTATTTGTTCTTCCATTTTCTATTTTTTCCTAGTTTACCCCTGTGGGTATTGAGTCGCTATTGTAGCCCCGAGGGCATTTGTGTCTTTCTTGTTTCCTTTCATTTTGGCCTATTTATAAAAGGCCTCTTGCATTGTAATGGTTAATGAATATTGATATGAAATTTCAATTTTATTTTGGATCTCTGTGTGAGTTCTAGTGAGAGTGGTGAAACCTTGGAGAGGCTCAATCGTAGTACCCAATAGCCCCTGCGGGTGAGCTCTTGGTTTTCCTCTATATCTTCTTCTTCTTCCCCCCATTTTCCACAACTCGAGCTCCCCTCCTTCCTACTCGACCGCCCACCACCACCAAACCCCCATCCACCCGCCGATCCAAGCCTCCCCCCCCCTTCCTCCAAACCCGAGCCCCACCCTAGCCCGCCGGCCTCCTTGGCCGCCCCACCCGCCGGCCAACCATCAAGCCACCGACCACCCCTCCCCCACCCTCCATTCCATTAATTCACCGCCGTCCCCCCTCCCTTCCCCATTAATTTCAAATTTTGAAATTCAAACTGAGTTTCAAAGTTTCCAAATTTGACAAAAGCCAAATTAGGAATGTTTCAAATGTGATTCAATTTAATTTTAAATTAAATTGGATTTGAAATTCTTCATCCCTAATTTGCCAAGATAAATTAGGAAACCCTTAACTCCCTACCCAACCTCCTCTTCCTCTCTTAATGTCGCCGGCCTAGAGGGGGCTCCACTTTTATTTTCCCTCTTAATTCCCTAAATTCAAAATTCAAATTGATTTCACTTAATCTGAAATTAATTTCAGATTTCTCTTAATTACTCCAAACCCTAACCTAGACCTAGCCGCCCCTCCCCTCTCCACCTCCTACTACCCGAGAACCCCATCTTCTCCTCCTCCTCTTGGCCACCTCTCCTAGGTGACGGCTCCTCCACCATAACACCACCACGACGCCAAGATCCTTCCATGATAATGTATGGCCGATCCGGAGCTTGATTACGGATTTTTGTTCAACCCTCAAGGGGACATCGACAACATCCAATCACCGTTCTTCGACGTTGGATTCGGATTCGACCACACCGTTGAAGAATACCTCGATCGTATTCTTTTCCACCTAACGGACGTCATCGACGAGCAACAACCTACGGGAGAGTGGACAATCACCGGACGCCCACCCGCTTCTCCAACTCCGGCTCCTTCCCCGACAACTAGCCCCCTTGGCATCACGTGTCAAGTAGTGGCATCCCTAAGATTGTGTGCAATCTTCTTCTGCTAAGCCGAGCAATATCAAGAGTGTAAGTGAGGGATTCCAAGGTGAATGATCTAGACTTTAAACCGTGGATTTAGTTATGTGATATCTGCTCTACTAATTTATTGTTGATGTAATTTTGAGAGTCCCTAGCAATTTCAATTGTACTCACTTGTCGTTACTTAGTTCTCCCGTGGAATTTTCTAAAGATCTAACTTGATAACACATTTGTTTATGTTAGTCAAGCAAAGTCATATTTTTATTAATTTTGAATAAGCAATTCTTGTTACATCACATTGTTTCACATCAGTTTCTCTATTTATTTTCTCTTCAGTCCTTCTATGTTTATGTAAATCTTCTCTTCCAAGGATACATTATTTGCTTGATAATGTATGGACTAGTTTTGATATTGAGGCTTGTTTTTTTCAATGGTGGCTTCTCTTGGAATTCCTAGCAACTATATTTATATGTCCTATTTTCTTACAATAGTTGCAAAACATAGATTCATGATTATTGGACATTGGTGGACCCAATTTATTTTTGCATGGCTCAACTCTACTATATTTGGTGTAGGAACATCAAGTAAGGCAGCATTTCACCAACCGGTGGCATTCCTAACATTACACTGCATCTCCTTTCTTCATATATGATGGTTAAGAAGACTTCTTTTAGGTTGGAAAGGGGTGTTTTTCTAAATATTTGAATGCACATTTGATCATATTCAACATTTAGTCCAGCTAAGAATTCATAAATTATTTCATCTTTTAAAAAAGGTAGTAGAATTACAACATCGTCACTGCATCTAACTTTGAAACACATACAGTGATTGAGTTTGAGCAAAAAAAAATCATTTTGTTATAGTATTTGATAATTGAAATCCTACCTTGCTTGGTTTAGTGATTGTTTGTGTTAATCTCATAAATTAAGTTGCCATCATAGACCTTGGAAAACATTTGCTTGATCGTGTCTCAGATATCCTTGGTTGTGGTTAGGAACATGTAGGTTCCGTTGAATTTTGTTATTATTGAATTACATAACCAAGATATAATCAAGAAATCTTCTTGATCCCATATGCAAAAATCGAGATCATCTTCACTTAATATGGGACCAATAGGGTGGCAAAATTTTTCCCTTTCCTTTAAGGAAAAATTTCATAATTTGGGACAAAATATGATAATTTCTTCATTCAATATGAATGAAGATAGAAAGTTAGTAATCACCTTACATGGTTTAAATTAGACTATTTGATTGGTCAACATCTTACGATATGGAAGATATTTTCCTTCAGAAGAAAAAATTATTTCCTCTCATTGGAGTAGATGTCTTGCTATGGCTGGGAACCATAGGTTGCATAAAGAATTTGGACTAACGGAAAATCATAGAAAAAAAAAATTAAGGGCTCTTTGCTCCTAGCGCTCATGAAAAGAGGCTAAATAATTTAAACATTGTGAGTATTTCAATGGTGGTCCGGCCCCTCTATTTAGATAGCAGAATTATATGATACAATTCATGATTTCAACCTATGTAAAATACTAAATATATTGAAAAAAAGGAAGATATTCTACAGCTTGCATGGATTTATTTCCTTAATAATCTCCACAGTAATCAAAAAGGGGTTTTTGCCCCTTGAAGAACGAGGATGCCAATGATGACCGCCATTTAAGCCAATGCATATGAACTAGAATATAAAGAGAAGCATGGAACAAAAATTGACAACTACAAGAGAAAACTGCTTCAATGACGCAATCCATCAACATCGTCAAATCAAACCAAAAAAAAAAAACTTTACACAAATGCCACCATTTACCTGCTTAAAAATAGCAGCCGAACTCAACGGACTCTCCTTCACTCTATTATGCGCCGGAGCCGAAGCCCTATAGACGTACTTAGCCGGCAAAGGTCCATCTCCTTTCCAAGACTTATCATCTCCCTCCTCACCTTTCACCACACTTTCACCCTTCTTCCCCTCTTCCACACCCTTCCGTTTAACAACTACATACCCAGCATCAACATCGGAGCTCGTGTCCTCGCCTGCGGAGTCCGTAACCATGTCCGACTCATCAGTAGTTGCTAGCTTTATCTTTTCCAAACCGTCCTGTTCCACGGTGGCCTCCGGTGCCGCCACCCCAGATATCCGTCGGTTGCGAAGAGATGGACTGGCATCGGAAGGAGTTTCATTGTTGTTGATCGAAATGGACATCAGGAAAGGAAAAGAACTACCGAGTTGTTTGGTTGGAAGAGGCTCGTCGGCCAAGCGGCATGTTAGAGCGGCTAGGCAGATGAACTGTATGGGATGGGAAAATATCTCGATACGGAAGGACAGCGACTCGTCACCACCGAAAAAAGGGAGAAATTATTACTCTAATGAAATATTAGAAGTGTTCAAAATAAATTTTTATATTATTATGTATTTATTAAATATTTATTACATAGAGTGTTTATTATTTATTTACAATGTATTTAATATTCAGAAAATATTTAATAAATATGTAATAAATATTTAGTAAAAATATTCAATAAATACTCAATAAATATGTAAACTTATGACGCAACTTTACATCTGGACTTTGCACTTAATAATTTCTCAGAAAAAAGACAGCAGGACTCAGAAAAGAGAAATTATTAAGCGCGGAGTAGGGTACATCCGGATTAGTAAGGACATACATTTTTAAATAAATTATATATTTATTCTGTATTTGTTTTATACTTGATACGTACTCCAAAAAGTATCTTGATCGGGCACGAATCTCGAGGCAAAAGCTAGTTGGAAACTTCAAAAATTAATTTTGGGAGCCCCCGAACTCCAATTTCAGCAAGCTTATAGTCAAATTGAGCGTCTCGGAAATACGAACCCAATGAATACAAGATCAACCCAATCCGAGCCCAAATGAGTCCGAATCAAGGGCTCAAAGCGCTGTTGGAAGGTTCAAACCGCAATTTGAGTTACCAAACGGTCTCCGATTTTGACGAGCTTATACTCGAATCGAACGGCTCGACAAGATGAATCCAACGAGTCTAAGATCGCCAATTTTTGATATCATTAAGGCCTCCAAATGTCCAACGAACAGTGCACGATCAAAGGGTTCAATATCGGCCGTCCATTCGAACCACTCCCTATTCGCCCGTGATCTCACACCTATTTACGAACCACGCCACTCCAGAAAAACTATAAATAGAGCCCTCATTCTACACAAAGGGGGGCTCAAGTGAAGAGAGAGAAGAAGAAAAGAAGAAGAGGAGAAAGGGGAAAAGGAGAATCCTCTCCTCTTCGACCACCATCGGAGCTCTTCCCGTCGCCCGAACACGTCGGGATTCTGCCGGATATTTGGGAGAACGCCAGAATTCTTCCCAACTTCCACGGGATGTGGAAATTCTTCTCAATTAACGACAGAGTCCCCTCCTGACACCGAAACTCCGCCCAAGTGAGGCCGGAGTTCTCCTCTGCCACCAACAGACGTCGGATTTCTACCCGACGTCGCACCTTCACTCTTCGCCAAGTTTCTACCCGACGCCGAACTTCTACCGGTTATCGGACTTCGCTGGATGTCTATACGAAGATGGATTTCTTTCCATTGTTGGACTTTTGCCTGACGCTGTCATTCTGATCTTCGTCGTCAGACTACAGTCTTTCCGACCTCCGTCGCCAGCCGACTACGGTCCTCCTGACTTATTTTGCCCGCCGAATACTGTTCTTCCAACCTCCATCGCCCGCCGACTACGGTCCTTCTGACTTATGTCGCCCACCGACTACAGTCTTTCCGACCTCTGTCGCCCGCCGACTATGGTTCTCCTCACTAACACCGCCCGCCAACTACGGTCCTCTTGGCTTACGTCGCCCGCCGACTACAGTCCTTCCAACCTCCATCGCCAGCTGACTACGGTCCTCCTGACTTCCATCGCCCGCCGACTATAGCCCTTCCAACGAAGCGAATACGTCAATAGTAACTCTTTGTATTTACAACATGTAATGTACTCTATAAGATGTACATCAAGCTAAGGCCTTCTCCTAAGGAAGGGCCTCATTTGTAATCGACTGCAAATACTAGTGGATTCGTTCAAACTGGGCTAGTCCCCGTGATTTTTCCCCTTTTTCAGGGGTTTTCCACGTAAAAATCTTGGTGTCTCTTAAATGCTAGACCCTCTCTCCTTATCTGATTGCGTGCCGGATTTTTGTACAACGCTAAGACGATAAACTTTATATTTCTCTACCGCCGCGAATACTCTGGACGCAACAATACTATCATAAAATTTGAATGTATCTTATACTCAGATACCGCACGTAATAATCTATCGGTGGAAGAATAGCTCATAAAATTCAGACGCATCTTATACTCGGACAATGCACGTAATAATATTTTTCGAAAATTTACCAACAATTTGTACTGATAATAATTCATGTAAATAATATACTCAAAATTTTCATATTAAACTATCCTAACTATAAAAAAAGTTAATAAGAATCCTAAGTCTCTAATCACATAAATCTTATAACAAGTAAGCTATGCAATATTACATCTTTCAAATAATTTCTTCAACTATAGTCAATGATAAAATTTCACAATGGCGTTCCTGACTTTCCAATTATCATCCGCTCAAGTTTACTATTGTTATGCATTTGATTAGTTATGTTTCAATATATTCATCACCAACAGTTGTAGGTTATAATTAGGGGTGTCATTTGATTAGTTAGGTTATATTCATCGCGAGGGCGGGGGCAGCAGCGCGGGGCACGGGAGGGGGAAGCAACGTGGGGCAGCGAGTGCGAACGCACGGAGCAGCGAGCGTGAACGCGCGGAGCAGCGGGCGAGGGGAAGCAGCGCGCGGCACGGGGCAGGACGGGCAAGGGCAGCGGGTCGGAATCCAAATTTTTTAAATTAGACGGGTTTTCGGGTTGACCTGACAACCCGCCGGGTCAACCCAACCCAACCCATTTTTTCAAACGGTCGAATACGAGAACCCGAATCAGACCCGTTTTGAAATCGGATCGGGTCCAACCCAGATTTTTCGAGTCGGGTCCGGGTCAGGTTTTCGTGTTGTGTCAAATATTGACACCCCTAGTTATAATTCAAAAAGTTCATGATTGTGCATGGCTTGGCTTGGTTCAATTAGTTACACCCAAGGCTATCGTGACGTATGTCATTTGAAGTTTTAACAAAAATTATATAGTTCTTGTACTAATAGATTGATAAATGCTTTATATTTTATTAATGATAGAGATTATGAAATGTATGTAAGGCAGCCCATCTTCAACCTTTATTTAAATATATATATAAGTTACACAATATTGTATATTACTTTATTGAAAATAGTTTATGTGCAAATTTATTTTACAATAATGCTCATCTTTAGATCCATATGTTCATAGGTAGATAACATAACATGCGAAGATATACATTTAATTTATTTTTATCTGTTCATTTAATTTTGTAAATGATGCGCATGTAATTCATTGTGTTTATCCATTTGTTCTATAAATGAATAAATGATACATATTAAAGTACTATTTTGCTATGTGTTTGTTGTTCGATCGAACAGTGATATATTAATAATAGAAAAATTCTATTAATTAAGTATACTATGAGATAGATAAGCCAAATTTCTATTTAGTAAGCACGGTAGTATTGGCCCGTTTGTCCATTTACAAGATGATTCACATGTGTCTTCAAGGCAATTTTTGAATTTAATTCATGGCCTAATATCATTTATAAGTAATATATGCAATAATATTTTTTATAAATGGTATTAATTATTCACCAAAGGAAAAAAAACGTCATTTTCGGTAGCCACTTCTACCTAAAAATTATCAATTTTTCAACAGAATTTATATTTTCGGCGGTGTTCAGACGAAAAATATTTCACCGATAAAAGCTGCGTCGAAAAATTAAATCCAACAAATTAAAATCCGATGGAAACTTTACCAACGGTCTTCTGACGGCTATCCAGCGGATTTGTCCTGTTAAAACTATCATAATTCAACGACATTAACTGTGGCGAGAAGACCGTCTGAATTTTAAAAAAAAAATTGGCAAACTAGAAGCAGCTTTTATGGCGGAAGTTTACCAACGGAATTGCCGCCGAAAACCTGTAGCATTTGAAAAATTGCAGCTCATTTAAAGTTGATGATTCACAACTCAACAATTTATCATTCACAATACTTTACAAAAACAAAATACAAATATAAAAATATTGTTGGGGATGAGGAGTAAACACTACAATGACGAAACAAGCACAAAAGTAAAAGCAGCATAAAAATAAAGGACACCACTATTTAACATGAAAAAACCCAAAATTTGGGAAAATCCCATAGAGCACACCACACCAAGAAATCTACTATAAAAAAAGGAGAGAAATAAGTACATATCTCTCTTTTCTTCCCCTCTCTCCTTACTTCTCTTATCACATGCACCATTCTCAATGTCTACTCTACCAGAAATATAAGAGAAAGCTAAGTAAATAACCCCAAGGGATACGACCCTTCAAAAAACGAGAAAGAAAATCGTCCAATCCTTCTTGCAATGCTGCTGCACCAATTTGGGGGCACTAGGGCACTCAAGCCTTTATTTGATGATGTTACGGCACTCAAACTTGCAACGTTGCTGTGCAGAATCTAGAGTACTGTGGCGCTTTGCTCTCTATCAATCAGCGTTAGAGTGGTCTGTAACATAATGACAGGACGTTCAGATACATAGTGTCGGGGCATTGTATGGAGAAAAAACTTTGGGTATAAAGCACCCAAATTGAATTCCGAGGAAACATAACAACCCGATTAATGAACACAACCAGATTCCATACATAACAAATACAACATTCAAATTTCAAACATAATACAAATTAAAAACATGAATCTAAATTGTGTATCATTCAAGTTTAAATTGTCTATCACCAAACATGAAGTTTAAAACATAAAGTTTAAACATGAAATTTAAACTGCCTATCACCATCAAAAATGAAACTTGAAGATCAAATTATAACATTCAAATATCTAATCATCTCCGGACTCAGACTCAACACATAGGATCTGGCTGTTGATCATTCATGTTCTGATTCTCTTCAATATATGAGTGCAGTTCCGCTTTTACCTTAGATTATTGCATCATCATTTGAAGAAAGAGCAGGTTCTGGGAGTGGGAGAAGTCGGCATGACAAAATAGAGCTTTAATCGATGGCTTTTTCGGTGGAATAATCCGTTGGTCTTTAAGTGACTTTTTCAATTAAAATTTTGTCAATAAAGTTGTCGCGCAGATAAAGAAGTGGTGGAAATGTCGACAAAAAGGTTCCCCTAGAATTTCTGACAGAATTACAGGTGATTATTTTGTTAGTGAATTCCAACGAATATCCTGTCGAGAAAGTCAACGAAAATCCCGACGAATATTGTCCACCGGATGTTCCCCTGAAAAATTGCAGTTTTTTTGTAGTATTTAATTAAGTTCAATAAATTATACCAATTGCATTCTGAGTCCCTTTTTTGGGACATTTAGGCTAATTAAAGCAAACTCACACGCATATCTCAAACGCAAGCTCTAAACCCAGGACCTTTTGGTTGGTAGACAAAGCTCCCATGATCAATTTTTAGAGCCCTTGCACCTCTAAATTTAAAGGCTTTATACGTTCACAAATAAGCCCACAGCATAAAGATAAGTGTAAACAAGTTTAGTTAAGCTCGAGTAACTCCTCGCTTAGGCTTAAGCTTCATTAATTAATCAAGTTAGAGCAAGAGCTCAAGCTTTATTTTATAAGTTCGAGATGGCTCATTTATTATAAAAGAAAGAATATGGTTATCATTTAAGTAATTATTAGAATAAAATGAAGAAAAAAGAGAAATTAAAAGAAAATTAATGAATGATCACTTATCATAAGTGAGATATATATTTTAAATATTTTTAACAATTTTGTACATAAAATCCTAAATGCTAATATATTTTAATTATATTTTATATTAATATTTTAAACGAGCATGTTGCGTGCAAAAAAAAATTTAATCAGTAGAGTGTATGCTTCACATATCCGCAGTGTACAAAGATTCACTACTAATATATAAAAATCGTAAGATCAGAGAACTTTTTTTACGTAGAAAACCCAAAAAAGGAAACAATCATGAAGTCTAGCCTAGTTACAAAATCCACTATGTACTAAGTGATAAAAAGATCTTCCCTTCATCACTGTTGAAGAAGAGGAAGCGTATACAAATCGAATATTTGGAGAAGATCCAAGGTAAATTTGGAGTGTTCTATCATATGGCTCATAGTGATTCCTTTGATCATTAAACTTTCATCAAGTATTTAAATGCCTTAATGATATTAGAATGGATTGATCTTGGGCTCGTTGGATTTGTCTTATCGAGCCGCTCAATTCGACTATAAGCATGTCATATTGAAATAATAAATTTTCAACCAATTAATGCTTTTAATTTTTTAATAAGCTTCAGTACTTTGATTCGAGCTCATTTGAACTTGGATTTCATCAATTTTGGTGTCATCAAGTTTGCCTTGTCGAAACGTTCAGTTTGAATATAAGTTTGCTGAGATTGGTGTTCGGATGATCGCAAAATTAAATTTTAACAATTTCTAATTCAAATTTCTCGAGATTCGTGCTAGATCAATGCGATTTTTGGTGACGTATCATTTGCCCCATATTTTCGAACATCAAAGCTTTTTATGTCCAAAAATATATTTTAAATCATGTATTTTTAATATTTATTTATTTATTTTAAGAAAAGTTCTCATTTTTAAGACATTTTTGATAAAAAAATTTTCTTAGTCTAAAATATTATAAATTTTAATTTAAAGTTATGTAACTTTCTTCTTTAAATCTACATAACTCTCTTCATTAAAAAAAAAAATACTTGAAATTTTTTTTTAAAGTTTTATTGTTATTTTTATATAAACTAGTTTTCTTGCACGTGCATTAAATGCACGTGATTAAAAATTTAAAAATAAAATTTCATGTAATGAAAATTTAATAACATTATCATTTTTAAAAAATAAATTAAATTTATTTTCACAGGTAATTATAATTACTACTTACTTTAATCAAGAATTAGATATTTTTGTTAAAATTGTAGTAGAGAAAAAATATTAATTTTGTTTTACAATTCAATATTGAAAAATACATTGTTTATCTTTATAGAACTAATTATACAATAAAATCAATCATTTAATATTTAGAAGTGAAGTTCAATTTTTTATTATA
Source organism: Dendrobium huoshanense (assembly GCA_016618105.1). Taxonomy (NCBI): domain Eukaryota; kingdom Viridiplantae; phylum Streptophyta; class Magnoliopsida; order Asparagales; family Orchidaceae; genus Dendrobium; species Dendrobium huoshanense. The sequence continues at coordinate 79,766,430 of CM028359.1, read as the reverse complement.
AATATGATATTATAACATTGTATTGATATATTAAATTAAAATGATAAAAGATATGAGATTTCATCTTAATGTGATTCAAAAAGCACAATTTCACAAAATTAAATGTATTTGAAGAAATCATTTATTTTTAAGAATCATGTGGGTGTTATGATGAGCACACATGAGTTATAATTGATAGTTAATAAAAGTATGAATTGAAAACATATAATCACAACTTGAACTTTATTAATATAACAGTACACAACCCATACAGACAAGAATTGTATTAAATTTTTATTCGATAGGAGCCATGAGTTGATAAAAGGATGAGCTGGGAATATATCAACACAACCAAAACTTCATTAATATAGTAATAAATAACTCAAACAAATAAGAGTTGAATTCAATTCCTTAAATTTTAATTTGACTCATAGACTTTACATTTGACCCTCTCAAACTTCTAACCTTCTTAGATAAACACATAAACATCATAGTGAAGATATTACAATTTGCTCGATGATAGAAATCCATAGCCAATATCGAAGCTCTATTATTCCAATTCAAGGAACATCTCAAATAGTGGAGATGCCCGAGATGGTATAGTCCAATGCATCAACCAGGAAATTTGCAATCAGGAAGCTAGTTATCAATTTAATGAAATAGGAACATGGAATAATGAACTAATAATAATCTTGTTTTGAGTGAGAAAAATAACAAAAACTTGCATCCTCTTTGCCGAAGTTATTTTTTTTATCAATGACAAGTTCCACATCAAGCATTAGTACGATGACTCTAACATCTCCAATGACTGCAAAGTGAACATAGCTCAATAAGGCAACTTTATGAATTGGAAACATGGAGTATGATAGACAACCAACAAAATAGCATTTGAATTTAATAAAAGCAAATATCATGAAAATAGTTGCAGTATGATAAAAGAAATATATCTAACCTCATTAATGTACATTATGAAATATAGAAGTAAGAACCCATAGTCTCCTAAATATGTTTTGACTAAACAAATGTAGGATCATGCTTCTTTTAACCCATCACTATATTTAGGAATCAAAATCTAACATGAAATGAATAGAATAATATTTTATCCACATAAAGGCGAAAGAATCTGCTAGGCGTTTCTATATACACATCATATAGATTAACTAAATGTGTTCCGTAAAGTACAATATGCAAAATCGAGGCAAAAAACCTCACTTTCATGCTTTCGTACAAAAGGTTGAAGTTATACGTTGATTATCTACAAGTAATGAGTAATATAATAATAAAATATAAGTCAAACTATAATGCATAAATGAATTTTGAAACTTCCTGAAAAAAGAATTCCTTGATGTTTGCATGAGAAGAGTTATATAACTCCATCCCAGCTCTATTTCATAGGAGAAGAGTTATAACTTATAACCAAATCACACAAGCAATAAAACAAGAGGATGAATATAACCATATTAGTTTTGAACAAACCTAATATATCTTCAAGAGCCCTATAGTGTCATGTTGATACAATATAAGTGTGATGTTGGCTATAATAAGTTATGCTTCCAAAATCAATTTCCTTTACAACACTTGACTTGGGTAATCTCATGTTGTGACTGAGAAATTGAGCTAATAAAAGAAAATAAAAATTTCAACAGTTCATGCAAAGAAATGAACAAAACATGATTTATTAAGTATATAATTTAACATTTAACAAATAATAAATAAACTTTTTTAATTTAGGTATGAGAAAAGAAAATATAACAAAAATACATTACGATTGGATAAATTTATATAATATTAAGAAACAACAAGAATGTTCTCTGACTTCAAATTAGTATGAATAAGACGCAAATCATGCATAATTGCACACAAGTTCAACAATTGGAAATAGAATTAAACTTCCCCTCCATACAACCACAAAAATAGTTTAAAGAAAAATAAGATGAATCTGATTTCATTTTAATGCACGTACTGGGAAGAAGATCCGTGTTGCAGGGCATCTTACCTTGATATAACTATGAAAACTTATGTCTAAGGTTGGATTTTTGTGACAAAAGTGATGAAGAATTGTTACAGGGTTGAAAGTCCCCCAGCCTTAACAAATGGTAGTCCGGATCTCTGCATTCAAAATAGTCATTGGACAGTGCAACATTAGCCATACAATCTCTTCGAGAATGTCATGCTTGAAATTTTGCTTCTTTTATACACTCATGATCCTCTTATGTGAGAATAAGATCACTTACTAACCATCTAATTTTTACTTAATAAGAAACTTGAACAGTAAAAATAGTAAACACAGAACTGAAAATAGTAAATAAACAAAGATAAAAAATATAACGTGTTCAACAAATTAATGTTAGCAGAACATGGTAATATAACACTATATGGAGTAACTCTAGAAGTGTCACCTTACACAAGCCAAGCGTTGCTATACAAAAGTAGGTTAAAAAACAATTAAACTAAATTAAAGTTTAAGCATTATGATACTAATAATTTTGATGAAATTTTCAAATGAAAATAAACTCTTTTAAGTTCGAAGCTTTCTTACCTTGATTAAATGCACAAATATTATTTCATGAAATGCTCAACCTTGAGGCATTGAACATGGATGAAGCAGTAGGTAAAATCCTTATGGGAAAAACTAAGAGAGCTCAACATGTTTGATAACTATATAGTCATTTGAAAAGCAGTAACTTCACAGCCGACCAGAATTAAGGATGATGGTTTGCAATAAGACATTTCAAAGCCTCATAATATAAAATATAATAAAAATAAACCCTCAACATTTTTCATTTCGCCTTGGGACAAGCATAGGCAGTTTTAAAAAAAAAATTATGATGTTATCTCAAACATCATATCACAAAATAAATATATTAATGCAAATTTTAGTAAACATAAGGCAAACAAAAAATACAAAATAAATATATAAAATTAAAAATCTTCAAAAAATAAATTAAAAAAAATTATAAATATATTTAAGTCAAAATAGATAAAAATATTATCCAAAAAGTCAAAGATGACATGACTTCTTAATGTCATAATTAGAGATGGTGATTAAGTTGATATACAACACCAGATTTAACCAAAAATTAATAAATTGCCGTTATCAAAGTCCTGTTTGTAGAGTATGTTTTCTATGTTGAATAAGATTATAGAATGAAGATAATTGATTGTGATTGTAGGCTATATCTATGTCAATCTTTAGTACAAATCTTTTGTGATTTTGAATTATATAACCTGCATTTATATGAGAAGCTACATATATTTCATCAAAGATGCAATATTGAATATGTATGTAGTTTATGTATTCATCAGCTTAAATACTTCTATATATTTGTATAAGATTAATGTCTAAATGATAATAAAGGATTCTAAAGCCATATCAAATCTGTAAAAGAGCAATCGCATAATAATTGAATAGAAATTTTGACTATTTGAAATAGATAGGATATATTATATCGTTAAGCAGTTTAATTTTGTTAGCTAAATACAAACATTTGAATGGGAACATACTTTATGTAGGCAAAATTGATTAACACTGCCAAAGAAAATTTTCATTTTCTAAAGCTAGGAGAAGAAAATCATGCTTATGTAGCTGGTGTAAAGAAGTTGAGTGAGGTAAGTAATGTTTATGGATCTAGGCTTCATTTGGGACATCTTTTTTACAATTTTTTAAAGCATTTGCTTAGAAAGAATTTTTTTTAAATAAAACTATTTAAAAAAGTTGTAAGCATTATTTTCTGTTTTTTTTATACTGATAAAGAATAGTAGGTTATGATGAGATAACTCTGCATTGATTTATTCTTTTTTTGTTGTTTAATTTCTTTTGTTTTCTATACATTTGATAACGCAAAGTTGAACTACAATTATTAACTTGGTTGCTAGTCACATATTTGGGTGCATAACTCTGAAATTCATGCAAGCGGCTCATTTCGGTATACCCAGCAAAAAAAAATTTATTATTTGGACTCACTTTAGATCCATATTTATCCTTAAATTTTGAAAAAAACTAACTTTGAAAATTATTGTTTAGAATCGCTTTAGATCCACATTGATTTGAGTTTAATTAAATTTAACAATTATTACGCCAAATAATTTTCAGAATATAATTACACAAAACTTATAAAAAATTATTGCAATTTAAATAATTTTTAGTGGATGGAGAAACTAATTTTTCTAAGCCAAGGAATTGAAGACAAGATATGCAATATATTGGTTACCTTCCACTAAAAAACTAATTTGAATAAAAATAATATAGATTTGTTCTTATTTTTTCTTAGATTGACGGACATAAATTTTGCTTCTAAAAGTAGAAGCTTAATAAGAATAGCAAAACTCACATGTGTCTAAAAAAATGCTTTAAAATGTTACGAAAGATCTACATACCTCTAAAAGTCGAAAGAGTATAGATCGTTTGAAGCCGAGGTTGTTGAGAACCAGATAAGAAGTGCAAACCATGAAAGAGCTAAACGAAAAACATGTGAGAATAGTTTTAGCAATTATATATGATGAAGAAAGAGAATAGAATCAACAATTATCTTAGGGAGTAGCAAACCGTTTGTTGAAACTTTTGGACGGTGGAGTTCAACTTCCAAATAGAAAAAATTATGTAAGGTTCATAACCGAAAAATTTGGAAGAAGGAACCTGATTGAAGAAACGTTTTAGAAGTTATAAAAACAAAAATAATGGGAGAAAGAAACGTGTGAGTGAACTAAATGCCTGTAAGAAGAAACGTTAGAAAAGATGAGGAGACTGAAAGAGAGATACCTACCGGAGAAGACAGGTGAGTGGAGGAAGCTAGGGCAAGGCGGCAAGCCGACGAATAGTAAAGAAGAGGAAGGAAATCGTGAGTAGTTTCAGGCGATATTTTAGGAAACTCAGATAAAGCAGAATATGAAGCGTGTTGAATGCAAAAGGTTACAAAATGAATATGAAGCATGTTTTTGAGAATTAATTTAGGTGGAATATGAAGGGATTTTGGGAATAATAAAAATTAAATTAATTGAGGTAATAAATGCAACAGGTATTAGTTATTATATATTTTGGTATATGAAGGGGATTTTGAAATAATGAACATAATTAATTAATTTAATTTATGAGGTAAATGCAACAGGTAGTGATTTGGTATATGAAGGGGATTTTGAATTAATGAACATAATTAATTTATTTAATTTATGAGATAAAAGCAACGGGTAGGATTTTGAATTAATGAACATAATTAATTTATTTAATTTATGAGATAAATGCAACGGGCAGTAATTATTATATATTTTGGTATTTATTAATTATTTTTAAATCAAGGAATGGTCAAGATAATTTTGAAGAAGCTAAAACGGATGGCTAAGATTTAGTGTGGAAGGAAATTCAAGCGGCTTTTATAATAGTAGTATAGATATTTTTCTTGAACTTATATAACTCCCTTCATTAAAATCATTTAACTTTCTTCATTAAAATTGCATAACATTCATTAAAGTCACATAACTCCCTTCCTTAAAGTCACATAACTCTCATCATTTAAAGTTATATAACTCTTCCTCCATGATTTCATGCAGCTCTCTTCATCAATTCATGTAACTCTAGTTCATAAATTCTTGTAACTTTCATTCATAAATCTTCATAATCTCTCATTAAAATTTATGAAACACTTCTCCTCCTCCTTCAAGTATAAATATCCTCCCATGGGATGAAGAATTTTACACCACTTATCATCTTCAATCTTCTGTTGTATTTCTCCTCCTTTTATCATCTTTTATATATATATATATATATATATATATTAGAAGCATTCAACTATCTTGGATCAAGCTCTAATGCCTCTCACTATGTTGAAGAAGTAGTATTTATCTTTCTTCTCTTTCTATTCTCCACTTCTTCTTACATTAGAGACATTACACTATCTTAGATTAAGCTCTAATGCCCCTCTTTGTGTACAAGAAGTGGTCTTTGTTTTTATTTTACTTACATTAGAGGTATTATATTATCTTGATAGACAGTATCTCCTATCAAATTCTACTGCCCTCTTTGTGTAGAAGGAGTCTTAATGAGAGATCATTCTCTTCTTATGACCAAAGAAGATCAATAACTTCTTATGCAAAATGATGGTCCAAGGAGATCTTCAACGTAGCAAGAATTGATGGCGATGATTGGCTACACTTTTGTTTTAGATGTTTATAGGGTCTTACAGTGGACAACATGATGAAGGAGATCAAACAATGTATAAACCATAATAATCTAACGGCACATTCACAATGCAAATTTAGTTGAAGCCTAATGATCTAGCAATGATTTATAATAAGTTTTATGTTATGAATGACATGAAATTCTTTGCACTAAAAAGTTCCAGCTATGCATGTCTCTTCCATTTGGATTATAGTGTACAAGATGACGTTATTGAAAGCAATATAATTTTCTTCACATTTAGATTAGATGAAGGCGACTATATGTTTGAATCTGATGTTGAGTTGTATTATATATACATCTGTAGTATTGTATATAGATTTGAGTTGTTTATATGAGCTTGATGATTTTTTTTTTAAAGTAATCATTATTTTATCTTTATGTAATAATACTTTAAAGTTGTGAACTTTTCCCTAGAGAAAACTAAGTTCTTTATGTATTTTTGACATATTGCCCCCCCCCCCCCCCCCCCCCAAAGTAAAAATAATTAGATTAGAGGAATTTATTCTTCTACAGCTTTTAGCCTTATGAAATTTTTTAGATAATCAAAGGAATATATATGTTTTGATGCTTTTATCCCTCTGAGGTTTTTATGTACATGTATCTTTTGATGCTTTTAGTCATTCCATGTTTTTTGTGTATTTGTTACTTTTGAGGCTTTTAGCCTTTTAAGTTCTTTGATGTACCTGTGCCTCTTGAAGTTTTTAGCCTTTTAAGGTATTTATTGTACCAGTGCCTTTTGAAGTTTTTAGCCTTCAAATATTTTTGGATAATATTATACCTTGCAAGGTTTGCCTTCTGAGATTTTAGATACATATCTACCTTTTGTGACTTTTAGCCTTTTAAGATTTTTTTGCACATGTGTTCCTTATGAGGTTTGAATAGTCTAGAACCTTATAAGGCTTTTATCTTCTAAGGTATTTAAATGAGTGGTGTCCTTGTCATCCATTTTCTCTCATGAAGTCTTATTCGTGAGAACCTTGTCCACTATTAGATTCCCTTTGAGGTTGCTTCATGGTCAGACCTTCTTAGGTTATGAGTGGAGACTATATCTGCCACTTGCCTCATGGGATCTTTCTAGTGAGGATCTTATCCATTACTAGCTTCCCTTCAAGGCTGCCTCATGGGCAGATCTTTCCGGAGTTATGAGTGGAGACCCTATATGCCACTTGCACTCATGGGTCATTATAGTGAGGATCTTATACTACTAGCTTTCCATTGAGGATGCATCATAGGAAGGAATTCCTAGGGTTATGAATGCACAAAATATTATTTATATAAACTTTCATTCAAATGAAATTTTACCTGAAAGATATAGAAGTTAAGAACTCAATATGATGAAAATCCTAGTCAATAATGCCAACAATTTCTATGCCTTGTCTATTTTGGTCTCCTTAATTATGAGGTTGATGATATGTAAGTTACTATTGCAAATAATGGCCTAAATGTCCTTGATGAATTATACGCATAATATTATCTTTCAATTGTAAGTATTTTTCAATTGAGTGTCCTTTTGAATCGTGGAGGTTACAATATTGATACCGATATCTGCCATTTAGATTTTTTAGGGCTTTGACCACTTAAGATGTTTATAATTTTGAATTTTCATTAGAATATTAGCTCTTAATGTATTAAAAGGAGTGTAGTCATGTGATCTTGGATGAATTTTATGAGAATCAAGTTTTAACTTCTCTTGCATTCTTTTTATATAGGTTGATCAAATTCTTGTGATTTTTTTTTTATTTGGAGGAGGATTGTTCAAATTGCTTTTGATGAGCATTGATAACCTCATATGTAATTATTTGAGCTTCCACTTGATGAATGAGATTAACATATGAGTGAACAGTCTCTCGTATTAATAATTAGTAGAATGGCCCAGGTCAAAGGCCTCCAAGAAAAACACCTCTTAATAATTTAGGATCTATTCATGGAATTTGGAATGCTTTAGAAGAAAATCTTTTGAAGTACTCCTTTGTGTTTGTCCCTCGTTTGATGAATCCTAGAAAGATGAGAGGAGTATTTAATAATTCTTCAATTATCAAAATAAATTATTCAACAAAAAGTTTATCAAGATGAGTAAAATTATGGATAGTGTTTCATGAGAGTGAGTATAACCAAGTACAGGTTTGACCATTGAGATTAGTAGGAAAGACCTAGTAAAAAAGCACATCATAAATTTATAGGATAATCATGATGGTTCTAAAATGATCAATATGTTATTAGGGATTAGATTATCCATCATATAGATCAATATTAGGTTGCTTGAATTCCACTAGAATAGGATATCTTAGAATTTCATTTGTTAATGGTGAAGATGCTTGGAAGCTACGCGGATGAGTAAATTGATTTCGTTCCCTCAAAAGGAATTCCTCTTGAATAAGAATTCGTAATAGATCTCTTATTTCATCTCAAGGGGTATGAATAACACGATGTTGATCTAAATCCTTTACAATAGGTGGAGGATTATGAGTTAGTCGAATAATGTGGTGAGAATGTGTTGAACCACTTATATCATAGAGATCTTAATAAACTTAATTATGAGGATGGGGGTGCTTCTTGATTGACATTATCTCTAAACTATTATTAATATTGAGGGAGAACTCCATCATATTGTGATGGTACCCTCTGTTATCCAACCTCCTCTAATAACGGAATGATTTAACTTTAAAGTTTTTTCCATCCTACATATAGAATCCCCTAAAGTAAGGCCTGGGGGGGCCTGTTCACCCATATTTTGCTGTTCTTGATCAAGAGATTAATTTTTAGCCATTGAAGAAGTATTTTAGAAATACTTCCCACATATGTCACCAAACTATTGCTTGCTAAAAATTTTGAGTCGATAGAGTGTATGTTTCATGTATTAGCAGTGTACAAAGATTTAACATTAACATATAACAAAACAAGACCAGAGAACTTTTTACGTGAAAAACTTGAAAAGGAAAAAATACTACGAGGCCTAACTCAATTGCAAAATCCACTATGTATTAAGTGATATAAATATCTTCCATTCTTCACTGTTGAAGAAGAGGAAGAGTACAAAGATTAAATATTTACACCCAACAATAAGGCTTAATCTTTATAAGAAAAAATTTAGAAAGTAAGTGTCCACACGCAAACAAATGTGCCCAACATCAGGGTCAAATCTTGATAATATTCTAGAGTTGATGGTGGTTATTGGTGCTAGTAACTGGTGTTTTTGGTGAAAATAGCTGGTGGTTGTTGGTAGCAATATCTGGTGATCATCGACAACAACGATGGGTAGAAAATGCTAGAGAGTTTTTCCTTCTTCTCTCCATTTTTCTCCCCTCATGTGATGTATGAGCCTATTTGAACTCAGATTGAGCCAATTTTTATGTCATTGGGTTCACCTTGTCGAAGCATTTAGTTTGACTATAAGTTAGGAAGACCGTAAGAATTGCCCTCCAACTTGTAGAAGAGATTGCTCCCAATGTGAGATTGGGTTAAGTGAAAGAGTCCTTGCAATATCCATATAGTTAAAAAAAAAAAAAGAAATTAGAAAGAAGTCTCTGCGGAATGTTACAATAACAATTCTTCCACCAAAATAATTCTTGTAGAATACAAGAAGGTCTTGGCAGTCCTAACCTTGCAAGCCATGCTAAGCATATAAGATATGATGCTTTCAATCTTTTTTTAGAAATCAACGACGGATTTAAGCGGGGTCTCGCGGAGCCATGCTAACCGTTCAGCTTTTGCTTGCCCTAAGTATTTTGCAATTCTACGCATTCGGCATTCATCCTCCCAGCTCTTGCCATGCAGGATCCAAAAGCTCTTTTCACTGCCTCCATCTTGCAATGGTCCAGACATCCAGCCGTGCATTCAGATTTCATGCATGAGGATCACCTCCTAGATCCATGCATGAGGATCGCCTTTCGGATCCATGCATGAGGATCACCTCCAAGGGTCCAACATTAGCTTCTCGTGCATTCAGATTTTGGAATCACCGAATATGTTTTCTTTATTTGCTTTGTTCTTCAATCTGGCATCCCGTACCTGAAGGTAAGAAGTTCTCAAAATCTCAAATGTTTGTTGGTTCATTTTACCATTTCTATTTTGCTATTTTAGTTTTTTATTTAGGATAAAAACAATTGCAAGTTATTATTTTGTTTGTTATTTTTAATTTTCTATTTAGGATCAATGCATTTTCTATCTTTATTTTTCAGCTTTCTATTGAGGATCATAATAAAAAGAAAATGATTTCATTTGTTGGTTAGTTTTACACTTTTTATTTTATTGTTTCTAGAAAAAGAATCTACAACCATATAATGGATTACATATACATATTTATGAATTTAGTCCTAACATTCGTGATCAAATTCAAAGATCATATTTGCAAAAGGGTCAGATCAGCCTCGCAATCATGACTTTCCTAAAATTAAGTTTGTGATCAAACATAGACGTTTCAATCCGAAGTGTTTTGATAGATAATTCAATTGGTTAGAGTATAGTATTCAAAAGGATAAATCATATTGTTTACATTGTCATCTTTTTAGAGTATAAGGAATAAGAAAAGAAGATGATGAGGCATTTTGCCAAAATGGATTCTCGAATTGAAAAACACCTAATAAATTTGATCCTTATATAGGGGGACCTAATACTGCTCATAATAATGCAATATAAAATTGTTAGGATTTAATGAAATAATATCAACATATTAACTTTGCCTTTCATATTCAGTCTTATCGAGCTACAAATACATATCATGTCTACCTAAGTTGTTCTGTTGATTGTGTGAAATTTCTTCTAAGATAAGGATTACCTTTTGAGGGAATAATGAGAGCTTCAACTCTAAAAATTAAGAAAAAAATTTTGAGTTAATGCAATTTTTAACAAAACATAATGAAGATATAAATAAAGTTGTACTAAAGAATGCTCATGAGAATTTAAAATTAACTGCCCATGATATTCATAAAGATATTAGTAGAGACATTTCTATTGCAATTACAGACTATTTTAAAAAAGAAGTTAGTGTTAGTTTCTTTTCTATTCTGGTTGATGAAGCTCGTGTCATATCAGTAAAAGAATAAATGTCTTTCATTAAATAATATGTGAGTGAGAAATGCCAAATTATTGAACACTTTTGGGGTATTATACGTGTTCTTGAAACATCTACCATATATCTCAAAATAGCAGTTGAAAAAGTCCTCTCAAATTATTAATTGTCTCACTCGAAAATTCGTGGTCAACTTTGTGATGGAGTAAGCACTATGAGAAGAGAATGTAATGGACTTAAATTATTTATTCTAAATGATGATAAATCTGCATATTATATACTATTTATCACACCATCTTCATTTAACTGTAGTAGCAGTTGCAAAAAATTGTGTTTAGATTTTTTTTTTTAGATTGCACTATTGTTTACCATAATTTTAAACGTGATGAATATTATTGTTCTTTCATGTAAATATCGTGATTAATTTAGAGAGAAACGACGAGAGAAGACTTTAAGTATATTACATATTTATGATGTATTTCGTGGATAAGGATTAAATCAAGAAGTTCTTTAAGGCGTGCTAGTGAAATAAGATGGGATTCTCATTATGAGTAAGGCTGTAAACGAACCGAGCCGACCCGAGTATGTTAGTGTTCATGTTTGTGTTCAATTAATATTAGCTTGTTCAAGTTTGGTTCATGTTTGTTCGAGCTTTATTTTTTGTGTTCATGTTTGATTCATTTAAATTAATGAGTGTTCATGTTCGGTTCATGTTCAGTTCATGTTCATTCGTTTAGTGCTTATCGAGCTTGTTCGCGAACATATTTAACGAATTTTTTTTAACTATCAAACAAATACGTTCATGAACATATCTATGAACAAAAACATTTATATTAAAAGCAATTGTCTATGTAACAAAGGCAATGATTATTTATATTTATTAATTTGATAGTCAAATATTAATTATTTTTATCTAGCTTATTCACGAGTTCAAAATTGAACACGAATCGAGCTTCTTATCGAGCTTAATGTCGAGCTTGTTCGCGAACTTCAAATGATGTTGTTCGCAAACATAAATGAGCTGAACGCATTAGTGTTCAACTTTGTTTATTTAAAAATCGAGTATTTAAAATATTGTTCAACTTTGTTTGTTTAGCTAATTAAACGATCACAAACGAACTTTAATCGAACCGAACAACGAGTAGCTCGTCGAACGTTTGGTTCGCTTGCAGCCCTAATTATGAGTAACTAATTAGATTTATTACAATGTTCTCCTTAGTTATTGATGTACTTGAAATTATTTTGAAGGATGATATAAGCTTTGAACAGAGAGGAGAGGCATTTGCATTATAAGAATTATTACAATATTTTGAATTCACTTTTTATTTGTACTAAATGAAAGGTATATTTGGAATCACTGTTGAACTATCAAAAATTTTGCAGAGAAAAGATCAAGACATCATGAATGCCATGTCTTTAATTCAAATATAAAAAATTGGATTAATAGATATGAAATATAATAAGTGGGATGACTTCACTAATAATATAACATTATTTTGTGTTGAACTCAAAGTAATCACTCTAAATATGAATGATAAATGGGTTGCCCATGGATGACTCCGATGTGTATTCAAGAAATGATAAATTTATATCATTTCGAGTTGATATATTCTCCACAGTATTATATATACAACTTCAAGAGTTGAATAATTATTTCATAGAGGCCAATACTAAATTAATTTTGTGTATTGCTTGTTTGAATCCATCTAATTCATATTATGCATTTAACAAAGAGAAGTTAATTAGAATGACAAACTTATATCCAATCGATTTCACATCTTCAGATTTGATGATTATTGATAATAAGTTGAAAACTTATATTATGAATATGCAATATGATGTTCAATTTTCATTGTTAAAATATATAGAAAGTCTTGCTGAAAAAATAGTTCAAAGTAGGGAGGAAATACTATATCTCTTTTTTTAGGCTATTAAAGCTGGCATTAGTATTACTCGTTGCAACAACAGAAGTTGAAAGAACATTTTCTATGATTACTACCATAAAAAATTAACTGCACAATTGAGTTGGAGATCTGTGGATGAATGACACTTTAATCGCTTATATTAAAAAATAAATTTTAGATTGTATTAACAATGATGTTATTATTCAATTTTTTTCAAAATATCAAATACATACGTTATAAATTCTAAGTGTTCTTCATCTTATATTTAGCAGTTTATTTTTTAAATAAATTTTTTTAAAATTGCTAATGTCGGTCCCATGTTCGGATGAAAAAGTTAAGGGGATTTTTTTTTTCTTAAAATAAGGCCCCTTCTATGAAAATTTTTTTACTCTTCCACTACTGGAAAGAAGAAGAAAATGAAATTAGTAGAGGGTAAGTTAGACAAGGAGACTCGTGAGCTGGCTCGTGCTCACCTCAATAAATAGCCTGTGAGTCGAGCTAGACAAGCTAAAGAACCAAGCTTTAGCCAGCCTTAATTAGACTCATTAGCTTGTGAGCTTACTCATTTAAAAAATATTAATATAAAATATATCAACGTTCAAGATTTTTAGTACAAAATTGTTAAAAATATTTTAAATATATATTTTATTTTCTTATGATGTATAATTCTTTATTAATTTCTTTTAATTTATTATTCTTTTTAATATTTTGATATAACAATTGCTTGAATTATAATCAATTTCTCTATTGCTTGATAAAAGAGTAGATTGATGAGCTCAAAATCAAGCTAAAACTCAATTAATTAAATAAGGTTTCATTTGGGACGTTTTTCTTGTTGATTCTTAAAGCACCATTTTAGTACAAAAAAACATTTACTAAAAAATGCTTTAAGGAGAAACAAGAAAGACATCCTAAACAAAGCCTAAGATCAAACTTGTTGCAGGCTAGAATATATGTGGCGATAGAGTTATAAATTTTTGTCTAAACGTTGTACGGATATCCAGCACACAAATATAAAATAAAATAACACCAAGATTTTTATGTGTAAAACCCTAAAAAGAAAAAATATCATGGGGCCACGCCCAGTTGAAAGGATTCCTCAAGTATTTGTTTAAGTTATAAATGACAGACTCGTCCCTAAAATTGAGGACGATCAGATTACAACTCTCGGGTTGAAATTCATTTACAATTAGATATCAAATCCAGAGACGTTGGGTGGTCGGAAGAAATTTGGCGTCAGTCAGTTATCGAGCAGAACTCCGACGCCAATCGGATGTCGGACAAAAATTCGACGTCAGTCGACTATCGGAAAGAACTCTGGCATCAGTCGACGGTCGAGCATAATTCTGGCATTAATTGGCAATCAGGCAAAACTCTGGCATCGGTCAGCTGCGAGGTGAAAGTCTGGTGGTGGTCGAGAAGGAGTCTCTTACTTCTCTTCCTTTTCTTCATGCTCTTCTTCCTTCCTTACCTCCTTCTATTCTCTTCTTGCTTGGAGTCCCCTCTCATGTGAAATGAGGGGCATATTTACAGTTTTCTGAGAGTGGTATGATCAGTAAATAAGAGGAAGATCAAGGGTAAATTGGGAGTGGTTTGAATGGACGACCGATATCGAGTCCCTTGATCATGGACTGTTTATTGAGTCTTTGAATGTCTTAATGATATTATAATTCAGCTACCTTGGGCTCGTTGAATTCATCTCGTCGAGTCCCTCGATTCAATTATATGCATGTCACGTTTGGAAACCGTTTGGTAATCCAAATTATAGTTTGAACCTTCCAAATGTGTTTCAGGTCTTTGATTTGGACTCATTTGGGCTCGGATTGAGTTGAATTTGGTGTTGTTGGGTTCTTATTTCTGAGACATTCACATCAACTGTAAGTTTGCTGAAATCGGAATTCAGAAGGTCTCCAATTTAATTTTTAAATTTTCCAACTTAATTTTTGCCTATAGATTTGTGCCCGATCAATATAATTTTTTTATGATATATCAAAGCTCAAGCTAAAATAAGAGATGACGCGAGCCCGACTTGACTCATTTAATGTTTGGTCCCAACATGACCGGAGTTATCCTTCAACACTTAATTTAAAAAAATTATAATAATTTATTATAATACAAGTATTATTTTTTTTAAAAAAAAAAATTTAACGAGCTAAGGCTGACATATGAACTGAATAGATAAGGACGTCCGCATCAGTACGGCTTAACTTCATCGTTAACCAAACGGTAAGCGTGGACGAGTTGCTGCTTCCTTATTAAGTTCTTTAGAGGAAGCAAACAACTTTTCCAAAGCATCATTTGTCAAATTCCTTAGAAAGGATGTTTGCTTGACGACTCAGGCCTAGTTTGTTTGCCCGTTTTTTGTGCTTATTCCGTCTGCCAACGTCAAAGCAAAAAAAAAAAATTGTTTGAAAAACCCGCTTTTTCTTATTTCGTTCTTAATACCGGTGTTTTGACTAAAAACGTGATAGCCAAAAGTGAGCGCCATTTTCAGAAACGTCCAGCGAACTGCTCTGGTTTTCTCTTTTTTACCCTCTCACGACACGTAGGAACTCACGTATCCTCTTCTTCGAGCATCCATCCCATTCACCGCAACAAAAGAGGAATCAAATCCGGGTAAAAAATCAACTCAGAAATTTGTTGAAGATTCCTCCTCCTTCCTGCTTTGCTCATTTCTGCAAATACAATTTCATTCCGAACAGCATCCATCCGATTTTTGGCAACATTCATCATCCATAGGTACGCCCTCTTCTATTAGACCAAATACAACCTTATCTCGTCAGAAGTAGGACAACAAATGAGTTTTTTCTGGCAACTGGGCGGTGGCATTAGTGGGTTACCGTCGCTGCCGTGGATGGAATCCAATAGGCATTCACCTTCTCGTTCTGGATAAAGTTACAAAAAAAAAAGGATTTTTTTAGTAGAAGTGTTTTTTTTTTTTTTTTGCAAGATTTGTGGTGAAGTTAGGTTAGAAAAGGATTTGGTAGGTTCATTTGAATGCCTTGCATTTTTTTATAAGTTCGTTGACCGAAAAGAGTTTTGGATAGGTGTTGATCGGTTGTTTAAGAAGGTGATACTTACTGAAGTAGATGCTTAATCCTGCAAAAAAAAAAAAACTTTCGAAGAGGTGATGCTTATTGAAGTAGCAGGTAATTCCGTAAAGATTATGGTAAAAAATTCTATGTAAAACTTATCAAATGAAGTTGGCAAGGGCTCTACAGCTTATAAATCAAATAAGAAAGATTGTTCTTTTACTCAGTATAAATTCTGTCCTAATAGATGGAGACGAAAATGCTGCATGGTCGCTTGGCAGAGATCGTGAACTGGTGTAGACAGGTCTGCTGAAGAATATGATAGGTTTAAGCGTCACTGATTTGCCCCTGAATCCATTAAAAATTGTGTTTTATCGAAGTAGATGCTTAATCCAACAAAAAAAACTGCTAATTACTCGAGTAGGTTCTTAATACAGCACTAATCCAAGTTAATTTCTAGCCACTTAAATTGTGAAATTTTAGATGGTGAAGTTGTGGTGTGGTATGACTCAAAAAACACTGTACAACATCTGATGGATCATGGTTCTTATCACTATGTATCTTAAAGTTTTTTGTAATGATGATTTAAATATATTTTATTTCTGTAAGCTAATATGCTTTCAAATTCTTAGTTTATTATAACACAGTTTATTAACTTACTAATATTTGTATGTTTATTATACCACACTTTACCAACTTACTAATATATAGGTTGACTAATAAAAAAGAATGGGAAAGCAAAAAGAAGGAGGTACTCCAGCAACATGGGAGATGGAAACCACATTAATATACTGTGACATCTGCATTAAGGAGATAGAATTGGGAAACAGACCAACAACTCACTTTAGTAAGGAAGGGTGGCGAAATTTAGCCAAAAATTTTAATGAGCGCACAGGTCGAACCTATGATCGTGCCCAATTAAAAAACAAATGGGATCAACTCAATAAGGAGTGGAAGCTTTGGAAAGATTTAATGCATGGTGAAATTGGAATAGGATGGAATTCTTTGAAGAAAACAATTGAT
Organism: Dendrobium huoshanense; assembly: GCA_016618105.1. NCBI lineage: Eukaryota > Viridiplantae > Streptophyta > Magnoliopsida > Asparagales > Orchidaceae > Dendrobium > Dendrobium huoshanense. Next base: position 79,749,312 of record CM028359.1, on the reverse strand, counting down.
GCTTCAAATGAATGGTGGAGTGAAAAATTAAAGGTACAATAGCATATATATACTTACGTTAAGTTACATGATTCCATAAAACATAATACACTTACCAGTCAACTTATCTTCCTATATTATAGGTTTTTCCTTCAGCAAAGAAGTTTCGTTATAATGGAATCATGCCTGAGCTTGAGGAAAAATTAGATACCATTTTTGGTCGAGTTGTTGCTACTGGTGCTAACGTATGGGTTCCAAACTCTTGTGTATTGCCTCCTGAACTCAGAGATGTAGATGACATTGCATCTTCTGAAGAAGAACACCAAGATGATGAGGTAAATACATTACATACGGATTGCCTTGACGATCCTATTATAGGAGATTCACAAAGATCACAAAATACTCGACCAATTACACATAAAAGAAAAAGAATTAGAGCAACCAAATCAGGTGGAAGACAAATGTTCATTGATCATATTGAAGAGCTTGTAAGCGCAGCTAAGTCTATTAGTTCTGCCCTAACCTCATCAACTACTTCAAGGAAATGTCTGACAATTGCAGATGGTTTGGAAGAAATTTCTAAAATACCTGAGATATTTGATGATCCAGAGTTATATGAATTTGCTGTTCGGTATATACAAGATTGAAATCAAAGGGAGGCTTTCATGGGACTTCCAACTGATAGAAAAGTTTGGTTTCTACAAAAACAATACCAAAGGAGTTTCACATCTTTACTGTAGAGCATAATTTGTTTATAATTAAAAAAAAAATTTAAGTTTTTTACCACTTTTTTTTGGATTGTTCAAAGAATTGTGTGTATTTGTTTTTATGTATGGACAACATGCGTGTTTAATCACAACAAGTATTGTAATCAGTGAGTATATGTTTATTAAAAGTTAGTTTGGTGAAGATAAATTTGTTACTGTAAATTTGTTGATGATAATACCGCAGTGGCTATAAAGCCAAGGACCTTCCTAAAAAAAAGAATAACACACAGGTTTTTGTTTTTAATCTTAATTGTCATGAATATTACAGCATACAGATTAATCGCCATCAAGCCTGGTTGATGAAACATTGGAGGAACATTCTGAAGCAGGCAGCTGTAGGCATCATATTAGAGTTTGAATCTGCAGCTTGATCAATAACAGGGTATTTGCCTGGAACATTTAGCTGGCTGGATTTTTGAGTAAAATTCATTTTGAGTAAACCGATTCTATTATTGTCATATGTGCTAAATGGATGCCATTTTGAGTAAAATTCATAGTTGTATTGAACATTTGTCAGTGCCTGCCATAAAAAAAAAAAAGAGTGGAGTATACGCTGGCTTGATTTTTTTCCAAGTTATTTATGCCATTTTAACCTTGGCTTCATTGTGCTCTCTGTTGCGATACTTTTGCTGATTTTATTGATATGCTACATTGTTTTATCTAATGATAGAGCCTGAAGTTTCATGACAATATTATAAACGTTGTAAAGATAAAATCAGTTGGTAATAAGTATGTGGAAGGTTTTGAACAGCTAGTTAGCTTCAACTATGTAGATGCCCTTACATCAGATTTACCTTATGAGAAGGTATTATTGGGATTTATTTTCTTTCAATTATTTATCCTATCTGTAAATAAAGATGTGAATTTTTTTTATGTCTTTGTGGATACAACGTTAACATTTGTCTTCCAGTTATGAGTATATTTTGCTGCACAACTTATAATTTTTTTTTTTCAGATACACAATGTCGGAGAATAATGAGAGTTTGTCAAGTGACGAGCATAATGATGGAAAATTGCAAAAAATTAAAAAATGGCAGTTTCACAATTTAGCAATATAATGCTTGCCTCAAGTTTTTTGCAAAATGATTACTTTTCACTTTATTTGAACAAAAGGCCTTGCATGATAGCAGATAAAAGTGGAGACAGATGGGTTCGGGATTTACATTATGGTCATCCTGTTAGGTTTCATAACATATTTAGGATGTCCCAAGTTATATTTACCGACTTGCTTTGCAAATTAGAATCGCTTTATGGATTATGTGGTTCGCATAGAACAACCACTAGAGAAGTTCTTGGAATAACTTTGTTTATTTTGAGTCACAATGAATCCGTAAGAGCTACCGCAGAAAGATTTCAGCATTCTACAGAAACAATAAGCAGATATTTTTCTTTAGGAGTTCGAGCATTGATTAATTTAGCACTGGATATTATTGTACCGGAAGATAAGGAATTTCTTGACATCCCTGTACATATTAGAAACGATACTAGGTACATGCCATATTTTAAGGACTGCATTGGGGCAATTGATGGAACTCATGTTGATGCTCGTATTCCTGTTGAAGATCAAATTCCGTATATAGGGCGACATCATTCACCTACACAAAATGTGATGGCAATCTGTGATTTTAATATGTGTTTTACATTAGTGGCAGCAGGATGGGAAGGTTCAGCTCATGATGCTCGTATCTTTAAACATGTTCTAAGGAGTCCGCTATACAATATTCCTGTACCGCCATCAGGTAATATTTAATTATTAATTAATGATTTTAGTAAGCCTATTTTATATTAAAGGTAATGAGAAAATTAACATTTTTGTTTACAGGTAAATTTTATTTAGTTGATGCTGGATACCCACTACAACGAGGTTTTCTTAAGCCATATCCAGAGACGCGATATCATATACCAGATTTCCGACGAGGAATTCGAACTACTACAGGCCATCGGGAGGTCTTCAATAGGAGGCATTCCTCGTTAAGAAGTGTAATAGAAAGGGCATTTGGCGTATGGAAAAAGAAATGGAGAATTCTCCGAGATATGCCGAACTATTCTTTCAAAAAACAACGGCATATTGTAGTGGCTACAATGGCACTACATAACTACATAAGAAGGCATCACTCAAGAAGTGATCCAGAATTCGATGAATGTGATGCTGATGAAAATTTTGTTCATCCGGAGGCACATGAGTTACAAATTGAAGAAGAAGTTGAAGCCTTAGGAAGTACGAATGGTTCTGTGGAGTTGCTTGATGGTGAAGGTGCGAACTATATGGCTGAAGTTAGAGAGATTATTGCAATGCAGTTATACACTTATAATAGGTAGTACATCTACCTTAAAGTTTTTTATATATAAGTATACTATAAAAATTATTTATAAAGCTAGTATAAATATAATTGTAAATGATTGATGATATACTTATAATATATTCTTATTTTATTTCAGGTTTCGTGATGAAAATTGAGTTTCGTCAAATATGACTTACTCCGAAGTAAAGCATGAGAGGACAATAGTATAGTTTTGTTGTCTGGTAGATGTAATTTTCATGTACTTTTACTTTGCTTATTTAGATCTCGTTATGCCTTTGTACTCATATCCTTGTGATATGTGGTTGTTGCATTCTTTAGTATTTGGTAAAATTAAGTCTTATTTTTATTGATGCCAATGGATGATTGTTGACAAGGTATAAATGCAGTTAAGATTACTAAAATGCTTCGTAGTTACATGCAGATCGGAATGCAACTCATGATGCAGTTATGAATATTTCTTTATGCACAAAGTGACAAGATTATCTCACTAAAAATAAGATTGCTCACATAATTTTCCTTTCAAATTCCATGTTGATTGAGCTCTCATCAGACACTGCTACTACCTTTAAATGGATTGAAACTCACGACCATTAATAACAACATGAACTCCATCTGCACCAAGGAGGATTGAAATGATTGTTCCCATCTTCAAAATGATTATTCCCCACTTCCATAAGATAGGAGAGAACTTTGAAACCGTAAGAAAATAGAAATGCTGTACATCCAGCTTCTTCCAGTAGAGTTGCTCGCTCCTCTTGTCCTTGTCGTCAAAATTTAAGATAATAAAAAATAGTTTATTTAAATTTTATGTATATTTTCATTTATGTAAGTAGTAAAAAAAAAATTGTAAATTTGTGTTTAATATATGGATAGTTTCGTAATTTATGATAAAAAGCTGAAATTCTTAATCGTACCAAACACTACTTATCAATTTTAAAGTTTGAATATAAAAAGCAATTTATATATGTAGCTCCGCTTTAAAACAAGGGACCAACCAAACGAAGCCTCACTTCTACGGCCTAGGAATTTTCTACTGATAAGTTTAAGGACGATTATTAGCTGCGGCATGGATTTGGCGGCTCCGATCTCTCTCGTCCTTTGAGCGATCTTCTTCTCAGATTTTAATTTTCCTTCGCTTGGCTCGAGCTTCGGGGCCTGATCTGGCCTTTTGGCCCCTGTTTTTCTTTTCTCCCAATGGAGAAAAGCACAACTAATCCACCGAAAGATGTGTGGGGTTCTCCTCCATCTACTAATGGTATTACTATGAAAGGTTTGTCTGGCCATTCTTCCTCTTCATCTCGGTCTTTCCGTGATGTTCTTGCGGGTGCTTCCTCTACTCAAAATCCGGTAATATCTTTCACTAAATCTACTGTTAAGGGTGTTCCTGCTCTTTTAATATCCGAAGATGATATATTAAAACTAGCTAGTCCTTATCAATTTACTTTGGTTGGTAAATTTTCCGTGAGGCGTCCGAATCTAGATGCGATCCGAAATTTTTTTTCTAAACTGAAGCTTTCCGGTAACTTCTCGATTGGTCTTCTGGATGCTAGACATGTTTCTATACAGCTATCGAACGATTTAGACTATAGTCATGTTTTTTCACGAAGAACTTACTATATTTTAAATTGCCAAATGAGATTACTAAAATGGACTCCCTTCTTTGATGTCAAAGAAGAATCACCCATTGTTCCTATATGGATTTCTTTCCCTAATTTACGGTTGCATTTTTTTAATAATCATGTGCTTCATGCTTTAGGCTCTATATTTGGTCGCCCGTTGCAAACTGACCAGGCTACTGCTAATCGGTCAAGACCATCTGTTGCTAGAGTTCTTGTGGAAATCGATATTACAAAAAAATATCCAAAAGAAATATGGATTGGATCTGATAAATTTGGCTATTTACAAAAAGTGGACTTTGAAAAAGTCCCTGATTTTTGTTTGCATTGCAAGATACATGTACATGCTGTACATGACTGTTTTGTTGCTCATCCTCAACTTAAAATAAACACGGTGGGAACATCAAATAAGGATGACTTGGTTGGTGAAGGAAAAATCATGCAGGAAAAAAATGCTATGTTGGAGGGACAATAACTAAACCTTCAGATTTCTAAACCTTATAATAAAGATAATGACACAGAATCTACTACTTTAGAGGCCAATAATGGAAACAAAAATATAGAGGCTTTTACTGGTGAGAAAAGAGTGGATGAAGACAGTCAACAAAGTGAAACATCGGGTAATGAGAAAGATGAGATTAATGAGAAAAGAGAAGAGGAATTTTCCTCTTCTAGGTTTAAACCCTCTTCTTTGGAAGGAAATCCTCTAAAAAATTGTCTTATTGGTGATAACACTACTCAAGAGCAAGGTATTATTTTAGATATTGGAAAAGTTTCTAACGTGGAGGAAAGGGAGGGGAAAGATTTGGAAGGGAAAGTTGATGATATAGAAGAAGGGGAAATTGGTTCTCTTGAAATTGTTCTACCCGTGGATACTTTAAGTGATTTAAATGATTTTTCTGTGTCAAATTCGAATTATAAGGGGAAGAAGGTGGAGGATGATTTCATTGTCCAGTCCAAAAAGAAAGGTAAAAATAAAAAAGTTGCTCCTCCTGAGACCCCTAGGGCCACTAGAGCTTCTAATATTGTTATCAATGGTTAAAGTTCTTCTTTGGAATATTAGGGGGTGGGTGCTATCAATTCTACGGATCGTGTTAAGAATCTTTGTAAGATTAACGACATTCAGCTTCTTGTTTTATTTGAACCTTTTATTTCGGTTGATAAACTAGATTATAATCGTAAAATTTTGGGTTTTGATTTTGCTTTTGCTAATTGCACTAACAAGATTTGGATCTTCTGGAAACGGTTTATTACTCTTGATATTATTAGTGATTTCCCTCAAGTTATTCATGTTAATGTTACTATCAATCAGATTTCTAGTTTTGCTTCTTTTGTCTATGCCTCTTGTACTAGATCGGGTAGAAAATCCCTCTGGGATCTGCTTTCCGATTTTGGCTCTTCTGTCAATACTCCGTGGATGGTAGGTGGGGATTTTAATTGCATTACCAATAGCTCTGAGAGATTTGGTGGTAAGTCTCCTAATTATTTGGCTATGGAAGACTTTAATGACATGATTTTAAAGTGTAACTTGCACGACATTGGTTTTTCGGGCAGTGGTTTTACTTGGAACAGGGGTACCATGTGGCAAAGGTTGGATCGAATCCTTTTTAATGATCATTGGATTTCCACTTTTCAAAACACTCATATTGAGCATCTTTCTAGAACTTTATCTGTTCACTCTCCTTTGCTTCTTAATGTTTTTACTAATAATATGGTTTCCTCTCAACCTTTTCGATTTCAAAATATGTGGCTTTTGGATGACAGGTTAGAGAACATTGTTAAATGCAACTGGGATTCTCCTCTGCATCATGATGACAATGTGCATGGTATGAATAAACTTTGGCTCAAACTTAAGAGGCTTAAGCAACCTCTTAGATGGTGGAATAAGTGCATATTTAAAAATGTTTTTACTAATATTAAACTTGCTGAGAATGAGGTAGAAAAGACTGAACAGACTTATATGCAAGATATTAGTAATACAAATATTTCTATTCTTAACAATGCCAAGCTTACTTTGGTTAGTTTGCATAAAAAAGAAGAAGCCTATTGGAAACATAAAGCTTCTGTTAAGTTTCTTGTGGAGGGGGATAGGAATACTTCCTATTTCCATAACTTTGCCAATCATAATAGAACCAGTAGGATTATTCATAAACTTATTACTCCGGATGAGGATGAGATTACTAACTCTGACTTGATTGCTTCTTCTGGTGCTAATTTTTTTGAGAAAATTTTTAATAATAATTTTGCGCCTGATTTAAATACGGATTTTTACTTTATGCCTTCCATTATTACAAATGATGACAATATGATGTTGAATAGCATTCCTAATGAACATGAGATTTTGGAAATTCTAAAAGAAATGAACACTGATTCTGTTGCCGGTCCTGATGGATTCACGAGTAAATTTTTCCAAAAAATTTGGCCGATTATCAAAAAGGATATTATCAATGCTGTGGGGGATTTTTTTGAAGGTAACCCTATGCCGAAATTTTTTACTTCTACCTCTATTGTTTTAATTCCCAAAAATAACGACGCAACTTATTGGAATGATTTCTGTCCCATTAGTTTATGTACCTTTCTCAACAAACTTATTACTAAACGTATTGTTGGTAGGCTTGCTGTTATACTTCCTAATATTATTTCTTTAGAACAAACTGGGTTTGTTAAAGGTAGATCTATTTTTGATAACGTCTTACTTGCTCAAGAGCTTATTCATGATCTTAATGCGAAGATTTTTTGTGGTAATGCCATTTTTAAGATGGATATTTCTAAAGCTTATGACAACTTGAATTGGGTTTTTCTTTACAAAATCCTGCATCTGTTTGGTTTTAATTTGCAATTTACAAATCTTATCAAGAATTGTATTGAGAACTGTTACTTTTATGTTATTATCAATGGTAAGGCTCAAGATTTCTTCAAGTCTTCCAATGGTATCAGACAAGGGGACCCCTTATCTCCTACTCTTTTTATCATTGTTGTTGAATTTCTATCTCGTGGTATTAATAATTTGTTTACTTGTCATCCTAGGCTATATTACAAAACGAATGGGGGTGTGCCCATTACCCATTTAAGTTTTGCGAATGATTTTATTATATTTTCCAATGGCTCGATGAAAATGCTCAATTTTTTTTTAACTTCTTCAACACTTTCTGTAACATCAGTTTTGTTCATATCGTCCAGGCTGATCGTGGATCGTCCCGGGTCGATCAGGTGAAATTTTGCTCCAGTATGTGTACAGAAGCTACAGGAAGATTTTCCTGTAAGGATCGTCCGGGCCGATTGGGGATCATCCCGGGACGATCAGAGCATTTCAAAAGTCAGAGAATAGAGGTTTTTATCGTCCAAGAAAATTAATTATCATCCAGAGAAATCGTCCCAGAACGAAGTGAAATTGGTCAGATCGTACTGGACAATCGTGCGATCGGCCGGGCCGATCTCAAGTGGATATAAGGAAAATCAGCTCGTTTTGAGGAGAGAGAAAATCAGATTCTTATAAAAAAATATCTGAGGAGAGAAAAAGTCGAGGGCAAAAGAGGAAAAGTGGATTTTTGGGCAACGCCGGTCCGTTTTCGTCCGTCGAGACAGTTCAAGAAAGTGATGTACGCAAGGTAAGGCACATTCCGCCTTTCTCAATTTTCAGAACGGTGAAGTTTGAATGATTTTTCTGTCCGGATTTCATTTTCGTTAGCGAATTTCGTCCGTATTTTCCGATTGGTTCAGTTTTTACCGTGTAACTTTTGGTATGTTTCTGAGGTGCTGAGTGCGCACGTTTTCATTATTTTCTGGAGAATTTTGACCGGATAGTTTTGATTCGGCAGTATTTTATTTTGACTGTAATTTTTGATGAAGTCTAAAATTATCTGGGCAGTAGAATAAAAGTCTTGCAATGTTGTTGTGAATATTCTGTGCTAATTTGGTAATTTGTGAAATTAGAAATTTTTGTGTAAATTCCATATACTGTCGTTATGCCGCTGGATTTTTGTATGATTTCTAAAATTGTCCGGATTTGTTCTGAAATGACATGATATGATTGTGTGCTATAAAAAGGGAGTTATAAGGGGTCAGGATCCTGAGAGATCCTGTTTGTGTCAGGGAAATATGAAATGAGCTCCGAAATATGAAAACAAGTTCTGTTCCGGATCTGATGATAAGTTCTGTTCTGGTGCTATAAGCACATATGTTTTGGTGCCATGAGCACAAAGGGAGGCATAAGGGGCCAGAATCCAAGAAATTCTGTCAGTGTCTGGGAAGAGAGGTATAAGGGGCAAGAATCCGTTGAGAGGTCAGGGTCAGGGAATCTGTTCTTTATTTTGATATGTTCTGAATTAATATGATTTATGATTCTGATTCGATCTGATCTGTATGATTCTGTTATGTTCTAATTTGATTTGATCTATATGATTCTATTCTGATATTTCTAGAATTATGATTTCTGTGATTTTATTATGTTCTGATTCGATATACGATTCTGTTGATCTGATCTCTGTACTGATTTTGTCTGATGTGTTTGATGTGAATTCTGAGGATTTTGATTGGAGGTTTGATGTCTTGTTGAGCTGTTGTAGCTCAACCTTATTTTCTGCATGGTTTTTAGGTTCTAGGAGAGGGAAGGAAGTCTTGGAGTAGGAGTTCAGAGTCTGATCTGTTATAGGTATTTTGTACTTTTGATTTTTATACAGTCATAGCTTTTCTGTTCTGTCTGAAAGTCATGAGCTGTATTTGTATATGATTATGAGTAGGGGTGTCAACTTTTGACCCGACCCGAAAACCCGACCTGGAAAATCCAGGTTGCACCCGACCCGTTTTATAAATGGGTCAGGTTCGGGTTCGCAGATTCGACCCGTTTGATAAAATGGGTCGGGTCAGGTTGACCCGGCGGGTTGCCGGGTCAACCCGACAACCCGTTTATTTAAAAAAAATTTAAAATTTCCCGCCCGCTGCCCCAGCCCGAGCTGGCCGCTGTCTGCCTGCCCCGCGCTGCCGCGTGCCCAGTGGCCTGCCCCACGCTGCCGCGTGACCAGCGCCTGCCCCGCTCTCGCCGCGTGCTGCTGCCCGCTTGCCCAGTGCCTGCCCCGCGCTGCAGCGTGCCCAACGGCCTGTCCAGCACTACCGCGTGCCCAGCGCCTGCCCCGCTCCCGCCGCGTGCCGCTGCCCGCATGACCTGCGCTGCCGCGTGCCCAGCGGCCTGACCCGTGCTGCCGCGTGCCCAGCGGCCTGCCCCGCTCCCGCCGCGTGCCGCTGCTCTCCTGCCCAGTGCCTGCCCCGCACTTCCGCGTGCCCAGCGGCCTGCCCCGTGCTGCCGCGTGCCCAGTGGTCTACCCCGCTCCCGCCGCGTGCCGCTGCCCTCCTTCCCAGTGCCTGCCCCGCGCTGCCGCGTGCCCAGCGGCCTGCCCCGCACTACCGTGTGCCCAACACCTGCCCCGCTCCTACCGCGTGCCGCTGCCCGCCTGCCCCGCGCTGCCATGTGCCCAGCGGCCTGCCCCGCACTGCCGCGTACCCAGTGCCTACCCCGCTCCCGCCGCGTGCCGCTTCTGCCGCGCGGCAACTTCCGCCGCGTGCCGTTGCTGCGCGCTGCCGCTGCCGTTGTCGTGCTGCTACCTTGGGTCGCGGGTCGGGTCGGGTCAACCCGGCAACCCGGCCAGGTCGGATCCGGGTTGAAATGTCCGACCTGTTTGCAAAAATGGGTCGGGTTCGGGTTGACCCGTTTACATCCGAGTCGGGTCGGGTTCGACCCGAACCCGACGGGTTGACCCAAATTGACACCCCTAATTCTGAGGAAGAAAAAGATATATGATTTGTTTCGCTGCATTTTATGTTTATAGTAGCTCTGTCTGTGTGTCTGTTTCTGTGTGTAAATATTTGGAAGAAAGTTCTGAAACAAATTCCAAAGCCAGATCTTGGAATCAGTTCAATCAGTTTGAGTTTGGGCACGACCCGATACGAGCGGGATCCATCCCGGTCGGGTTGGGTCGTGACAAGCTTTTGTGGTATCAGAGCAATGGTTTTGGAATTTGGATTGTAAGATTGTAAGACAGAGCTATAGGATGTGATCTGAGTCTGTCTGGGGTAGTTTTGGTTTGTTCGAATTTTTATTGTGTTATTTTTGTGATTAGTTTCTAGATTTTCTGGAAATTTCTGGATTTTTTGTATGGATCTGCCAGACCTCGATATGACAGACGGTCAGAGTGCCAGTCAGGCAACACCAGTGGGTAGTACAGCCCCAGTGGTTGGTGCAGATACACTTTCCCAGTTTGCTACATTGGTTGCTCAGATGATGAGCGAGACTCACAGTAGAGCCTCTACTGTTCGATCTGAGGATATTAATAGACATCTTCAGATGTTTCTGAGATTGAAATCACCGAGGTTTGAGGGTGCTGTTGAGCCCAGAGCAGCTGACGAGTGGCTGAGGAGGTTAGATAAGACTTTTGACGGCATGCAGTGTCCGTCATACATGAAAGTACCTTTGACAGTTTTTCTGTTAGATGGGGAAGCAGAGCACTGGAGGGTAGGCCAGCAGGAAGCAAAGTTTCAGGACAGATTGAACTCTCTGATTTCTTGGGAAGAATTTTCTGAGGTATTCCGATCTTGGTTTGTTCTCCCTTCTACACAATAGCAGATGCAGGAGAGTTTTCTGAGGCTGGTTCAAGGGAGTAGGACGGTGATGCAATACGAGGCAGAGTTTACTGCCTTAGCCCGATATGCTCCGCAGCTGGTGAGTACTTCTACTGAGAAGTGCTATCGATTTCTGAGGGGACTACGAGACAGTCTGAGACAGCCCCTGGTACCATTTCATATTTCTGATTTTTTTGAGCTTGTGGAGAGAGCTCGTCTGATTGAGAACGATCTGATGGCTACTCAGCAGCGGTGGACTGCGATTAGGAAGAGGTTTGGGGGTGATTCGAGCAGTAGTTCCTCTGGCAAGAGGAGATTTATTTCTGGTTCTGGAGACTCCAGGAGGAGTGGACAGTCAGGATTTACTGGTACTGCTACGACCAATACGACTAGCTCTGGATCTGTTAGTGGGGCACATGTATGCCAGAGTTCTAGACGACGACATTTTGGCCAGTACTACAGGATGACTGGTCAGTGTTTCAGATGTGGTCAGCCAGGACATCGGATTGTAGAGTGTCCACAGGCTGGATTTGATCGACGATCTGAGTTCCGATCCGAGAGCTTTGTTAGACCTGCCGGTTCAGCAGGAAGACCGAGGATTGTTCCTCCACGCCCTGTGACTGAGGGATTTTCTGGTAGAGGTGGTTGTTCGAGTTCTGTGCCACAGAGACCACCTACTGTTAGTCAGAGGGAGCCTAGTAGTTCTGTAGCTTCAGCTCCAGCTCCAGTTCAGCCACGAGTGTACAGTCTGAGTCAGCAGGAGGCTTGAGATGCTCCGGATGTAGTGACATGTATGATTTAAATTTCTGATCAGCCCTGTCGTGTTTTGTTTGATTCTGGAGCCAGTCACTCGTTTCTTTCTTAGCGTTGTTTTAATGCTTTGCATCTGGATTCAATTTTGCTACCGGTTTCTCTTTCTGTGATTTTGCCGGCTGGAAGTAATTTGATTGCTCAGAAGTTTTGTTTTTGTGAGATTGTTATTGCTGGCAAGAAGTGGAAATTGAATTTGATTTTGTTGCCGATTTCTTCGTACAATGTGATTTTGGGCATGAATTGGCTGAGTTTGTATGAGGCTCAGATTGATTGTTTAAAGAAGCAAGTAAGCTTGTTTATGTTAGGAGAGAGATGTGTATTCCAAGGCTTACGAGGTGTTCTCTCTTGTCTGATTTCTATATTGGAAGTGAGAAGGATGTGGAAGAAGGGTTGTCTGGTATTTTTGGCTTCGGTACGGGATATGAACCTAGATGTGGGATCTGTTTCTGATATCCCAGTGGTACGAGAGTATGCAGATATATTTCCTGAGGAGTTGATTGGTTTACCTCCGAATAGAGATGTGGAGTTCTCTATTGATATTTTTCCGGGTACAGCTCTGATATCAAAAGCTCCATACAGGATGGCACCGAAAGAACTTTCTGAGTTGAAAGTTCAGCTTCAAGAGTTGGTGGATAGAGGATTCGTTCGTCCTAGTGTTTCTCCTTGGGGAGCACCAATTTTGTTTGTGAAGAAGAATGACGGAACACTCCGTATGTGTGTTGACTACAGAGATTTGAATAAAGTCATGATCAAGAACAAGTATCCCTTACCACGGATTGATGACTTGTTTGACCAGCTTTCTAGTTCTTCTGAGTTTTTGAAGATTGATTTGAGATCTGGATATTATCAGGTGAAGGTGAAGGAAGCTGATGTGTTGAAGACAGCTTTCAGTACTCGGTATGGACACTACGAGTTCTTGGTTATACCTTTTGGGGTAACCAATGCACCTGCTATTTTTATGGATTTGATGAACAGAGTGTTCAGGGAATATCTAGATCAGTTTGTGATCGTCTTCATCGACGATATTCTGGTGTATTCTACTTCTGAGGATAATCATGCCAGGCATTTGAGCATTGTGTTGGAGACTCTGAGACGGCATTAGTTGTATGCTAAGTTCTCCAAGTGTGAATTCTGGCTGAAGAGCATTTCATTTCTGGGGCATGTGATTAGCGGTGAAGGTATTTCTGTTGATCCCCAGAAGATTCAGGCTGTTACGAATTGGCCAAGGCCTACTACGGTATTTGAGGTACGTAGTTTCTTAGGCATGGCTTGATACTACCAGAAGTTTGTGAAAGGCTTTTCTCAGATTGCTACGCCTCTGACGAAACTGACTCAGAAGTCATTAGCTTTTGTTTGGACACCGGAGTGTGAGGCTAGTTTTTAGATATTGAAGGATTGTCTGACTTCAGCTCCAGTGTTAGCACTACCGTCAGGTACGGAAGGATTTCAATTGTTCATTGTTGTGTCCGAGTTTCTGATTCTGGTACTATTTTTTGCAAGAACAGGTTGTGAATTCCTGTGTTTAGAGATATGAGAAAAGAGATTCTGTATGAATCTCATCATTCAAGCTACACTGTTCATCCGGGAAGTAGTAAGATGTACGGAGATATGAAGAGTTTGTTCTGGTGGCTGGGAATGAAAAAGGATGTAGCAGATTTTGTTGCTAGATGCAAGGCCTGTCAGTTGGTGAAGGCAGAGCATTAGCGACCAGGAGGACTTTTGCAGTCGTTGCCTATCCCTGAGTGGAAGTGGGAGGAGGTAACAATGGATTTTGCTATGGGTTTTCCTCGATCAAGGCAAGGGCACGATGCCATTTGGGTGATTGTGGATCGATTGACGAAGTCTGCTCATTTTCTTCCGATCAGCCAGACCGATCCGGTGGATCGATTGGCACAGGTATATGTGAAAGAGATTGTTAGATTATACGGTGTGCCTAAGGTGATTATTTCTGATCGAGATGGACGGTTTACTTCCAGACTTTGGAAGGGTATTCAGCAAGGTTTGAGTACGAAGTTATATTTCAGTACAGCTTTTCATCCGTAGACTGACGGATACTCTGAAAGGACTATTCAGGTACTGGAAGATCTGCTGAGACTATGTGTTTTAGATTTTGGAGGAAGCTGGGAAGATCATATTCCTCTTATAGAGTTTGCTTACAATAACAGTTTTCAGTCCAGTATTGGTATGACACCTTATGAAGCTCTGTATGACCAGAAGTGTAGAACTCCTTTGACTCTAACTGAGGTTGGAGATAGACAGGAGATGGGTGCCACTTTTGTAGATGAAACTGTTAAGAAAGTCAATTTGATCAAAGAAAGGTAGAAAGCTGCACAAGATCGACAGCAGAAATATTACAATCAGAAGCACAGGTTCGTTGAATTTTAAGTTGGTGACTTTGTGTATGTCAAACTCAGTCCAAGGTATGTTGGACATTTTGAAATCCTTGAAAGGATTGATAAATCTGCTTATCGGCTATTATTATCTGATCAGATGTCCGATGTTCATAATGTGTTCCACGTATCTACTTTGAGAAAGTGGATATCTGACTTTGGAAAGAAAGTGTCTGCTGATGAGGTTGAGATTCATGAGAATCTGAGATATAAAGAAGAACCCGAGTTGATTTTAGCTTACGATGTTCGTAAGTTGAGAAGTAAATAGATTCTGATGGTTAAGGTGCAGTGGAAGCACCGAACTGCACGAGAAGCAACTTGGGAGAAGGAGTCAGACATGAGGAAGTCGTATCCGTATTTATTTTGACTGAGTTTTGATTAGACAATTTCGAGGACGACATTTTTTTGAAGTTGGGGAGATTGTAACATCAGTTTTATTTATATCGTCCGGGCCGATCGTGGATCGTCCCAGGACGATCAGGTAAAATTTTGCTCCAGAATGTGTACAGAAGCTACATGAAGGTTTTCATGTAAGGTTCGTCCGGGCCGATTGGGGATCGTCCTAGGACGATCAGAGCATTTCAAAAGTCAGAGAATAGGGATTTTTATCGTCCAAGAAAATTAATTATCATCCTGAGAAATCGTCCCAGGACGAAGTGAAATTGGTCAGATCGTCCTGGACGATCGTGCGATCGGCCGGGCCGATCTCAAGTGGATATAAGGAAAATCAGCTCGTTTTGAGGAGAGAGAAAATCAGATTTTTATAAAAAAAATATCTGAGGAGAGAGAAAGTCGAGGGCAAAAGAGGAAAAGTGGATTTTTGGGCAACGCCGGTCCGTTTTCGTCCGTCGAGACAGTTCAAGAAAGTGGTGTACGCAAGGTAAGGCACATTCCGCCTTTCTCAATTTTCTGAACGGTGAAGTTTGAACGATTTTTCTATCCGGATTTCATTTTCGTTAGCGAATTTCGTCCGTATTTTCCGATTGATTCAGTTTTTACCGCGTACTTTTTTGTATGTTTCTGAGGTGCTGAGTGCGCACGTTTTTATTATTTTCTAGAGAATTTTGACCGGATAGTTTTGATTCGGCGGTATTTTATTTTGACTGTAATTTCTGATGAAGTCTAAAATTATCTGGGCAGTAGAATAAAAGTCTTGCAATGTTGTTATGAATATTCTGTGCTAATTTGGTAATTTGTGAAATTAGAAATTTTTGTGTAAATTCCGTATACTGCCGTTATGCCACTAGATTTTTGTACGATTTCTGAAATTGTCCGGATTTGTTCTGAAATGACATGATATGATTGTGTGCTATAAAAAGGGAGTTATAAGGGGTCAGGATCCTGAGAGATCCTGTTTGTGTCAGGGAAATATGAAATGAGCTCCGAAATATGAAAACAAGTTCTGTTCCGGATCTGATGATAAGTTCTGTTCTGGTGCTATAAGCACATCTATTCTGGTGCCATGAGCACAAAGGGAGGCATAAGGGGTCAGAATCCGAGAGATTCTGTCAGTGTCTTGGAAGGGAGGTATAAGGGGCCAGAATCCATTGAGATTCTGCCAGGGTCAGGGAATCTGTTCTTTATTTTGATATATTCTGAATTAATATGATTTATGATTTTGAGTCGATCTGATCTGTATGATTCTGTTATGTTCTAATTTGATCTGATATGTATGATTCTATTCTGATATTTCTGGAATTATGATTTCTGTGATTTTGTTCTGTTCTGATTCGATATACGATTCTGTTGATTTGATCTCTGTACTGATTTTGTTTGATGTGTTTGATGTGGATTCTGAGGATTTTGATTGAAGGTTTGATGTCTTGCTGAGCTGTTGTAGCTCATCCTCGTTTTCTGCATGGTTTTTAGGTTTTGGGAGAGGGAAGGAAGTCTTGGAGTAGGAGTTCAGAGTCTGATCTGTTATAGGTATTTTGTACTTTTGATTTTTGTACAGTCATGGCTTTTTTGTTCTGTCTGAAAGCCATGAGCTGTATTTGTATATGATTCTGAGGAAGAAAAAGATAGATGGTCTGTTCCGCTGCATTTGATGTTTATAGTAGCTCTGTCTGTGTGTCTGTTTCTGTGTGTAAATGTTTGGAAGAAAGTTTTGAAATAAATTCCAAAGCCAGATCCTGGAATCAGTTCAATCAGTTTGAGTTTGGGCACAACCCGATACGAGCGGGATCCGTCCCGATCGGGTTGGGTCGTGACACTTTCCAACAAGCTAGTGGTTTAATCTTTAATCCTTCTAAGTGTTGTTTTATTCCGGCTAAGTCTATTTCTGTCTCTCGTAATGCTAACATTGGTAGGAGGTTTGGTGTTAACGTGACCGCTCTTCCTATCAATTATCTTGGGGTTCCTCTCTATAATGGGAAGAAACGGTCACATCTTTTTGATAGTGTCTTCAAGAATATTCATAAGAATTTGTCGTCTTGGGCTTACAATTTGTTGTCTTCTGGGGGGAGAATGGTTCTTATTAAACATGTGCTCAGTTCCATTCCCATTTATCTTATGCATACTTTAAGCCCTTCTAAGCATATATGTAACAAAATGGAAATTATTTTTAACAAGTTTCTTTGGGGTTGTAAAGGTGGTGATAGATCTATTATTTGGAGTTCTTGGACTAATTGTGCTGGGAATACGGATGAAGGTCGTCTGGGCTTCCGTACATTTGCTGATATGACTAAGACCTTTAGCCATAAACTTTGGTTTTCTTTCAGATCCAATAAAAGTTTATGGGCTAAATACATGAAAGCCAAGTATTGTGTTCACAAACATCCCCTGCTTTTCTATTTCAAACCTGGTGATTCTGTTAACTGGAAAAGATTGTGTAATATCAAATGGGAGGCTGAAGAATTCATTCAGTGGGGTTTGGGAGCGGGGAATATCTATTTCTGGCAAGATAAGTGGTTGGGTAACTTTTCTATTGATAATCTTTTAAATACTCATTCTACTTCCAATATGAAAGTTAAGGATTTTTTTACTAGTGATAACTGGAATTTTATTTTTTTGGCTAATATGATTCCTGATTTTATTTTGAGGCTTATTTCCATGATTTCTATTCAGAGGGACAATGATGATTGCATTCTTTTTAACAAATCTATTGATGATAGATTTGACACTAAACTGGTTTGGAATTCGATTAGATAGATTTTGCCTAAAACCAACCCTTATAAGTTTTTTTGGCATGCTAATATTCCTCCTACTTATTCTTTCTTACTGTGGAGAATTATTTTCAACTACTTACCGGTCGATTCTTTGCTTAGGAAAAAAGGTTTGGTTATTGTTTCTAAATGTCAATGTTGTTATCATATCGAGAATATCAATCATGTTTTCATTAACGGACCGATTGCTATCAAAGTTTGAATGTATTTTGATAATATATTTAATGTGATGACGGGTGGTTATTATGATTCGATTAACACAATCCTTAGGGATTGGCTCCTTCCTATCAAAGGGCACATTAGAAATATTTTACCTGTTCTTATCTGTTGGTATTTATGGGTGAGTCGTAACGATTCCAAGCATAAAAATATTTGTATGAATGCTTTGAATGTCATTTCAAAAATCAAGAACAAGAAAACTCAACTGTATAATATGAATTTAATTAAAGCGGATTCTTTTAAGCAGTGCACTTATGCTGCTACTGCATTTGGTTTGATTCTCAACCACCATCCGATTAATAAAACTGAGAAGTTGATTTACTGGAGGCGTCCTACTAATGAGGTTCTTAAACTCAACACGGATGGTTCTTATAATAATGTGAAAGCCGGATGTGGTGGTATTATCCGAGATCATAATGGTAAGATGGTTGTGGCTTATGTCGGTCAATTTTTAGGTACTAATGCTTTCAATGCTGAAACCGATAGTTTACTGTATGGTATTCAGCTTTGTCTTTCTCTTGGCTTTAACAACGTTTGGGTGGAAGTTGATGCTTTGCTTTTAATTCAGTATATTAATGGTATTTCCAAAAACATTCCCAATAATTTTTATAAGATTCGTGAGATTAAGTTAGGTCTTTCGAGTATGAATTATTCTATTTCTCATATAATGCGTGAAGGCAATGCGGTTGCTAATGGTTTAGCTACGTTGGGCTGCAACCTGGACTGTTTTTTACATTTTAATGAGAACTCGATTCCTAAGAATATTAAAGGCCTTATAAATTTGGACCGTATGGGGTTGCCTTATATGAGGAGTAACTAATGTTTCTCTGCTATTTCTGGTTCAGTTTCTTTGATCTTGTTTATTGTAATGCGTGTTGTTGTCTTCCCCTGTTTCGTGCCATTCATTTTCTGAGATGTCGTTTGGCTGCTCGCTGAGAATTATGTTTGTCTTGCTGGTTACCTTACAGTATGTTGGTAGCTTATTCTCCTTTTGATGATGAGAATTTCTGTTTTTGGAAATTTTTATTATGTCTGGATCATGATTTGGTAGCTCCACGGGCTAGTACATTTTTTTTCCTGCTGTTTTTTGTTCTCCTTTTATGACAATAGCTGTTGTTTCTTTTGCTTTGGAAAAGTTGTTTCATATATCAGTTTTGTACCAGAAATTGTACTGAATTTAGTCTTCCTGGTTTCTGGTGATCGAATGGATGGGTGGTAAGTGTTATGTGGCCTGACTTCTATTTTTTGGCATTGCTGGGCTTATTTAGGCGATCACAGTTACCTCATTATCTCAACCGGCCTATCCTTTGAGCTTCTAATTGGGCGTGTCTTTTCTTTATCAACTTTTACTTTATATTTCAATTTTCTTTTATGTATAATTTTTCTCTTGTTTCCTTGCTAGCCTGTTTTGCAGGTTTATGGAGCTTCGCGCACGTTTTGTGCAGGGTTCGTAGAATCTTGTTGCTGGTTTTGTTTTTTCCTTTAGGTTTTGGATCATAGAATGTTACTAGGTTTGCTTGTTAATTTTGTTAGTAGGGACCTCCGGCTCCTAGGTTTCTTTTTGATTTCGTTTGTAGCTCTTCCGAGAAGTAGTGAGCTAGAGGACCCTTTAAGGTCTTGTAATTTTTCCGTATTATTAACGTGTATGCCCGTAGGTGGGTTTTAACAATATATATATATATATATATATATATATATATATATATATATATATATATATATATATATATATATATATATATATATGGACAGATCCAGTATAAGACCGGGGGAAATTGCTCCCCCGACCCCTAAAAAAAAATTATATGATTCTTTAGTTAATTTGTCCCCCTTCATCTATTTTTTTTGTTTTATTACAAGAGTTTTTAGTCAATGGCCCTCCCTAAAAATTTTAAATATGGTCTTTAGGCAATTGCCCCAACACAATTAAATATATTATGTAGAGATGTTATTGTTACAAAACCAAAATTATACTTACAACCAAAAAACCAAAGAGAAATATACTTACAAGAAAAATAGTAAAGAAAATTCAAGGCAATTGCCCCAACACAATTAAATATATTATGTATAGATGTTATTGTTACAGAACCAAAATTATACTTACAACCAAAAATCCAAAGAGAAATATACTTACAAGAAAAATAGTAAAGAAAATTCAAAAATATCCTTACAACCAAAATTTATTCGGGAGGCTCTGCCCCCATGAACCTCGCAAGGGGGTGCTGCCCCCTTGGACCCCCTACATATCTGCAAAGCGAATAATGATCAAGGATATGAATAAATATGGGTAAAGAGACAGTGCCCCCGAAACAAGTTTTGGTTGTAAAGATATTTATGAAAAAAAATATCTACACTTTTACTTATAAGTTTGCCCCTTCACTAAAATAGGCCGGTTCCTCCCACCCACACACCCACCCACCCACACACACACACACACACACACACACACACACACACACACACACACACACACACACACACACACACACACATATATATATATATATATATATATATATATATATATAATAAAAGAAATATAAAAAATTGGAAACTATTGATGTGCATTACGTTATAATAAGAAAATAATATAATAAAATATACAAACTTGTTGCGTCCAGGAGTATTCATGATGGTAGAGAAATATTATGTTTAACTCCTTAGCGTTGTACGAAAATCCGGCACGCAATAAAATAAGAGAAAATGTGTAGCATTTATGAGACACCAAAATTTTTACGTGGAAAACCCCTGAAAAAAGGGGGAAAACCCATAAATGAATCCACTAGTATTGTAGTTGATTACAAATAAGGTCATTCCTCGGGGGAAGGCCTTAGCTTGGTGTACATCTTCTAGAGTACATTACATGATAGAAATATAAAGCATCAATGTTGATACATTTATTTGGTCGGAAGGACCGTAGTCGGCGGGCGACGAAGGTCGGAAGGAATGTAGTCGGCGGGCGACGTAAGTCAGGAGGACCATAGTCGGCTTGCGACGGAGGTCAGAAGGACTGTAGCCGGCGGGCGACGTAAGTCAGGAGGACCGTAGTCGGCTGGCAACGAAGGTCAGAAGGACTATAGTCGATGGGCGACATAAGTCAAGAGGACCGCAGTCAGCTGGCGACGGAGGTCAGAAGGACTGTTGTCTGACGACAGAGGTCAGAAAGACGACGTCAGGTAGAAATCCAATATCAGATAGATGTCCCGTGAAAGTTCGACAATAAGCTGAAGTTCATTGTCAGATAGAAATTTGACGACGAGTGGAAGCCCGGAGTCGGGTAAAAGTCCGACATAAGTTGGAGATCGGGGAGAATTCTGGCGTTGGATTGTATTCGAGCAAAACTCCAGAGTCACTTGAAAATCGGACATAACTCCGGCGTCACTTGGAGGTCAGGCGGAATTCCGGCGTCTCGTGGAAGTCAGACAAAATTCTGACGTCAGTTGGAGGTCAGGCGAAATTCTGGCATCCCGTGGAAGTCGGGCAGAATTCCGGCGTCACAGAGTTCGTGTGAAACTCTAGTGTCACTTGAATGTTGAGCAGAATTCTGGTGTTCCTTGTACGCCGGGCAAGATTCTGGTGTTGCATGAACACCGGGCAGAACTCTGGCGTCGGGCAGAATTCTGGCTTCGGGCAGAATACTGACAGCGGTGGTCGAGGAGGAGTTTCTTCCCTCCTATCATTCTCTTCTTCTACTTCTTCTTCTTGCTTGAGCCCCTCTCACAAGAGAAATGAGGGGTCTATTCATAGATTTCTGGAGTGGCATGGCCCGTAAATAGTTGAGAGATCTTGGGCGAATCGGGAGTGGTTTGAATGGACGGCCGATATTGAATCGCTTGATCATAGACCGTTAGTCAGATATTTGAAGACCTTAATGATGTCAAAATTTGGCGATCTTAGGCTCATTGGATTTGTCTCGTCAAGCCGCTCGATTCAACTATAAGCACGTTATGTTTGGAAACCGTTTGGTAACTCAAAATGTGGTTCGAACCTTCCAACAGTGCTTTGGGTCCTTGATTTGGACTCATTTGGGCTCGGATTGAGTCGAATTTGGTATCGTTGGATTTGTATTTCCGAGAAGATCAGTTCGATAGTAAGTTTGCTGAAATCGGAGTTCAGATGATCCCATAATTAATTTTTGAAGTTTCCAACTTGGTTTTTGCCTCGAGATTCGTGATCAAACAAGATAATTTTATGATGACGTATCAAAACTAATATTTAAGTTTTGAAGTTATCTTTTAGAGAATAAAAATAACTCTAATATAAGTATAGTAAATTCTAGTGTGTTTAAAAAAAGGGTTAGATCATATAGTTTTAATTATTGTTCTCATAAGAACAAATTGAAAATTTTTAAATATATATTTTTGGCAAATATAATATGTGTATAATTAATTTGACACTTATTTTGAAAAAAATATATATATTTAAATTTATCTTTTAATGACTATTTATTTTAAAAAGTTTTTTTTTTCATGTAAGAAATTGTCGGCTTAATGAGCAACTTACTTGCCATGTGTGTAGCAAGTTGCCTATTTTTAAATTTTGTTTTGATTAATTAAAATTAAAATTATTATTATTATTATTATTATTATTATTATTATTATTATTATTATTATTATTTAAAATTATCCAATTTGAGGCAAACCTTAATTTAATTAGTCTGGTCTTTCAACAAAGTAGAATTAATTGGTATGTAATTATCATGTTGTTGTTGTTTAAGGTTTTATTTAGAATGAATTTTTTATTATTTCTTAAAATAATTTTCTAAAAAATTTTAAAATAATAAAAAAAATCATCTCAAACGAAGTCTAAATCAAAACTAATATGGATAAACTATCCAACAGAAATATTAAGCATTAGTATGAATAAAAAGAATATTCCAAAAAAATCCAAAGATGCAGTGGCTAACTAATTGCTTCGATGTCATCGTCTACATGCATGAGCAGTTTTTCTTTTGAAAAAATATTATATTTTAAAAGTTTTACAAGGTTTTTTATTCTAGATGAAAAATCACATTTTTTTATCTTGGTTCAAGTGAAGCAGGACTAAATGACTAGGGCGTCAAAATCGGGTTGTGGGTTGCGTTCGGTTCGAAACCCGATTTTGACCCACTACAATTAGACACGATTGGAACCTGACCTGTTTTTGAAAACGGGCTAGAAATTTAAAAACAGACTCAACCCATGGGGTTTCCAAGTTGGCCCAATCCGACACAAAATGGTAACATTCGCAACGAGCGAGCTCCCTCCGTCGTCGTCTCTACTTTCGATCCAACAAACAAACAGTGAGGCGAGCTGTCGTGACTTCCAACCAGACAAAAGGAATGACCTCAAAGGAAGGATGCCATTTGTTCGTGACTTCCGACCCTACAGAAGGAATGACGTCGAAGGCTGAGAGGCAAGCTGTGGTGATATCCTACTAGACAAAATGAGCAGTGTAGAAGGCGGCGAGGCGAGCTGTTGTGACTTCCGACTCGACAGAGGGAACGACGTCGAAGGAAGGAGAGAACTAGGCGAGTTGTTTGTGACTTTCAACCCAATAGAAGGAACGGCGTAGAGCCGTCGAAGGTGGCAAGGCCCATGCAAGTTGTCGTGACTTCCGACCTGACAAAAGGAATGGCATCGAAGGCGGGAACATTGAGCTATCATGAATTGAATCCGACCTCATGGCGCGATGGAGGATGGGAACCGGATCGGTTCCGAGTTGAAGTCGATTTTTCAGGTTTACCCGAACCCCACTGTTTCTAAAACGGGTTGGCATTAACTCAAAAATTTTTAGGTGTGCTCAAGTTGCATTTTCGAGTCGTGTCAAATATTGAAACCCACGCTATATCTAGAATTGTGAGTGACACCCAAGATTTACAATCAAGAGCAAATACGATCTTCATACTGATAAGATTTTGCAAACCAAGATCAAATGGGAGGTTTTTTAAATCTACTTACAAATCTTTTGATGATTCTATTACTACTCTCAACTTCTTTTCTGATTTTGGTCTTTGTCACTCTTTTTTATCTAGATAAGAGAGTAAGAATCTTGTCATTATTTCAACAAAGAAGCATTTTATCAAACACCACAAGAGCATATCAATTACAATTCAATTTCATAACAGGATAAACAAAACATGACTAAAAAACTAATACAAACTTCATTTTTCATCAGGAAGGAAGTCAATTGTTTTGTCCAATACAAAATGCTATTACAAAATGCATAATTTTGCTGCATTTAGCAAATTCCCAATCCCACAGACATGCATCACTAATAAGATACATAACAACATTTTATTCTTCTCTTCACTACAATTAGCAGCCCTGGAAAAAAATACTTGCAGTAAAAAATAGATGGGAGCAAGAAAACGAATTGCTAGAAAATTCCAAATGGCATTTTGTATAATTTTAAGCAGACTATTGTTTAAATTTAGAACGCCTAAAAATTCCAAATGCTGTTGGCTATTATGGTGTTAAAATCCATTGCAAGAACAAATGGAAAGATCCATAGTATTAAAAATCCTAATAGGAATAGTCGAGAAAAAAGCAAACATTTGCTGTATCTTATGAATCCTACCTCTCATGATTTGTCGAGGAGACGAGGTGGAGTGTCACACTCTAGGATTTATATTGGAAAAATTATATTTGTCTTTCATTTTAATCATTTAACTAAAGCTTACAAATAAACAACAGAAAAAATATGATTATATTTTTGTCTTACCAAGAGCCTCATATCATAGGATCTTGACATTTTTCTTAAAATATGTAAAATCATATAATGAGCACATAACGCAGCAAGTAACTTAAATCTTACAATTAAAACTAATGCAAGATAAAAGAGAATAATATGATATAAACCATATAAAAAATATAAATGCATTAATGTCTATACTGATTATATGTATCAATTTAGCATTTTATAGTTCATCACATCTCAATCTATTACATCATCAGTCATAATAGTAATAAAAATTAATAATAATAACAAATAACGTTAAATAGTGATAATGATAAAAAATAATATTTGTGTCAGTCACAATATCAGTACAATTTTTATACTAGTGTCGGTATCAGTATTCAGATATTTAATAAATATATCTTAATGATATATTGCTCCTACACTTATGACTCCCAATATGTATTCACTTATAACTCCCAATTAATGTTCTCCTTGTAACTCCCCTTACAATACTTGAATCGGTCGCCCCGACTCCTTATAGCTCTCAATTAATCTCCAACTATTTATAATTCCTAATTAGTGAATCACATGGATCAATAGGGTTCACGTGGAGTAATCATATCATGTATATGATATCATTCAGTACTTCATTTAGAATACAATAAAATCATATCAAATCATTCGGAATGATCAAATATATAATATATTCAAACTTGCATGATGAAAGCTTATAAAATCAGGAAATAATATATTTTTGATAGATTTATGAGAGAGAAAATTCATAGTAATCAAAATTATTTAAAATAGAAGTAAGAGATTAGTCACTTACAATGAATAGAACAAAATATGTAATATGAATGATTGACAAATATGA
Organism: Dendrobium huoshanense; assembly: GCA_016618105.1. NCBI lineage: Eukaryota > Viridiplantae > Streptophyta > Magnoliopsida > Asparagales > Orchidaceae > Dendrobium > Dendrobium huoshanense. The sequence goes on along the minus strand of CM028359.1, from coordinate 79,723,915 downwards.
TCAAAATGCTTTTTTCTCTTCTATCTCTTCTCCCCCTATCTTAATTCCATCATGACCGAGCAAATAAGTGAGGGAGTTGGTAGGCTGTGGCAAGAATATATATATTTAAACAATATTTAAGGCCTAGCTGAAGAAACAACGAAACAGGGAAATGAACAGAAAAGAGAAAACGAGAATTGCAAGAAAGAAGAAGATGATCTATTATTTTTCATGTCAGGTATAGAGTACACATAGGTGTCTATATATAGATAATAGACAAGACCTTGAACAAGCTCAGCCAATAAGATAATGCCATCTGTAAAGGTAAATAAGTGTTATTGTAATTTGTGTTCTAATATGCCCCTGCGAACTGATGGGTCTTGGACGACCGTTAGTTTGAGTCGTAGTTGATGAAACCGATTTGTGGATAGTGGCTTGGTAAAGATGTCGGCCACCTGGTCAATGGTGCTTATAGGTAGTAGACGAATATGATTATTGTGAATATGATCCCGTATGAATTTTTGATCATGTGAGCTTGCTGAAGTATCGAGGCAGCATAAGGTGTTTGTGATAGGAAGTAGCCTTGGTCCATATGCTTGATCTGGACACCAAGGAAATCATGAACTTCTCCTAGCTGCTTCATATCAAACTTTGTATTTAGCTTGTGAATCATAGAAGAAATTTCTTTGTTATTATTGCCAGTAATAAGTATATCATTAACATATATGAGAAGAAAAATTTTTATGTTATTAGAACAGTAAATTAAAAGAGAAGGATCTGCCTTGCTGTGAATAAACCCGAGCGAAGTAAGATAAGAGCTGAAAGTGTTGTACAACTGACGCGGGGCTTGTTCGAGGCCGTAAATTGCCTTGTGGAGTTGACAAACATATCCAGGGTGCGACGCATCCTCAAATCCTTTGGATTTGTGACATGTAGACGGTTTCATTAAGAGTTCCATGCAAGAAAGCATTGGCCACATCGAGCTGTTGCACTGACCAATTGTGATGCACGGCGACAGTGAGAAGAATGCAAATCGTGGGGAGTTTAGCAACCGGGCTGAACGTCTCCGTGTAATCAAGACCAAATTCTTGGTTGTTTCCCAAAGCAACTAGACGGGCTTTATACTTAGCAATGGAACCGTCCTCATGATACTTAATTCGATATATCCATTTGCTGCCAAGAACCGAGGCTTGGGTAGGAGATGGAACAAGACTCCAGGTGCCTTGTCGCTGCAAGGCAAAGAATTCTGAAGCCATGGCCTTGCGCCACTCATAGTGCTTGCTTGCTTCGGTGTAACTGGTTGGTGGTAGCTGAATTTCAGCCGAAAGGATTTGATGGGATAAGTTCAGGCGTTGAATAGGTTTTAACGAGCCTGTTTGGGCTCTGGTTTTCATAGGATGATGTTTTGGAGGAGAATTAGATAGGTGAGCAGGTACATTACGCGATAAAGGAGAACTGGAAGCAACAGAATGTGATGGTTCATGAGGTAGAGGTTTTGTTATCATAGAAGAGTTATGGATTTGAGGTAAGGGGATAGTGTTAGGTGAAGAAGTAGTGGTAGATGTCGGTATAAGCATGAATGGAGGAATATTATGATGGTCAGAGAGAACAGTGGTAGATGTTTTGCTATCAGTAGTTTTGTGAGCAAATGGAAAAGAATTTTCGATAAAAGATATGTGACGAGAGATAGTGATTTTGTTATTTGTGGGATTAAGGCATTTATAGCCCTTATGGATATCAGAATAGCCTAAGAAGACTAGAGATTGAGCTTTAGGCTGCAGCTTGTGACGATTTTGCGGAGGTATTAGGGGAAAACATTCACATCCGAAGACCCGGAGATGATTGTAATTAGGTGAGATATTGTGCATGAGCTCAAAAGGGGATACATTTTGAGTCGTTGGTGAGGGCATGTAATTTATTAAGTAAACAGAAGTAAGAACCGCTTCTGGCCAATAAATGTAAGGAATAGAAGCTGTGGAAAGCAAGGTCCTGGTAGTTTCAATGATATGTCTGTGCTTGCGCTCCGCGACGCCGTTCTGCTCAAGTGTATACGGACAAGAGAGCTGGTGTGTAATGCCATGGGTAGTGAGAAAATTACGAAGTTCGGTATTGACAAACTCTGTGCCTCCATCAGATCGAAGCATCTTAATTTGCTTTGAAGTATATTTTTCAATGCGAGTCTTGAAATCTATAAAAATGTTAGTGACCTCGGACTTATGACGCATAGGAAATATCCAAATAAAATGGGAAAAATCGTCAACAAAAAGAACAAAGTAACGATATCCTTGAACAGATACAACAGGAGCGGGTCCCCAAACATCTGTGTGAATAAGGTCTAAAATCATTTTGCTGCGATGTACAGATTTGGGAAAAACAATTTTATGACTTTTAGACTCATTACAAACACAGCAAGAAGACAAGTATTTTTCTATATGAAGATTAGGATTAGAAAGGGAAATAGTATGAAGAGTTCTTTTGTTGGGATGACCGAGCCTTTGGTGCCATAACGAAGAAGTGGTTGCTTTAGCGGAAAAAGCTTGGATCGACTGCGATGGCTTGCTGGTCGGGATAGTGTAGAGTCCGTTGCTACATGGCCCTTGAAGAAGAATTTGTTGTGTCGTCGAATCCTTAAGAGTAAAACCAAATTGATCAAAGGTAATGGAGATATGATTATCTTTGATAAGTTGTGAAATAGAAAGAAGATTAAACTGAAAAGAAGGAGAGTGAAAAATTTGGGATAGAAACAACTTACGAGATGGGGTCGGTAACAATCCCTCACCGGAGTGACTTATGTTAACCGAACGCCCATCGCCGACGGTGATCGTGTCCGAGCCGTTGTAAGGATTTGAAATGTTCAGGTTGTCCATTGAATTCGTGAGGTGGGAAGTGGCACCAGAATCCAAGAACCAATTTGAAGAAGCTTTGTCGGAGGTAGCAAGAAGTGCTTTCTTTGACTGCGTGGAGGTAGAAGGTATGTATTGGGGATTTAGGCGATGCCAACAATTAGGTGCCGAGTGTCCTCTCTTGAGACATATTTGGCAATATGTGGTAAAATTTTCACTGGACCGATTTGTATTATCATTAGATTGTTGATAATTTCGGCCTCTTGAACGACGCCCACGTCCGCGGGAAGCATATAGAGCATGCTTTGAATCATTTGAAACCATATCTCTTGCAGTATCAGACATAATGTGAATTTCTTCGCTGAGAAGTAAGGAGTAGAGATTGTCCAGGCTGATGGGATTGAGCATTGTGCGGATGGAAGTTTTGAAGGATTGGTAAGAGGTAGGAAGACCCTTCAAGATATATAAAATGACGTATTCGTTGTCCACAGATGAACCTGCTGCTGCGATTTGATCGACCAAGGATTTGATCTCGGATAGGTACTGCGTCATATTCTGGTTCTTGAGAGACACGTTGTGAAGTTCATTTTTCAATTGGATGACCTTGGATCTATTTGTGGACTGAAATCGTGTTTCAAGAGCACTCCAAATCGCTGCAGTTGTTTCAAGATTAATGACATACGGAAGAACGGATGAGGAAATGGTTGAACAAATTGCTGCCGCAAGATTCTGATCGGTCAGAATCCACTGACTTCGGGCGGAGTTGAACACCGACGATCCATCTGGTTGATGAATCGTTGGAGACGGGGGAGGGATTGTAGGATCAAGAAACTTATCGAAACCATTTGCTTTGAAAATCTTGACGATTTGGGACTTCCAGAGCGGATAGTTGTCAAAGACGAGTTGCGTGGGAACGATATTTTTGAGATTTGAGACAACGAACTTGAGGGTGGAGGGTATGAACGGATCCTCTGAGTTCGCCGATTCCGACTGATCGCCGAGCTGAGACATGGAGGAGCTGGCCATCACGATCTCTCGAACGAACTAGCTTGCCCGCTCTGATACCATGAAGAAACAACGAAACAGAGAAATGAACAGAAAAGAGAAAACGAGAATTGCAAGAAAGAAGAAGATGATCTATTATTTTTCATGTCAGGTACAGAGTACACATAGGTGTCTATATATAGAAAAAAGACAAGACCTTGAATAAGCTCAGCCAATAAGATAATGCCATCTGTAAAGGTAAATAAGTGTTATTGTAATTTGTGTTCTAATAGCGCCGCAGTGCTCACCAAATCAATGCCAAAGTGCTCTATTTAAAAAAAAAAAATTTGTAAAAAACTATTTCATTTATGTAGAGGGGAAGTGGAGCGCTTTGGCACTACGCCATGAAATAAATTTCTATTGTGTCAACCTAACAAGGATGGAATTTTTGGCCGTATTTCCACCATAATTTTCTAGTGAAAAAACCATCATTAATTTTAATGTTTAGAGCCATATTTTCATATCGCGGCCAAGCCTTCCCATTTCCCACAAAATATAATTCTATCTTCTTTCTTGGTCTCGCCATCGCTTTGGCTTGCTTAATCTAATTTCCCAACAATTTATTTGATTTCTACAATAATCTAAAGGTAAATCTTCATCTATTTTATCATTTTCAACCAATTAAAATTTTTATCTATTATAGTTTATTTAAAATGTATTTGAGGCTTTTTAGCCAACATTATTATTATTTTCTTTCTTTAATTTTTAGATATAATATAAGTCCTATCTCATTGTGCTGGTGGTTTCAAAGTTATAGGCTAAACAGATAATTGATTGCGATAATTTGTACACATAAATTTTTTTCATTCCTGATTAGCATGTATAGTTAAATTGGTCAAATTAGTTTAGATAACCAATTAATTAGAGAAAAAAATGGTTAACATCTTAGCTTGTCTAAGGATATCTACATTAAATTTAGAACAGTTGATTGCACTTGATAGGATAGGTCCTAAATATCTCCACATGGAGAGTACGAGTAAAATTTTGACTCTCAATGTTATCTTTGAACAAATTTCATGATAGTGGAGGAGAAAAATGCAAGGATGTACGAAGAGTGAGTTTTCAATGCAATATGACTCTAATTTAGAAAAAAATATAGAGATTATGGTTTAGGATTTATATTATAGAAAATTTATATCAAATTATTAGTTTTTATCTCCACATTGAGAGTACAAGCAACATTTTAACTCTCAATATGGACATTGAACAAGTTCCATGATAGTGGAGGAGGAAAAGACAAGGATGTACGAAGAGTGAGTTTTTCGATGCAATATGACTCTAATTTAGAAAAAAATATACATAATCCACCAAATAAGAACACACAAAATTTTTATGAATTATTACATATAACTCAACAACCAATTTCGAATATGATATATGATATATGATACGATTGATATGATAGCTATACTAACTGATGAGATTGATTGTCTGATTGAATAATACAAGAAACATGACTGATATCCAGCATAAATGACAAGGTACAGAGCTAAATACATAATGTATGACTAAAGACACATGATATATACGGCACACATGATAAGATTAGTTTGTTTGATATAGAAATGATAATAATTGTTGCGGGCTAGAAATTACGCGGCGATAAAGATTTTATTCTACGTCTTAGCGTTGTACGTATAACTAGCACACACAGAGAACACAAGATTTTTTACGTGGAAAACCCTTAAAAGGGAAAAAACCACGAGGCCTAGCCCAGTTGAAAATGGTTCCACTAGACTTTGAGTTTGTTACAAAGGACTGAATCACCTCCAGGGGTGATCAGATTACAATCAATTACTTAAGACGTCGAGTCTTCGGAAGGACGTAGGGACTGAATGTCGGGCCCTGAGTATGACGTCGGGTCTTTGGCAGGACGTCGGGTCTTCGGCAGAACGTAGGGACTGAGTGTCAGGCCTTGAACAAGACGTCGGGTCTTTGGCAGGACGTCGGGTCTTCAGTAGGACGTAGGAGCTGAACGTCGGGCCTTAAGGTGGTGGTCCGGCGAGGTTATGTGGTGGTCCGGCGAGGTTTCTGCGGTGGTCCGGCGGTGGTCCGACGAGGTTCTGCGGTGGTCCGGCGGCTGTCGAGGAGGAACTCCTTCCTTCTCCTCTTCCTTCTCTTCTCTTCTTCTCTCTCTTGCTTGGATCCTCTCTTGTGAAGAAAGAGGGCTCTATTTATAGATTTTCTGGAGTGGCATGGCTTGTAAATAGGCGTGAGATCAGGGGCGAATAGGAAGTGGTCAAATGGACGGCCGATGTTGAATTCTACGATCGTACACCGTTTGTTGGCCGTTTGAAGACCTTAATGATGTCGGAATTCACCGATCTTGGGCTCGTTGGATTCGTCTCGTCGAACCGTTCGATTCGAGTATAAGCTCGTAAAAATCGGAGACCGTTTGGTAACTCAAATTGCTGTTTGAACCTTCGGACAGCACTTTGAGCCCTTGATTCGAACTCATTTGGGCTCGGATTGGGTTGATCTTGATGTCGTTGGGTTCGTATTTCCGAGACGCTCAGTTTGACTGTAAGCTCGCTGAAATCGGAGTTCGGATGCTCCCAAAATTAAATTTTGAAGTTTCCAACTAGCTTTTTGCCTCGAGATTCGCGTCCGATCAAGAGAATTTTTACATGGCGTATCAGATGCCCCCCTATTTTCGGATGTCGAAACTTTAGGAGTCCGAAAATATCTGTTTCGAAATTTGCACCATCTGAATCGTAAAAATTTGCTTTCCAAAAGTTGAATATTTGCACAAACTTGACTGTAGAGGCATCGGTGAGCTCCGAAAGTATCAAAATTGAGTCCGGAACGTCGAAAAACATGTCTGGGGACCCCAAAAACGTCGAAATCGGAGCTTTTGGGACAAAAATCGGGCCCAAAATGTTCTAGGCGGCTGGACCGGCCGGCCGGCCGCTGCCGCCGCCGCCGGCGGCACTGCCGGCTCGCGCTGGGTCACGCGCGGCGGCCCGCCTGGGCCGCCCGACTCGCATGGGCCGCCCGACCCGCCTGGGCCCGCGCTCCAGTCCGCGCGGCGACCCGCCTGGGCCGCGCCTGCGGCCCGCGCTCCAGCCCGCGCGGCAGCCCGCCTGGGCCGCCTGGGCCGCGCCTGCGGCCCGCGCTGCAGCCCGCGCGGTGGGCTGCTGGCCCGCGTGACAGCCCGCCTGGGCTGCCTAGGCCCACCTGGGCCCGCGCGGCAGCCCGTTGGCTGCTCCTCCACCGCCTCATTTGAATGAAGGGGCGGGTCTGTTCAGCCCACCGACCTAGTGGGCCCCACCTGCGTAGAAAAATGAATTTTTTAGCCATTTTTGGCCGAAAAAATTCATAAAAAATCCCAAAAAATTCCGAAAAAATTCAGAAAAATTTAGAAAAATTTGGAAAATTAAAAATTCTAGAAACTTCTTTTCTTTCTCCCCAAAAAACTATAAATAGGCCCTTCAAGCCCTTAGAAAATCATTCCACTCCTCTTCTTCTTCTATTTTCTTCTCAGCTCCTCCTCCTTTCTTCTCATCTCCCTCTGTCCTTTCTATTGAGGCCTTCCCTCAGTTTTCTGAGGCCCCTCTCATGACAAGAAAATACGGAGATTCTCTTCTTTCCTCATCTCTCTCTGTCATTTCCATTGAGGCCTTTCCTCAGTTTTCTAAGGCCCCTCTCTTGGCAAGGAAGTCTGGAGATTCTCTTCTTTCCTCATCTCCCTCTGTCCTTTCCATTGAGGCATTCCCTCAGTTTTCTGAGGCCCCTCTCTTGGCAAGGAAGTCCGGAGATTCTCTTCTTTCCTCAACTCCCTCTGTCCTTTCTATTGAGGCATTCCCTCGATTTTTCGAGGCCCCTCTTTTGGTAAGGAAGTCTGGAGATTTCCCCTTTTTTTCTTCTCCCTTTGTCCTTACTATTGAGGCCTTCCCTCAGTTTTCTGAGGACTCTCACTTGGCAAGAAAGTCCGGAGATTCCCCCTTCTACTTCGAGATATTCTACGGAGGTCTGATGTTAATCAGTTAGCGATGGAGGTCGGATAGACCGTTGTAAGGAGGGAGGTTGAAGTGATGGGCATACTTCCAGCATCGGGGAGAAGTATGATGACAGGCAGGAATTCAACGTCAGGTAGTCATACAGCGTCGGGCAGAAGACCGACGAAGGTCTATTAACTGGTATAAGTCCGACATCTGGTAGAAGTATGAAGTCAGGTAGAGGTGCAGCGCCATATACAAGACCGACGAAAGTCTGTCGACGGGCAAAAGTCTGACAATGATTAGTAGTCTAACGGCAAGCAGAAGCCCGTAGTCGGGTAGAAGTACGGCCTTGGGCAGAAGACCGATGAATGCTCGTTGACGAGCAGAAGTCTAACGACGAGTAGAAGTCCGACGATAGGGAGAAGTCCGACGTCGTGTAGAAGTACGGCCTCAGGCAGAAGACCGATGAAAGTTTGTCGACGGGCAGAAGTCCGACGACGAGTAGAAGTCCGCTGACGAGCAGAAGTTTGACGACAAGGAGAAGTCTGACATCGTGTAGAAGTACGGCCTCGGGCAGAAGACAGATGAAAGTTCGTTGATGGGCAGAAGTCCGACAACGAGTGAAAGTTCGCTAACGAGCAGAAGTTCGACGATAAGGAGAAGTCCGACGTCGGGTAGAAGACCGACGAAGGTTTTCGTCGACGAGCAGAAGTCCGACGACGAGTAGAAGTCAGATGATAGGGAGAAGTCTGACGTCGTGTAGAAGTACGGCCTCAGGTAGAAGACCGATGAAAGTTCGTCGACGGGCAGAAGTCCGATGACGAGTAGAAGTCCGTTGACGAGCAGAAGTTTGACGACGAGTAGAAGTCCGATGACAGGAAGAATTCCGGCGTCGGGTATTAGTCCGTCGAAAACCCTGCAAGGCAAAAGTTCAGCGACAGGAGGAAATTCAAAATCGGGTAAAATTTTAACATTGTGGAGAAGTCAGATGTAAGTCCATTGACGATATTCTGGCGACGTTAACCAAGGATGTAAGACCTATCCGAGGTTGTATGCGAGAGTCTTTGCTCTTCTGAGGTTGTATGTCGGAGCCCTGCTCGACGACGTTAACCTGTGTGGAAGAGGTCGGGAGAATCCACCAAAGATGGGAGACCTTTCTGAGGTTGTATGCCGGAGCCCTGCTCGACGACGTTAACCTGTGTGGAAGAGGTCGGGAGAATCCACCAAGGATGGGAGACCTTTCCGAGGTTGTATGCCGGAGCCCTGCTCGACGACGTTAACCTGTGTGGAAGAGGTCGGGAGAATCCACCAAGGATGGGAGACCTTTCCGAGGTTGTATGCCGGAGCCCTGCTCGACGACGTTAACCTGTGTGGAAGAGGTCGGGAGAATCCACCAAGGATGGGAGACCTTTCCGAGGTTGTATGCCGGAGCCCTGCTCGACGACGTTAACCTGTGTGGAAGAGGTCGGGAGAATCCACCAAGGATGTGAGACCTTTTCGAGGTTGTATGCCGGAGCCCTGCTCGACGACGTTAACCTGTGTGGAAGAGGTCGTGAGAATCCACCAAGGATGTGAGACCTATCCGAGGTTGTATGCCGGAGCCCTGCTCGACGACATTAACCTGTGTGGAAGAGGTCGGGAGAATCCACCAAGGATGTGAGACCTTTCAAAGGTTGTATGTCGGAGCCCAGCTCGACGACGTTAACCTGTGTGGAAGAGGTCGTGAGAATCCACCAAGGATGTGAGACCTATCCGAGGTTGTATGTCGGAGCCCAGCTCGACGACGTTAACCTGTGTAAAAGAGGTTAGGAGGATCTACCAATGATTGATCATCTGTTGACTGAGCTACAATAATGATTATGTATTTGCTCGAATCAAGAATAGTAACGTTCACAGCTTTTGAGAATTTATCAATACAATTTTACTCGAAAAATATAAAGAAACAAAGTCTTACTACATTAAGCAAAAGCATAACTCCCTAAGACAGCTTAGGGAGGGAGAAGCTACAAACACCACAAACAATATTCAAAATTAAATACAGACAGTACTAAAGTCATACAATACTTAAAACAAGCAGCACTACTGTGCTCTACGCAATTAAAACTCGGCAAGGCGTTGATAGGCCCCCAGCAATGGTTCCAATTTCTTCCACTATTTGGCGATTGTTTATCGACTGCCTTTGTTGTTGATTCTGCCCCCCAGTCGGACCAACTTCATCTCGGGCTGGTGCATTCTTGATGAATTGTCAGAGATATCCTTGTCGGATCAGTCTCTCAACTTCTTCCTTGAGTTGCCAACATGCTTCAGTAGTGTGCCCACGGCTACGGTGGAAGTGGCAATATTGCTCCTGGTTTCCGACGTTGGGCTTCAAAGGGTGTGGCCATTTTATGTTCTCCTGATCCCGGATGGCCATTAATACATTTGCTTGGGATGTATTGAGTGGTGTGTACTCCTTTTCTTGACGAGGTTCTTGTCGCGGCTGTGAGGGTCGAGGAGGAAAATTGTAGTTTCCTTGCTTCTTCCTTTGTGAGGGGGGATTCTCCGTCCCTGGGGGATATTTACGCTTCCCGGTCGTCTGCTCAAATTGCTTTCTATGAGCATTGATGGCATCATCGGCGGAGATTTCAGCCTCTACTCGATGGATTAGATCCCCATATGAATGGACCGTATCTCGCATGAGTGCTGAGTAGAAGGGGCCTGGGCGGAGTCCTCCAAGAAATACACATCTAAGCAATTCGTGATCTACCACTGGAATTTGTCGGGCTTCCGTAGAAAACCTCTGGAAGTATTCTTTAAGGGATTCACCCTCGTTCTGACGTATCCCTGAAAGGTGGGAGGAATCTTTAATCATCCTTCGGTTGGCGACAAACTGTTCGACGAACAATTTGGCCAATTTAACGAATATCGGGATGGATCGGGCCGGCAGTGAGTAGAACCATGTCCGGGCTTGTCCTTTAAGGGTGGCAGGAAAAACTTGACAGAGCAAAGCGTCTGGGGCCTGCTGGATATGCATAATAGTGCGGTAGTGGTCGATATGCTCGCAGGGGTCTGAAGTTCCATCATACGAATCAATATTCGGGAGTTTGAATCTCGCCGGAATGGGGTATCGGAGGACAGCTTCGGTGAAAGGTGATGACTCCTGAATGTCCCGTCGGCAAAGGGACTGTCTAATACCCCCTGTGGGGAACTCCTCTCGGACTAGCTTCCGCAACTCACGCCGTAGAGTATTGCGGGGGAGTTCAATGATGTGCAGTTTGTCCAAGTCCTCGGGGACGTCCAGAGGCATATGCTGCCGGTGGCCCATGCGTGAATGATGGGTAGAGCTCGCTGTGTCAGCAAGCTCATTTTCTGGGCGTGTAGGAGGGCGCATCCTTGGCGGAGGAAGGGGGACTTCGACATGAAGAATGTCTTCGAATCCTGGCTGATTTCGAGGGAGAAGAGTATCTTCTTGGGGTACTGGTGCTGGTCCTCGAGCTCCCCTTAAGAGCTGAAGGATCTCATTCTGAGATTCCTCCATTTTTCTGATACGTTCTTCTAGGGATGGCCCTGAAGTTCCTTCTCCTGCAGGGAGTCGGTTACCGGGGTGAAAAGAGGCAGATGCCTGTCGTTCTTGATTCAGGGACTGATTTTTGGATTGGTGTGAATTAGAGCGGGAGGTTCCCATGATGCGGTGGCTACGCCCGTTGACCATTGGAGGATTCCTTAGTGTAGTGGGATTGGCTTTCCCACAGACGACGCCAATCTGTTGCGGGCTAGAAATTATGCGGCGATAGAGATTTTATTCTACGTCTTAGCGTTGTACGTATAACTAGCACACACAGAGAACACAAGATTTTTTACGTGGAAAACCCTTAAAAGGGAAAAAACCACGAGGCCTAGCCCAGTTGAAAATGGTTCCACTAGACTTTGAGTTTGTTACAAAGGACTGAATCACCTCCAGGGGTGATCAGATTACAATCAATTACTTAAGACGTCGAGTCTTCGGAAGGAAGTAGGGACTGAATGTCGGGCCCTGAGTATGACGTCGGGTCTTTGGCAGGACGTCGGGTCTTCGGCAGAACGTAGGGACTGAGTGTCAGGCCTTAAACAAGACGTCGGGTCTTTGGCAGGACGTCGGGTCTTCAGTAGGACGTAGGAGCTGAACGTCGGGCCTTAAGGTGGTGGTCCGGCGAGGTTATGTGGTGGTCCGACGAGGTTCCTGCGGTGGTCCGACGAGGTTCTGCGGTGGTCCGACGGTGGTCCAGTGGCTGTCGAGGAGGAACTCTTTCCTTCTCTTCTTCCTTCTCTTCTCTTCTTCTCTCTCTTGCTTGGATTCTCTCTTGTGAAGAATGAGGGCTCTATTTATAGATTTTATGGAGTGGCATGGCCTGTAAATAGGCGTAAGATCAGGGGCGAATAGGGAGTGGTCAAATGGACGGCCGATGTTGAATTCTACAATCATACACCATTTGTTGGCCATTTTAAGGCCTTAATGATGTTGGAATTCAGCGATATTGGGCCGTTGGATTCGTCTTGTTGAGCCGTTCGATTCGAGTATAAGCTCGTAAAAATCGGAGACCGTTTGGTAACTCAAATTGCTATTTGAACCTTCAGACAGAACTTTGAGACCTTGATTCGAACTCATTTGGGCTCGGATTGGGTTGATCTTGATGTCGTTGGGTTCCTATTTTCGAGACGCTCAGTTTGACTGTAAGCTCGCTGAAATCGGAGTTCGGATGCTCCCGAAATTAAATTTTGAAGTTTCCAACTAGCTTTTTGCCTCGAGATTCGCGTCCGATCAAGAGAATTTTTACATGGCGTATCAATAATATATATGATAAAGCACTAGTTATATGAATATAATTTCTTGCAAATTGTTTCTATTTTGTGCACCGATTTTAATTGTAGATTTTGGTGACTTGTTGGACTTTGGAGCTTGTTATGTTTTTTTTTACATATTTTCAAATAAGAATAAGGAACCAATGAGGGAGGTTGATCTAGGAAGCAATTTTAGGTTTTCTTTTTGCTTATGTTAGTTCATTTTATGGCCATGATATATTCTCGATAATAAATTGTTTGGATTGAATATCATAACTTAGATGAATAGTAAAATATTTATATTTTCAATTGTATTTTTTTTTTCTCTAGATGATACTAGTCACTTTAGTCAATAAATTATGAAAATAAAAAGATATAATTCTTTCTGATTTAAATCTTGGAACACCATAAGGTGATATTAGATCTAAATGATTGGAAGAATTGAATTGTAATCAGAGCTGTATAACAAGACGAATCCAACAAATTCAAGATCGTTGAGTTCTGACATCATTAAGACACTCAAATATTTTTTTTATAATAATGTATATAAATAAATTGTAAAACCCGCTAAATGCCATTTTAAATCTCGCACGCTTTTCAAAGCACCGCGACGAGTTTTAAGTGAAAAATTTGAGGTTGTCGGATTTCGACGGGAATAATTTTAGGAAATATAGCGCAAAATTCTGATCGTTTTGATGTATAGAACCCATATCGAATTTTAAGTATTTTGGGAGTTAAAATTTTCGGAAAATTCTAAATGACGATTTTGCCCTTGATGCCCATTGAATGGAGGGAGTTTAAGTGAGAGCAATTAGGTCTTTTGGACTATCCCTTTTCTCTCTATTAGGTAAATCGAAACCCCCCTCATCTCCCCCATTCTATTCGTGCGGCCCGAACCGAACGCGAGAGAGGAAGGGAGATGCGCGGGTAGGAGGCGGAACCGAGACTTCTAGGGGCGGTTTCCGGCAGCGATTCGCGAGGGAGATTGAAGGGAACTTGTGAGGAAGCCTAAGGTAAGTAGTTTGCTAGTATTTCCTTTCCTCTTCCTTGAGTTTTCTCTAAAAGAATGAAATTTAGGTTTTAGGAAAACTTGAGTTTTCTTTAAGGTTCCTTTGAGAAAAGTTTAGGAAAAGGGTAGGGAAAATTTTTAAACCCTAATTTGAAGTGTTTTTGTGAAAAATATGAATTTTTGGAAATTAGGATTTTGCTCAAAAATTGTTTCTTTGAAAATGTCTTTACAAAAGAGGTTTTTATTAACCTAAGAAAGCTTCTAATGGAAAAATATTGAATGAATGACAAAAGTTTTGAGTTTAGAAATTTAGGGTTTTTTCCCTAATTAAGGAATTTTTGATCTCTATGATTTTTATTGATTGTTGGGAGGATTTTAGAGACTAATACATGGTTTTTGCTTGAAAAATAATATTTTCTAATTTTTTATTTAATAAATTCTGAAAATTGATTTTATTTTAATTATGTTTTGAACGTAGGGAGAGGTGAAGCATGCCTAAAACCTATGAATTTTGGCTAAATTCTAATTGAAAGAGAATGTGTTTGAGAGATATCACGAATTGGTGTGGAGGGTTTGAATTGGAACATAAATATGACATTAGAAAGATTCCTTTTATTATTTTAGAATTAGGGTTTAGGATATTGTATAGGAATTAGTTACTTATGCTTTTTTTACATGTGTCTTTTAGATATTAACCGTGTGGAGGGAAAGAATTTTATCGGACAAAAAAGAGGTGCACGGATTGAGGTAGGTGGAATGGACTTCCTTATAAATTTAGACAACTCTTCTTTTATTGCAATTACATAGAAATGACAAATTCTTTTATGCTCATTATAAAACTCTTATGGCTTATATTCCCTTGAAAGTTCATGGACACTTGAAGCAAATGCAAATGTTCTCTTTATGCAAATGTACAATTCATAAATGGATAACATGTTCATTTTTCTACTCTTACTATACATATCTTTCTTCTTTACATGCAAAAGTACACATAAACATAGCAAGTATGTGTATCTCTAAGGAAACATACACTTGGTTAGTTTATGAATAGTTTACATAAAGCATATCTTATGGTTATATAAGTAATAAGTGTATGTGCATGTTGACGCGGGAGTATCACATGGCAAAGGAGGCTCTTATGAGCCATGGTAAAGGAGGCTCTTATGAGCCATGGTAAAGGATGGTTCCTATGAACCAATGGTAAATGATGGCCAAATTTTATATACCTGATCAGTACAATTGGTACTCCCGAGACAGGTGTTATGTTTACATATTAAACTATTATGAACATTTCATATTCATGTTATATGCATTTGAGACTATCATGTGAAGCAAAATGTTAAAGGAAAAAATGGAAATGTTATGAAAGGAATAAGAACTTGAAGGTTGAGGAAAATGTATGCATCTCTTTGAGCAAAAGTTGATATTTGTTAATGATTATTTTGTTAAAATACTAAAGCATGTTATAGTTTCCTTTTATTGGCTCTAAATTCATTTGAATTTCATTCACACATATTAAGTTTATGACTCACCCTTGTTGTGGGAACACTTTTCAGGAGGATTTAGGAAAGGATAGATGGCAGACCAACCACCGCGCACTTACCGTCGTAGGGAGACGACGGGCGGCAATTTCTTTTGAGTTTTATTATTTTGTTGATAGATGGTTGTTTGTAGAATTTTGAGAGAGTTAGATTTATTTTGGATCATCTCTTATGGAAGAACTCTCTATGTATATGTTTCTTTTGAAGATGAATGAGAAATGAAAACTTATTTGGATTTATTTTAGTGGCTCTTTCATTATATAGTTGAAGATGTTTTGTTTATGTTAAATGATTTAATGTTATGCTTTGAAAGTTTATCTTCATCATGTCCGACCTCTGTTCCCGCCTCGCCCTTGCGAGCTAACCGGGCCAGGTCGTGACATAAATTAGGTATGTATATATTATGAAAATTTACATAAATAAATTACTAATAACTTTAATTTAAATATTTTATTATGAAACTCATTTTTTAAATAAATATAAATTTTATTAAGAAATCGGAAATGGGTTTTCCAGTTTACTGAGAAATTGGAAATTTAATTCTCCGATTTATTAGAACCGGAATTTGTAATTCCAATCTGGCTCATTTCTGAATTTTGAGGTCTATTAGGCTATATATTATATACTGCTTTTTTATAAACTTTATTTTTTACCTGCTCATTTTAAAAAAAATATGTCTACATGCAGTTTCTAAAAATTTGGCCAAAATTCGAATGAACGGAGAAATAAAACTGATGAGATGATTCGTGACCCATTAATAAGAAAATTGAGCGACAGATTTAATTATCGCTGATTAAAAAAAAAGAAAAAATGTCGGGACATGACAGAGATGGATAGTTTTCTGCTTCTTATGCTTCTAAGAGAAGAAACGAGTAGGAAGCTGAAGAACATTGACCCTAAATTGGGATCGAGATATTCTAGACTTTCATGGCTGAGACACGTCGCGTGCGCGTCGTTTATAGCACGTGAGGGCTGAAATTTCCCGCGTTATCTCACACGCCATGGCCTTCGTCTCCCCTCAAATTCCTTTCGTCTTATATTACCATCTGCAATCATCTCACCACGAATCAGGGCAGCGACAAGAGGACGAATCAATCATGGTCGTAGGCAAGTTGATAACGCGATGGTCGCCGTGGGCTCCGCCACCAGTGCCGAAGCAGCGGTACCTGGTGCGACTGCACATGGCGCGGCTCGAGGGGTTTTCTGTGGCGATAGCCGGAGAGTCGAGAGCGGTGGTAGCGGTGGGAGTTAGATGGAGGGGGCCGCCGAAGGGGAGGGGGATACCGTACCTTCATCGTCGGCGAAGAGAGAGTCGATCCGGCGGGGTATCCGAGGAGGCTGCCGTGGGGATCACCGGCGATGTGGAGTGGATCAGAGGCGCGGAGAACGAGTTCGAGAAGGTCTGCTGTTTTTCCAGCGGTGGCGGTGGCGGTGGCGGTGGCGGTGGCGGGCCTTTCAGCTTTTGGGAGATATCCTTCTCCGTTTTATTCGTGAGTTTTTTTTTTTCTTTTTAATCTCTTTCCTTTTTTTTTTCTTACGTTACCCAATTACATGATTTAGGGTACTAAACATAAATCCATCCAAATATTTGGGGCGTTTTTAAATCATGAATTTTGAATAATAATTCTATTAGATTTATAGTTCATTTGATTGTGTTAGTTATTGCAATCAATCATTTTTTTTTATTTTGTAAAAAATTTAAATATTTTAAAATTCAGATATGAACTGTATTTGAAAATTATGACTGTCTTAACCAAGGTTCTGAAAACCGGACCGGACAATGAACTGGAAAAAAGAGAGGTTCACGGTTCGACCGGTCGAACCGGGGTCGAACCGGATGACGTAATAAATAATAATATTATTAAAAAAAAATAATAAAATTGATAAAATAATGAAATATAATAACCATATAATTTCCTATAAATTATTCTTAATTTATATTACATATTTAGATTTAATTTATAAATATAAATTATTTAAAAACTTAAAACTCTCAATATAAAATTATAAATATAATTAAATGTTTTAATACAAAAATATTTTATTTTGTAATATAAAAATCTTTAGAGTTGAAAAACAGAAAAACTGAAACTTTACAAATTTTTTAATATAAGAATAATTCATTTGATAAAAATAAAAATTATTAACTAAAAAAATAAAATAAACATTTTACAAAAAAATTAAAAAAATAAATATTATTCAAATCATAAAAATTAATTTTTATATTATAATTTATATATTATAATTTTTACTTGAGCCGCTTAGAGAACAAAAAAAAAATCACATAAACTTCATAATATATATAATAAAAAATATTTAAAAAAAAATAAATAATAATATTAATGAATAAAAAATAAATATTATTAACTTAAAAGATAAATATTATTCATATTATAAAAATTAATTAAAAAATTTTGTTAAAAAACTATGTTGTATAGTGTGTATAAGTGTATAACTATATATGAACTTAAAAGTGACTTTTTGCTTTGTATAGTTTAGTCCCACATCTCTTGGAGGTGGTACTTTGTCTTGGTTATATACCTCTTTTCTTTCCCTCATGTCATTAGCTATTATGTGGAGAAAGAAGACATGTGAGATGATTAAAGTAGTTAATTAATAAAGTCTATATATATTTTATATTAACATTTAGAAGAATTTAACATAAAATAATTTATTTAATTATTATTAAAAAAATTTGAACCGGCCGGCTTTAAAAAATTCGGACCGGTTCGCCGGTTCACTGGTTGAACAGGCGGTTTTGGCCAAAACTGTCCGGTTTGAAGAGAAAGCGGTTTTATGGGTGAACCGAACCGGCCATCAGACCGGTTCACGGTTGAACCGGTCGGACCGGCCGGTCCGGTCCGGTTCCGGCCGGTCCGGTTTTTAAAGCATTGGTCTTAACTTGAAATCTATATTATTTTATTTTAGAGAGTTTTAACAGTGAATTATAAGGGTTTAAAGTTAACATTTTTTTTTAACTGCACCAAAAATTTATCATTTAACAAAATTTTCTCTAATCTCAACCAAATCAAATGGGGCCTCAATATTATACTAAATCCTGTATTCATCAATTGATGTAAATAGAATCTAAAGAATTAAAGGCTGTAGAATTTACGATATTGAAAACAAAATTTCTTAATTTCAAATAATTTTTATGAGTTAGTTTAAATTAAATATGCTGAGAATATTTCTAAATTTAACTCTCTAAATTTGAGTTTTCATGGTTTACTAAATTCAATTTACTTCAAAACCTCCCAGCTAGGGATTTAAACGAGTCGAGTTTTAGCGCTATCGAGCTCAGCTAGTCAATCAGAAAGGGAGCTCGAACTCGAGCTCGTCCCATTATAAACGAGCAATCAGAAAGGGAGCTCGAACTCGAGCTCGTCCCACTATAAACGAGCTCGAGCCGGCTCGCGAGCATCTCGATTTCTCATCCGTCTAATTTCTTATTTTTCTCGCACAGTTCTCATTTGCCCGCCTGTGAATGGCACATCCGTCCAAATGAAAAGTTCTCATTTTCCGCCATTTGGATCCCATATTTCAAAATTAGGACAGTTTACATTAATGAAAAGCTGCCTTCACTTGAAACTAGACATGTAAATAAACTATATGAATTAACATGAAAAGCAACAGTTTGGGTCCCATTTTACAAGCAAGCTATCAACTTTTATACATTAATGAAAAATGCGTTGGCGGGAATTTAATATATAGGCGTGAAATTATTATTAATATTTTTAAAATATCCTAAATATAATAATTTCGAGCCGGCTTGTGAGCTTGCGAGCCGAGCCTCATCGATCACGTGACTTGATAAGCTCGGCTCTCAAGCTCGAGTCAGCTCGCTAGCCAACTCGGATCACTTACACCCCCTACTCCCAGCTGTCAAATACCCTTGTATATATCTGCTTGTAATCGAGCGTATTGGATTCTCCTGTATTATTCTCACTTTAGGAACGTATGGTTGTGGCTTTGGCAGGGAAGTGGAGCTCTGGGGAAAGAGGGGAGGGAGAGGAAACTGCTGGAGGTGGGCAGTGCAGTGATAAATCTTGGACAATGGGCCTGGGATTTTCATGTCCAGAAGCAGTGTGGAGGGTTTGAAGGGAAGGAATCCCACTTCTATGCCGAAAGGAAGCAGTTTCCCATCACTGTGAGCAAAGATAACTTGACCGCCGAAGTTACACTTCATGTAAGCCCCATTTTCTTCTACTGAACGTTTGCTCTTGGATTGAAAGATTATGTTTCTATAACTAGTCATATTTTCATAACAAATGCTTGCGGTATATACTATTTGGTTCAAGTGGATTAACTATCTATCGTAGTTAAGATTTAGGCTTCGTTTGGGACGACTTTCTTTCTTCATCTTAAAGCAACTTTTTAGTTCAAAAATTAAAAATTTTGAACTAAAAAGCTGCTTGCAGTAAGAAATCCGTCCCAAAGTCTTAAACTTATTTGCCTAGGTTATCCTATTTGATTTTCCTAATCCTAATCCACCTTTTCCGTAAATATGATTAATTTGTTTATCTAGGTATTGAGATTAACTTCATCCCTCATACCAAATTTGAGATCTTATTCATGCTAAACAAATATTTTAGTTATCCTGATTTAATATTCCTGATTATTTATGCTTCTTTTGGGGCGGCTTTATTACTGTTTCTTAAAGCTATTTTCTAGTACAACTATTACCTTTAAGAAGCAGTAAGAAAGTCGTCCCAAACGAAGATCTTTATGATTCTAATCTCACTCAAATTAATCTAACGGCTCATTTGATCGCTTAAAGTTAGAAACATGTTTTGAAGAACAATGATCTTATTTTATTCAATCATTTCATTTGATATAATTAGAAATCAATATCACATTTCAACTCTACAAATTATCAAAAAAGAGGATTTCAATTTCAGACTTAAATGGAAAGAAAACAAAAGCATCATTTTGTAAAAAAAAAAAAATTCTATCTACAACCGAGCAAATGATTCATAATCTACCAAACTAGGGGCTGCTTGGTTTAAGAGTTATTTAGCATAAAAGTTAGCGTCTAATTATGGATAATGGATTGGGCCATTTTTTGTATGATTGGGTTAGCTTATCTTTATTAACTTATCTAATTTAATATTTTCTATCTAACTTTTAGCTTTAGTCCTAAATTCTTGATGTCATCAAAGATTGAGCGATAAAAGCCTTTAGCCATTAAGTTATCTATAGAACAACTAATCTTTAATCATAATTCATTCTTACCTGGATTTTGATTTTCTTTAGTTTGAATTTATTAGGTTTACATCATCATTGCTCATAATAGATGGAAAGTTAGATCAAATATGTAATATGCCAACTGTTAATTAATCTCAATCAAATGTTCATTTAAGAATGTGAAATCCTTAAGTTTTACAATTTTTTTTTTTTAAATGTTCAACTAAGAATGTCAAATTTGACTACTGTTATACTGTCAATTTTTGATATATGTATATTTATGTTGATGCATACAGGTAGATGTAAGCTTTACTGAAATTGAAACACCTAAAGAGATCCTTCAAGTAGCTACCTATGAAGATCAGCTGGCTAAAGGCACCCAGCAAGAGGAGGGTCTTGACAGTAGTGATGGCTTTGCCACAGATGATCCTTGCTCATCTTCTGATATGGATATGGATGTATCTCAATTGTTCCCCATTGCACACAATGAAGAGAAAACCATTAGATCCAAGAGCAGAAGAAAGTCTTCAAGCAGCCATAGTAGCAGCAGCAACAGTGGAAATTCTAGTCCAGAGTTACAGTTGCTATCAGTTTCAAAGCGTAGATTCCTTCCATGGGGATCCAAGAGTCGGACGAAGAAGATATCTGAAGAAAAAATCAAGAAAGAGACCTCCCCAGTTAACAACTTAACGAATGGTATCTTGGTAAGCAAAATTTAAACCAAGTCACTGAATTTTGCAATTCTTACTCTCTCGTGATGATTGAATAATTTATTTCTTTTTTGTCACAGAGTATAGAGCCTCCAGAATTCAAAGAAAATGATGATCCAATTGGTAAATGGGAGAGCAAAGAGTTCATTAGCAGAGACAAACGAACAAAGCTCAAGGCTCAATCATTTTTTGCCTCCATTGACCAGCGCGATGAGAGTGCCGATGGGGAGAGCGCCTGCACCGCACTTGTGGCTGTGATTGCCAATACTCTTCATTCCAGCGGTGCGAACACGCTCACCAGGTATGAGTTCGACTCCCTTATCAGAGAGGGTTCGTCCCAATGGCGAAGGCTCTGTGACAATCCATCATACATAGAACGCTTCCCCAACAAACATTTTGATCTTGAAACCATCTTAGAAGCCAAGATAAACTCGACCTCAGTTCTCCAAGAGAAATCCTTCATTGGTTTTTTCCAGCCAGAGAGCTTTGAATCCTTACAAGGGGCTATGTCGTTTGATGATATATGGAATGCCATTTCAAATGATGTTGAAGATGTGCCTAAAATTTATATAATCAGTTGGAATGATCACTTCTTTGTGCTCATGTTGGAATCAGAAGCTTACTATATCATTGACACATTGGGTGAGCGATTGTTTGAAGGATTCAAACAAGCTTACATGCTAAGATTTGATGAATCAACAGAGATATACAAGTTGCCGGTGATGGAAGATGACAAGGTCAAGGCAGAGAATGAAGAATTTGAAGAGCTGATTAGTAGTGGGAAGGACTGTTGCAGGGAATTTATAAAGAGATTCTTTGCTGCGATACCAGTAAGGGAGGAGCTAGAGCTTCTGGAGAAAGGAAAGGGAAATGCCAACACGGTTTTGCATCAGAGGTTACAGATTGAATTACATTATACAGTGACTTGTTGTAATGTTAGTAATTTGTGAATTAGATTGATCTAAATGCTAATGTGATTTTAGGAGTTAGAAGGCATTAACTTGTTCTTCTAATGGAGGTCAGATACTTACTGATGTAGTTACAATGTATATAAGAGCTTTCATTTGTACAGTTTGTCTGTTCGTATAGATGATTAACACATAAGTTTTGTACTTTATAATTATCGATTTTCTTAGAAGCCATACGTTTAAATTATTTTATCCGAATTCATGATTGTTAAAATTCTGATCTAGCGGATCATGGCTTGAAATTGGATTTTTTTTTTTTTTTTGTTGCCTTTATCTATTGGAGTTTAGGTTGGTATCTGTTCATTCTAACCTCAACACAATGGGGACCGCATCAAACTAAATGCATTACAAGAAGAGTTTTTCAATTTAATTCCTGAAATGCCATTTATTCATTTTACATTAAAACATTGTCCACAAACATAAATCATTATATTATAATTTATCTATGCATGCTCATTGAACTTTATCATCAATCCAAAGGTTTTTTTTTCCCATTCTCGAAACCAATGACACTCGAAGTATAA
This sequence comes from Dendrobium huoshanense, assembly GCA_016618105.1. Lineage (NCBI taxonomy): Eukaryota > Viridiplantae > Streptophyta > Magnoliopsida > Asparagales > Orchidaceae > Dendrobium > Dendrobium huoshanense. The sequence goes on along the minus strand of CM028359.1, from coordinate 79,701,375 downwards.
TAAAGTGAGCAGAAGGACCAACAAGTTACAAGTAGCAGATAACTAAATATAAAATGATAGAAATAACATGCATCCAACTCATATTAGAAATCACATCATACTTAGTAATCTTATCCTTGCATATACTCTCAAATGCCTCATGCTATGTAGTCCATTGCTATAAACTTGATGGCTACATGCACAAATTTAAATTACGCTCTCATAAGTCGCAAAACGAAATCATGAAACTAATGCTTTGTTTGGGACGGTTTTTTTATTGCTTTTAAAAATAGCTTTCTAGTTATAATTTAAAATTTTTATATTAAAAAGCTGCTTTAAGAATTAGTAAGAAAGCAGTCCCAAACGAAACCTAAATTAAAGTATATTGTATATTGAATGCTAAGTTGAAGTAAAATTAGCTTATGACTATGATATGCCATAAACTCACTCAAGTATGTAATGAATTGTAGGCACATAAACTTGAATTGACATACAAAAGCATTCAAATGTAATGCCAAAATAGTAAATCATATCAAAATAGAAAGTGTGTACATATGAGATCATGCATACTTAGAAAGGATCATACACACAAGCATCAAGTCACTAGTATATTGTAGAATCCATGCACTAATGAAATTATTTTATGTAAATGGGAAACATAATAATAGAACACATACAAGTTAGATTATAATAAGGCATAATTAAGTCAACTAATATTATATAGCTCTACGAATCTTACAAAATCATGAATTTTTTGAGTTATACTAACTATCCATAAATATTTAAAGTTACCAAAAGTTATACGCATATGAATATGCTTTCAAGTAAGGACTTAAAAAATTGTATGATTGTATAAATGGGTTAAAAACTTACTAAGGATCTATTTTAAAGAGTATTAGTTTAGGGTATGGACTGTTAGGGTGCTCTCATACTTTTAACGAGATTTATTAATATAGTTTAACGACTTATTTTAAGGTGCAAGCCATTTAACTACTCTTTTATTTTCTCAAGGTACATGAAAAAGCACATAACTTCACTCTAGTACATTAATATGAGTTTATTGGTCGAATCACAACCATATGGATTACTCTCCCATCATGGAAGTGGTAATTTTATCATTCCAACTTTAATTTGATTTTAAAATATTTTATACCTAGTGTTTAATCTAGTTTAACTAGCATGAATGCCAAATTGGTCAAATCACTAATTCATAGGTCCAAAGATCAATATAAAAAATAAAAATAAAAAAGCCCAAGGGACTACTTGGCTCTTCAATCTCATAAACCTAAAGTTTGAATTGGTAAAGTCAAATTCCCTACTCAAAACTTATGATTGAGTTGTCTGATTAGTTAAATAAACCATTGTGATCAAGTCAACATCTTCTTCTTTAAGTACACCAAGAATTGAGCCTAACATAAAGATCAATAAATTAGAAGATGTACATGAAGTATATTAATTCAGTTGAACAAACCTGAATGCAAAATTAGTTAATTCCCCTGCTTTAGGTTAAAAGGTTGAGCCTACTTCAACAAAGCTTATAACTTGCTCGCTTGTGATAACAATAGTCATCAAATGCTATTAATATAATACAATATTGATCATATTGAGTCATATAATACCACAATAATCACAAACATAATAACATACTTAGCATTATGTATTATGCAAGGATGACATTCACTAAGACTAATTAATTTACAATTTCATGAATAAGATTATCATCAAACATATTATGCCCTAAGTCATCCACTCGTATGATGTTGGTGAAACATGCATGCACATCTCATGCTAAACACCTCGACATTTTACACCAAATGACTACTCTGCTAATACAATGGCAAACACCAAGTAGGTATTCAATTATGCTTATATTTATGTTCGTGAATGGAATATAAGAAAATGAAACTAACCAATCACTTATATTATGTTCATCATTGCGCTACTTACCATGTCACATCACATCATCATATTAAGCACCATGTTATAATAAAATTGGTTATGCCATAAACTTAGATTATAGAGAGAAAGATAAAGAGTAAGCTTATTATGTGGCTACAGCCCTAAAGAAAAAAAAATGCTTCAGCTAATACATTATAATTTCATATACTATATCATTATTTTAATGGGCTTATGAAGCCATCCCAAAGTTGTAAAGAAAATGCATAAAATTTATTAGAAAGGGAGCATAAAAAATATTTAGCTAAAAGAGCAATAAGATGCTTATGGGCAAATATTTCTTATATTTGCTAATAAATAAATAAGTAAGCTTGGATAATTATTTCAAATTAAGTAGAGAATTTTATTAATACAATGGACCATCATTTTTGTAAATTAACTCCTAAGTTGTTCCTTACAGGCAAGTGTTCATCCTATGCTAGTACATAAAGCTGATGAAGAGGATTTAAATAAGTTTATTATTCATACTCCTACTAAGTATTTCCTAGTTATAGTTATATAGGGAAAAAAAACTAAGCACCACTATTTTTGAATAGAAATTAAGAAAAATAGTGGAAGAACATTCAATTGTAAATTAGCCTACGCCCAGTTGCAAGAGTTGAAGCAACTTTTTTTTATACATGAGTTAAAGAGTGGTCAATTAGGTTGGATTATAATAAAAAATGTTAAAGAAGAAAGTGAATTTTTTGATAAATCTTGTTTAACGTTTTGTATAAAGAGAGGATAATGAGGGGGAGGAAATTGAAGAGGAATGCACTATTGACTCAATTTTTCATTCAATTGAGGTTGGGGAGGAGGTGTAGAAGGATAAGAGATGGAGCATGAGGTGGAAGAAGAGCGAAGACATGGGGACTAGTCACTTGCCATTAGGGCTATCAAAATCGGGGCACGAATCAGGTTCGAGTCCAATTTGGAACTGCCCCGAGACTATTTTACCCGATCCATTTTTGCAAACGGGTTGGTTTCTCAGACCAGAATTCGACCCGCTTTGGGTTCAGGTCAACCTGACTTGCATATTTTGATCAAAGAAAAATGACGAGAGTTCAAGTGGAGATTGCACGAGTCATTTCTCTTTTTTATCATTGTTGTTCGGCTTCATTCTGCAGGAGGTGTGGAAATTTCATGAGTCACTTCTTCAACTCCTTCATTGCAGTTCGACTGGGCTCCTTCTACGACATTGTCTAAGGTTACAACATTTTGACCGGAAGCAACAATGAGAGCTCAGACTCGCTGTGAAGGTAACTTTCTCCATTTCATCACTATTGCGCTTAGCGTTAGAGGTGTCTAGGGTTTGCTTTTTAGTTTTTATCTTCTCATTCTCATTGTTGTTGTTCGACTTCGCTCCACGGATGACACTCCCTTCCGATAGGATTGGAAGTTACAACATTTTAATAGGAAGTAACTTTAGGTTTGCTTTTTTATCTTCTCCTTCTCGTCGTTGCTATTTGACTTCTCTCTACGGACTATGCTCCCTTCCGATCGGATTGAAAGTTACAACATTTTGATCGGAAGCAACGAAGTTGGCTCGCTGTGAAGCATGGTTAAATCCCATAAATACGCCAAACTACAGGATTCCATGTCAAAATCAAGTCTTTTTTGGGTCAACACGAACCGACCCAAAATTTAAAACGGGTCAAAAATCAGGACCCGAACCCGACCCATTTCAGGTTCGGGTTGACAGAATCGTTTCGGGTTCGGGTTGACCCAAACCCATAATTTTTGTGTCGGGTTCGAGTCGAATTTTCAAGTCGTGTCAAATATTGACACCCCTACTTGCCATTATATGTAAAGATAAAGAGATTGAGATAGCAAAGTTTATTTGGCTATCTCTTATAATTATATATAGAAGTAACACTAAGTTAATAAATTTTATGACACTAAATAGTAACTAGTATTATGCTAGGAATTAAATGATTATAAGAGGAAATAAAGTACATTAGATGATAAATGAGATCCTACTACCTATGAATGTCATAATATTATATAATGTCGACCTCTCTTTCACAGCAACATAAACCTTGTACATAATAATGAGTTTATTCTACGAGGGCTTTCCTATGTTCCTTGAGATGGAAATGATATTTGAATGTAGAAAAAAAATTCCTCTTCCAAATCTTCATAGAGGCGAATGAGAGATATCATAGATGAGGTCCTAACATGTAAAAGCTCGTATTTAGATTCAGTTAAATAAATTTTTTTAGGAGTCATTGTAAGTTTAAATCATAAATTATCTTTGCCATAACATTGATATTGTAGTGATTTAATTATACTATTTTTTTTAATAATTTTTTAGCATTAGTACAAATCCTTAAGAAATTGACATCTGTTGATACAATTAGGGGTTTTGGGATCACCGTGTGTCCATTTTACAAACAAATTTTATCAAAATTTTAATATAAAATAAGCTATTTTATGAATATATTTCTATAATTTTAAGCCTAAAAAAGGTTTATATGCATATTATACTTAAAATTAATTAAATTATATAATTATATTAATATTTTAATAGAAATATTTAAAAACACTTTATAGAATCATTAAATAAGCTTTTTAATCTTTTTTTTTTTCCTACTCATTTCAGCAATAGAGAGCAGGTAACGAAATTTAGAGAGAAAATAGAGGAGAGATAAAAAGAAACCTAGGGTTCAGAGGTTGTAAAGAAATTTTCGTCTATTAAAAAGTAGAGGAGAGAGAGAAAAACTAAGGTTTTAGAGGCCGCAGAGTGATTTTTGTCTGTCGACCTTATTAGAAATTTGCTTGTTTTATTATAAGGAACCATTATCCTATTTATGATTTCAATTTTTTGATGTTTTTCAAATTTTTTGATGAAATTTGTATTTCTATTATAAAAAAATAATGATAATTTTGTATCAACAAAACTTTCACTGCATAACTTTTTATATGTTACAGAGATTGAGATTAGAACATTTTGAATAATTTTTTGAGGTTTTCTGTTGGGTGATTTTGAAAAAGTAGAATTATTTATCAATTTAAAAATTTATTTTAACAAAAAAAGTATATTGCTTTTGTTCAATTAAAGATTTAGAATGTTATTATATATGATCCCTGATACTTTTGGTTAATTTTTGAAAATGTAATTTATGCTTAGTACGATTTTATATTGTCTACTATAGGATATTTTGACACTTTATGAATTATGCTCAAAGCCTAATTATGCTTTATTTATTATAATACATTAGAAAGTATTATAGATATATAATTAAGTAATAATTGGTCGCTATTACTGTTATAGTACTGTCATAATAATATGTGTGTGTAAAAGATAAGTAAAGGGTAGTTGACCCATTGATGGAGAATGATTGACCTATATAGGATGGTTGGCCGATGAGTTTCCTTTAAATATTATGGTTGGGTGTTATCATCTACTAATATAATGATGCATCAATTGTGAGTTATAAGGATTTATTACTGTGTTAATAGATAAGGAGTGACGATTTTATATACTGAGCTAATGGTTTACTAATATTGATAAGATAATAAAAAAATATCGATTAAGTTAGGACTTATTACTTATTTAGTGTGAATATTAAAATACATATTATTGAGGTATTATTCGTATTATTGTACAAATTTATTATTATTGTACAGAGTTATTATTATTATATTATTTTACTGCTCCTACCACTAGTTTGTTAATTTTATCGATTTAAACACCAATATTATTTGGTACTACTGATTCAGTATATTGATACTAAGTTTGTGACATACTGAGCATAGATTATATTAATTTGTTACTGATATGAAATTCCTGGATAGTATGTGTACTCTCTTATATGATTTTGCTATATTGATTTAATTTTGATAGTCTTTACCAATGCTTTAGTTTTATTATTGTATATAATTTTTTTACTAATAGATAGTAATGATATGATGACTACTTTATCAGTTTAACACCCGTACTAATTTACTGGTTTTCCCACCTTACTATTTTACTTGCTTCTATATTATACTGTTTTATTGTGTACATATTCTACTACTACTATATATAAGATTTGCTATTTTTGTATTGATTCATGATCATATAAATATTACTGATATGATTTGACTGTTGACATGCATACTGAATATTTATCATATTTTGAATTCAGTTATAGTATTTTAGTGACTTACTGAGCTATATAGCTCATTATATATGATTAAATAATTTCATGTCAGGGAAGAGGCTCAAGATTGTAAGGCTTATTAGGATTTCTCAAGTTCTGCTTCTTTATATTTTATTTATTTTGATAAATAAAATTAAATAGCTCTGGTTATTGTATAATAAAAGATAAAAGAAAGAATTATTCCAAATTAGATTCTGGAGTATGATAATTAATATCAGAGAATATTATTTGAAGAATTGATTGTTACTAGAGTTATATGAATTAATTCTGAGTGGGAAAAATTAAGGTGCATTATTTTGCATACATAATCGATTACATGCATGAGTTCTTTAGATTAAACAAAATTATGTAGGTGAACAGGTGAAATGGATCTGCCATAGCCAGATATACCCAATGTGCAACACAGTGCATCTTTAGAGCCATCAAATAGTGAGATGCGGCTGGCTTCTGTTATAGCACAAGTAAGGGGGATGCATATAGCAAATCATCTTGGACTAAAGAAGAAGAGTTAGCCAAGCACTTATAGACATCCCATAAGCTGAAGCCTCCTTTGTTCAAAGGAGTTGTAGGACCTCAAGCTGCAGAAGACTTGTTATTAAGGATATAAAATATCTTTGATAACATACAGTGTTCGGAGAGCAGAAAGGTGTCATTATCTGTATTCTTGTTTGAAGGAGAGACAAAGAGATGGTAGGTTGGATAACAAAGAGAGAAATTTTAGGCAAAAATCAACACTGAGATCACTTGGGATGAGTTCACTATAGTGTTTAGATGTGATTTGTACTTCTGTTAACCCAATGATAGATGCATGAAGGTTTTATCAAGTTGGAGCAAAGACATAAGATAGTGATGTAGTATGAGGTTGAGTTTAATGCTCTTGCTAAGTATGGTCATTAATTAATCTCCACAACTAAAGAAAAATGCTATATGTTTCTATAGGGATTGAACATGGAGATGAGACATTCATTAGTGCCTCTATGGATTAAAAAAGTTTCTAAGTTGGTGGAGCTAAATTAATAGAGATTGATTTGCTAGTACCAACATCCATGCATGATGAGGGCTCTAGGTACAATATTAGTAGGAGGAGTGACACAAATGAAGTAAGAAGGGATAGAGATAAAGACAATGCAAATGAGATGAAAAGTAGATATAGTGATTCAAGAAGAACTGGATCGATATCACTTATAGATAGTTATGGTGAGTGTATTCATTATGGCCGATGATATTTGGGTCAATGCTACCTATTGACTGGATGTTATTTTTGCTATAGACAACAGGAAAATAATATAGTAGATTGTCCTTATAAAGCGTTTAGAGGAAGGAATGATTTTGGTGTTGGATAATCTAGATAGACTAAAGGATAGTGGACTATGGGAAACCCCTCAAGTAAAATAAGTTAAACTCTTAAACATTGAGACATTGTTTTGGTGTAGTGGCTGAAATTTTGGTTAGAAACTACGTAGTTAAGTGTGCTCATCTTGGAAAAATTTTGGGATAGGTGACCTACAAGAAAGTTACACCAACAAGGCAAAATCATGAGGCTCTTAAACCAAAGAAGAAATTATCTTGATAGTTGAGTTTGAGCTATTAAAAAAGGGATCAGAGCAATACGCCAGCTGAAAGATGGAAACTAAGTCTCATACAAGATAAAGTGCAACGCCATGGGAGCCACCTCTTGAATCATGTATGGGATAAAATGCTACATGATGGGAGTCACCACTTGAACTTGTAGGGGCCACCTCTAGAATCCTATCTACCAGGTGGATGATTCTAGGATCAAGATGCTGATGAGGACATCAATTACTTAAGTGGGAGAGATTAGAAACCCACCCCTTAAGTAAAATAAGTTAAACTCTTAAACATCGATACATCTTTTGGTGTAATGGATGATTTTTTTGTAAGAAACTCTGTAGTTAAGTATGCTCATCCTAAAGTAATTTTGGGATGAGTGACCTACTAGAAAGTTACACCAACAGGGCAAAAATGTGAGGCTCTTAGAACAAAGTGGATAATATCTCAATAGTTAAGAGTTTGAGCTGTTACAGACTGTAGGGTCAAGTGCATACAATAAAAGATCAACTAATAAGGCATATGATTGGGTTGTTAGTGATAGTTAGAGGGAGATTTTTGCATTATGATTGACTACATGTACTTTAATAATGCCAAGTACATCAACTTAAAGTATTTGAAAGATCGATAACAACTTGAATGTTCTACTGATAACAAATTTATTTGAATGATTGCATGACAAAGCATATCATATATAAAATGAATAACATGTGATAAAATGAATTGCATGATTGTATGATTTTATGATGATTTTTAATTGAGTTTTGATTGTACATATTTAGTTAATATCAATTTTGTACCCGAATTCTTAAAAAAATATCATTAAAAAAATATCGAGGATGATATTTTTTTAAGGTGGGTAGATTGTAATAATCCATATTTTGACCCAATCAAATAAAGTATTTGGTTGGGGATTAAATAATTATAGGAGGAAGCAAAGTACATTAAATGATATATGAGATCCTACTACCTTTGAAGATCATAATATTATATAACTTTGACCCCTCTTACACCTTAAGTTAAACCTTATATATAATAATGAGTTTATTATATAAGTAGTTTCCTATGTTCCTTGAGATGGCAATGTTATTTGACAGTAGGGAAAACTTTTCCTCTTCCAAATCTCCTTAGAAACTAATGATAAATATCATGGATGAAATAAAAATATATAATAAAACACATTGGATTCTTTCATTACTCTAATGTACTTTATTTGTCATTGTTATAAATATTCATTATTTTACTAATCATTTTTAATCATCTTTGTTATGTTATATCTCATGAACTACACTATATGTTGTATACTTGTATTATGGACATTGTGTTATATCTTTTGAATTATAATATGTTGTGTTACGTCTCTTGAATTGCTCTTTGTTGTGTTACAGCTCTTGAATCTATTCTATTTTAACCTCCTTGTATTTTGTTATGTTGTAGTTATTGTAATTACACTCACTCTATTGTGTCACACTTGTAATAAACTTCGTTTTAAAGTCATTGAAATGCACTTTACTACATTTGTCATTAATAAACGAGGTTCAAACTATATTTAATTAATAATCAAACATTATGTGAACAATGGTCAAATAGAGTTCCAACCTTATTTGAAACACGTTTGAACTTTTTTTCACATTGTTATAACGTATATGAATTATGTTCGAGCCTTTTCAAATAGGGTTGAACTACATTTGAGAAAGGTTCAAACAATATTCAATTAACTAGTGTTATAATTAAGTGTGTTAATAAATGATTTAACATACCAATATGTTGACCAATTTAATAAACATGTTGGGTTTGGGTTTTGCATACTGACATGTTTATTAAACGGGTTGAGTTTAAATTTGGTTGACTCGCCATCCAAAAATTTTTATTAAAAAATAATTAGTTTTATTTGTTGGTATAATTTTCTTATTCTTGATCAATTAACATAAAATCTAGAGTTAATATGGTAATAACAATACTTTAAAAAAAAAAATTTAAAATAGGTTATCGGGTCGAGTTTGGGTTCACCTTTTTGACTCATTTATTAAGTAAGGATCAAGTTGACTGGATCCATGCTAGGTCAATTTTAGATTGGACCTGAACTAGACCCATTTTGACACCCCTAGTTCCAATATGGTTTGAATATGAATCAAACTTTGCTTAAATATAATTTAAACTGAAAAAGTAATATCACAATAAAGGAATGTTTAACATATAAAAGAAGAAAGTAAGAAGCATTAAGGATAACTAGTGAATGTAAACATAAAGCTTTTATTTGAACATTTTCATTTCTTCTCTATTATTGTCTATAATAATTTTTTATAGAAGAATATAATACAATTCCATGGTAGGGATCATATCAGTACACTTTAAGACAACAACTATGATTAAAATAGAATAAAGGCCTATCAAAGAAGTGGAGCCAGTTGTTGGTGCCACAGAGAGGTACCAGGACATCACAAAGATAAAGTTGTCGCATAATATGATTATTGTACATTAACAGCCCCTGCAAGTTAATAGGTCGGGCATGAACTGTTAAGTTGGATCTAAGAAGACAAAACTTTGTAGTAGATAATAGTTTTGTAAAGATATTGGCAAGCATGTCATTAGTAGATATATGATAAAGCATAGTAGTGAAAGATTTAATACAATCACGAATAAAATGATGATCCACTTCAACATGCTTAGTTTTAGCATGAAATATGGGAATGTGAGCCAATGATAAAGTTGAAATGTTATTATAGTATAGCGGTGTGGGTATGTTGACTGAAACTTGAAACACTTGGAGAGGCCTACACAACCAAATTATATCAACAACTGTGGAGGAGAGGGCTCTGTATTCGACTTCTCAAGAGGAACGAGTAATAGTATGTCCATAGCATCAAAGTAGGACAAAAAAAAAATGAAATAGCCACTTGTAGACTTTCTATCAATGGGATCTCCAGCCCAATTAGAGTTTGTATATTTCGTTAGTTGTAGCTTACTGATAATTATGGGCAAGCCATAATCAACCGTCCCTTTAAGATACCTAAGAGTACACTTGAGTAGTTGAAAATGAAGCAATTTGGAGGAGTGCATAAGTTGACATAGTTTATTGACAACAAATGCCAAATCAAGCCGAGTAATACTAAGATACTACAATGAACCAACTAACTGTCGATAAAGGGTAGGATCAAAAAATGGTTCAAAATTTTCCTCAATATCAGGTGTCTTAGTTGGTAACGGGGTAAGAACATGCTTAACATCATCCATATTGGATTTTACAAGGATTTGAGTCGTATAGTGCGCTTGACGCAAGAGAAGGCCTTCATCTGACGTATGAATATTAATTCCAGGAATTGAGAGGGCTAGCCAAGGAGCTTCATCTAAAATTTGCACTACAAAATCTAAAATAATTCTTGAATTTTGCCATTGTTATTACCGATTTCAAGAATATCATTGACATAGATGAGAAGATATATATATTTCAAATTTTTTATGAAAAATAAAGAGTGGGGGTCAACTAAATTGGATTTGAAGCCTCCGTGCAACAAATGAGCAAATAGTTTATAAATGTGAAGAACCACTAACGAGGAGCCTATTTAAGGCCATATATTCCTTTATTCAACTTACCTTGAGGTTATTGCATAAAAATATGATTGGAGAGGTCACCATACAAGGATGCATTCGATACATCCATTTGAGAGATGGACCATTTACTGTTAAGAGTAATGCATAATAGTAATCAGATTGTGAGGATTTTGCAACTGGGGAAAAGTATATATGAAATCAATACCAAACTCTTGACAATTACCTTGAGCTACAAGTCTAGCTTTATACCAAGCAATAGATCCATCACTATGTAGTTTAATTTTGAATAGCCATGTACACCCCAACACATTGGTATTGGAAGAAGGGGGGACTAATATCCAAGTGTTTTGATCGATTTGTAAGAGCCTGAAACTCCTCAAATGCAGCACGACACCAGTGGGCATGTTTGAGGGCAACATAGTAGGATGATGAGTTAGTAGAGATGAGAGGGGACGATGAAGAGTAAAGATTCTACATGATTTTAGTAACCACAATATGATACGGTAAAGAGATGGGAGGTGGAGTAGTGAGTTATGGGATGGAAGAAGGGGAGTCCTCTATGGTTAGAGTATAATCAGGAGTGTTGAATTGAGATATGTTAGGAGTTATTGTGATAGGAGTGGAGTCAATAGAAGAGGTGGGATACATAATAAGTAGTAGAGGAGACAAATTGGAAGATGTAGCAGTGGAACATGTAGCATTTAAGGAAGGTGGTGTAAGTTGTATATGCTGAAATAGAAAGACAATTTAACATGCTGAGCAATGAGAGTTTTTTTAGTGATCGGATCAAAATAGTAATAACCTTTATAGTGATATGCATAGCCAAGAAATAGGTAAGAAATGGCAGTGGATGAGAGCTTATGTTTGGCATTTAGTAGTGAGAGAGAGAGAGGAGAACACCTACTACCAAAGACTTTTAAATGATTATATGAAGGAATGGTGCTATGGAGAAGTTGATATGGAGACTTATTGTGAATGGTAGGAGTCATCATGCAATTTATGAGATAGATTGCTGTGAGAGTAGCATATGCATAGAACGGAATAAGGAAGCTTGCCATGAAAAAGTAGATTACGAACAGTCTCAATGGCAAGACAATGCATGCATTCTTCAATACCGTTTTGTTGAGGAGTTTAAGGACAACTCAATTGATGTATTATACCATTCTGATTAAGAAAGAAATAAACACATAGCTGGTAAATTCACCACCCTCATCAATTCTTAGGGTCATAATAGAGTGGTTCAATTATTTTTCTACAAGAGCTTTAAATTGCTGAAATTTATCAAGCGTTCAAATTTTTGAACTATATGATATAACCAACAGAAACTAGAAAAAACATCAATAATGATAACATAGTACTTAAATCCTTAAAAATGAAGATATGGGTGATGGACCTCAAACAGAGTTTATTAATTGTAAGGGTTTACACCTATTTTATATAGACATAAAAAATGATAACTGGTGACTTTTAATTTAATTACAAGTATGACATGACATAGTAGATGAAGAAACAACTGAACTAGAAAAACATTTCTAAATTTGGAAAGAACAGTGTGATGAGGATGACACAAACATTGATGCCATAGAGAGGTAATAGATAGCAGACTAATGCGTGCCAAAATAGACGAGAATTGCACAGGATATAGACCATTCTTACTACGGCCTGAAAGAAGTGTCTGATGATTCTTCGAATCCTTTAGGTGATAACCAATAAAGTAAAAATAAGATAGCAGTTATTATGAGCAAGAAGGTTTTGAACAGTTAGGAGATTATGTGTGATAAAGGGAACATGATATAATAAGGGAAGATGAAGCTTATGAGTGGGTATAGGAAGGTGGCCTTCACCGGAAGCATTGATAGGAAGATGCTAGACGTTGACCATGGAGATGTTTTGCGAACCAGAGTAAGGAACGAGACTATATAATTTGTTGATGTCTAAGGTGAGATGTATAGAAGCATCGATGTATAGGATCCAGTCTTGGGAAGTAGTGTCTAAAATGCGAGCAGTAAATATTGGCAAGAAAGAGGACGACTTATATTATAGATTTGCTCGTTACGAGTAATTTGTAGCATAGTGGCCCTTCATCATACAAATCTTTCATTCAATGGAGGAGAATGAAGTGCGACCAGTTCTGTTGAATGGGGCACGGGTTCCACTAGCAGTTGTGTGACCACGAACAGAGGAGGTACGAGGACGAAATCGTCCATGAAGCAACTACCTTGGTGGAATCAGCAGGAAGATGGATTTCTCACACTACATTAGAAATGATATTAACTTCTTTAATGTATAGCAGGGAATAAAGATCGTCCAAACTGATGGGTTGAAGCTTGGTGTGAATCACAATTTAAAAAAGGCATTATATGCAGAAGAAAGACTATTTAATGTGCATAAAATTTTTGATTAGCATATGTTAACACAAATCCTTAAGCCCATATCTTTTTGCTTTAGTCATGGATGTTCTCACTAGACATTTGCAAGAGGATGTACCTTGGTGTATGCTTTTTGCTGATGATATTCTTCTTGTTGATAAGACTAGAGAGGGAGTTGAAGGCAAACTTGAATTATGGAGGTCAACCTTAGAGTCTAAAGGTTTTCGCTTGAGTAGATCTAAAACGGAATATATGGAGTGTAATTTTAGTAGTAATAGACCTAGTGAGGGGATTGTGACTTTGAGCGATCAAGTCATTAATAAGAGTACACGTTTTAGATATCTTAGATCTATTATTCAGAGTGATGGTGAAATAGATGGGGATATTATCAGCAGAATTCAAGTTGGATGGTTGAAGTGGAGGAATGCATCGGGCTTGTTATGTGATAGAAATGTACCCCTCAAACTTAAGGGAAAATTCTATAAGATGGTAGTGAGGCCTGCAATGCTTTATGGTGTCGAATGTTGGCCATTAAAAGAGAAGCATAATACTAAGTTAAGTGTGGCAGAGATAAGGATGCTAAGGTGGATGAGTGGCTTTACCCTTAGAGATAGGATACGAAATGAGCATATACGTGAAAAGGTTGGAGTAGCTCCAGTAGAAGATAAGACTAGAGAGAGTCGCCTTAGATGGTTTGGTCACATAAAACGGCGACATTCCGATGACCCGATTAGGAGAGTAGAGGTATTAGATTTGACTTATGTTAAGAAAGGTAGGGGTAGACCTAAAAAGACTTAGTTATAAAATATTAGGAATGACCTTTCTTTATTAGATTTAAACGAGAATTTGACTTTTAATAGGACACAATGGAGAAAAAGGATTCATGTAGCCGACTCCACGTAGTGGGATAAAGGCTTGATATTGTTGTATATGTTAACACAAATAAGATTAGAACTGCTACATTATATGATTAGATAACAGGACATCAGAGAGGTAACATGACATCACCAAGATAAAACTGCTACATTATATGATTAGCATATATTAACACAAACAAGATTAGAATATGATCTAAATCTTGTTAAAAAATGATTCCAATCTTATTCAAACCTTACTCTTATCTATGTTATTAGATGCATTAGTTTCTTTATCAAAGGGAATGTTTTCATCCGCCACAAAAAAATAATAATGAATATATTTCATTTATTATTATTAATATGAGATATATAAAATCAAAATTTTTGTTTAAATTTTTACTAAAATATTATATAAATAAATATAAAATTTTAGAAGTTAAAATATATTTACAATCAAACTAGTGAAGAATTGCTCACACAGCTCAGCTTAGACATTAATTTAAAAAGTATTAAGTTCAAGTCTTATGTATATAATATGTGTGAGTCTTAAACTCTTAATTGATATATATATCTATATATATATATATATATATATATATATATATATATATATATATATAATGCTCAGATCTCTCTGATCTATTTTTTTTTATTTGATAGTGTTATAAATGGTCTGATTAAACCAATTAATGCGAAGTAAAATTTCATCTTCTTCTGAATCTCAGTTAATGGAATCTCCTGCCCAGGTATTATTTCGAGACTAATAAATCTCGAAAACGGCCTCCACGATGTAATGACCGGCTCCTCTCAAGAAACCCTAGCTTATTAACCTGCTATTAACGCAACCAATTTTCTGTTCCATTCTTGCCACCCATTGAGCTTCGCTTATGGCACAGGGCGGCGAATCCTCCTCGGGCTCCTCTGGCGACGACCATAACCAGACCCATCCTGTCTCCAACCCTTCGCCGGCGGCCGTTGCTGATCCGCCGTCTATTGACGCAATTGCCCATCAAATCAAGGAATCGCTCTCCATAACCAAGCAACACCGGTTCTGGGAAACCCAACCCGTGGGCCAATTCAAAGATCTCGGCGACTCTTCCTTCCCCGAAGGCCCGATTGAGCCCCCTACCCCCGTGTCGGATGTAAAGAAGGAACCATACAACCTCCCCTCCCTCTACGAATGGACGACCTGCGACATCGATGACGACGCCACAGCCACCGAGGTTTACAACCTCCTTACCAGCAACTACGTCGAAGACGACGAGAACATGTTCCGTTTCAACTACTCCAAGGAATTTCTTCGCTGGGCTCTTCGCCCTCCGGGCTACTTCAAGTCATGGCACATCGGTGTTCGCGTCAAATCCAACAAAAAGCTCGTTGCTTTCATCACCGGTGTCCCCGCGAGAATCTGCGTCCGTAAGGATGTGGTTTTGATGGCGGAGGTCAACTTCCTTTGCGTTCATAAGAAGCTGAGGTCTAAGCGGCTCGCGCCTGTACTTATCAAGGAGGTTACACGGAGAATCCATTTGGAAGATATTTGGCAAGCAGCTTATACTGCCGGAGTTGTCCTTCCGACGCCGATTGCAACCTGCCAGTACTGGCACCGATCGCTCAATCCTAAGAAGCTCATCGATGTGGGGTTCTCTAGGCTTGGGGCGAGGATGACCATGAGCCGCACTATTAGGCTGTTTAAGCTGCCGGCATTGCCTATTACCCCTGGGTTTAGAAAGATGGAGCTCCGTGACGTTCCGGCAGTGATGAGACTGCTGAGGGATTATTTGTCTCGGTTTGTTGTAGCGCCTAGTTTTGATGAGATGGATGTGGAGCATTGGCTTCTCCCCAGAGAGAATGTAGTGGATAGTTACTTGGTAGAGAGCCCTGAGAATCATGAGATTACTGATTTTTGTAGTTTCTACACTCTGCCATCTATGATACTTAACAACTCCAACTACTCAACTTTGAAGGCTGCGTACTCATTCTATAATGTGGCAACAAGGACTCCTTTGCTCCAGCTGATGAATGATGCCCTTATAGTGGCCAAGCAAAAGGATTATGATGTATTCAATGCGTTGGATGTCATGGAGAATGAGTCATTTCTAAAGGATCTGAAGTTTGGTCCCGGAGATGGAATGCTGCATTATTACTTGTATAACTATCGGCTTAGATATGCAATAAAACCTTCAGAGCTTGGGCTAGTCCTTTTATAGCCTCTGATCATTGTTGTTCAAATTTGAAGGTATGGTCCTATCTCATTTTAAAACTTATATTTTCTCAATGGCTATGTCATTGGCAGGCATTGGTCATTTGGTCTTATGGCAGATTAAGTCTTTTTTTTTTTTCGGGTTAAGATGATTTAGGGCACACTTTGTCGATTTACTGGATTTTGTCCTATGTTTGGTGAGATTGATGTAGGGAATGAAACGGTACTTTGAATTTATCATTTTATATTGTTTTTTCCGCTCTTTTGTTTGCATTTAATGCTACTAAATATATCAAATTTGGTGGGTGATAAAATTGGAATCCCTATTTTTGTCTATGATTGTCTACTTGTTGAGTTTGATCGCAATTTCCATTGGCTTTAATCACATAGTTTTTAATTTGTACTTGGGTATCTCTTTGTCCTCTAATTGTTTAGCGGAGGTGGAGATAAATGCTTATTTGTAACCTCATGCATTTCTAATTGTAACTTATAATTATCTTTCTTATGCTATAATTGCACATTATGGATCCATAAGTTCAGCTTTTTGATATACTTTAGACCAAGTATGTTCTCATTAGGCAAAGAATGCACCATATTTTCGGAAGTTTAGTTATTTATTGCCTATATGTAACTTAGCATTCCTATAACTAACCCTAGATGAATCTTTCAATTTAAAATCTCCCAGAATGTATCAGCATTTAATTGCGTCAAAGCATTTATTTTAGTAAAAATACTGAAGATCATTTCATTGCTTTTAGTACTAGGGGGAAGTTCATGTTGTGTATGATTTTTGGGCCTTACATTTTTCTCTTGTATAATTCTCATGATCCTCTTTGTGAATGATGAACATCATTACTTTGATTTCAAATGTGCTATTTTTGTCATTTGTCAAATTAGTGCAGTCAAAGTTGAATAGATTTGAATTACTATATTATCTTCTTAAGCATTGAATATGCCTGAAAGCTACTTGCACATGTTTGACGAGGTCATTTCATGCAAGGCTAGGGGTTGGCTCTTGATCCCTTTAGATTTGAGAAAATTTAATGTAGCTTTATATGGTTTACCGAGGTTTTACCTTAAATTCTCCAAGAACTAATTATATTATAGAAGTTTTACTCTCCTTTCTGCTTAAGTTTGAGGTAGGCCCTTTAGTACCTCTCATTTAAAATTCTTGTTCTGCCATTGCTTGGGAACAACATTGAAAATTTTGGTTGATAACATCAAGACGTGTTGAAGGGCCATTTGGTTGCAAACCATTTTAGTTAGAATAGGGCCATTAAGAGTATGCTAATGTGCTACTCGTCTGGATGGTTATATGATTATATCAGTCACTGGAAACATTTTCACAATTTATAAATGGCTCTCTTGTGTATTACAGGAAATCTCTTTGAGGATAAACTATTAAAATCCTCATCACATAGCTTTAAGCTATCCCTTAATAGATGGATAAGGATAATAGTGATATCGTCGATCATCCTCACATAATTTAAGGTCCTAGTTAGAATGTTTTAGTAGTCATAGTAGTTGCGATATGGAGTATTCTATTTTTACTTATTTGAAATGTATAGGCTTTTTAATGTAATATTTATTTTTAACAAAGATAGGTTCATTTTCACAATTCATGATTCCATATTAATGATATAATAATAATACTCTCTCTCTCTATCAATTTCTTTCTCCCTCCCTCTCTCCCAACTATTTGGGATAGGCTTTATAAATCTTCACTATTAATTTATTTATGTTGTGTTATATAAGGTGTTAAACTAATCTTCGTAAATCATTTTGAACCCTTCTATGTATTTATTTTAGATCTATTCATTTTTCTTTCTAATTCTTGAAAATTAATGTTATTTATTTTCTTAGGGTGTATTTTCTACCTTTTATTTGTATACATCCAAATCATTGAAGTTTTATTTTTTTAAATGCTTATCTTTAATATGTCACACAATCTTTCATTTGCTACAATCATTTTTTAATTTATTGTTTTGAGTTATTTCATGCATCCATCCTATAAGTACTATTTGTAAGAAAAAATATAAATTTAATTAGAATAGGGTCATGAAGAATTTGCATCCAATATCAAACAACCTTTAGAGGAATTCTAAATTTCATCAAATAATTGTCAAATTTTTTACATGCCTAACAAGTGCTATTTGTAATAAAAATGAAGCAAAATTAATAGTTTCAAGTTTCAACATACTTGTATTCTAATTGAATAAAAAAATTGCGAATCATTTATATTACAAAATCATCAATTTCCTAATTCTGCTACAGTGCAAAGTTATAAGATTCAATTTCTACTTTAATATTAGGAATCACAAGATACAATAATCAACATATAAGGAGATAGAGGGATTCGATTACAACTACTTACAGAACTTTTATGTGATAAAACCTTTCCAAATCAGCTGCAATACCCCCCAAATCAGAGGTTTATAAATGGCGCATGACCACAAGCTTTCGAATTAATTTATTTGGCTTGATAAAATTTAGCTCTGACAAAATGAGTATTTAATATTTGTTAAATAATCTGATCATAGTTTCTATCCTTTCTATAAAGTAATCCGTTAATCATCATAACCATAGTACACTGAATCACATGATACCTCTTTTATTTGTCATTTACAGTGGACACAATCTTATCATTTAAGATAACATCTTGAATAAGATGAATAGAGTTAACTGGTAAAATGTTGGATGTGAATTTGCAAGAAGGTGATGAAATGAGAGAATAATCTATGATATTAATAGCAGGTTGATTAGATAAATTCAACCTAAATACATTGAACTCTACTAGAACATTTAGGAATTTTCAATTAATAAGCATTTGTCATAATGCACTGCCTGATTTTATATGATCCCACCCTTCTTGTAGTTAATTTTTTAAAGGTTTCTATAGAAATTCGTTCTCTATTCAAACATGTTATTACCTTTTCACAGGCTTTGGATTCATATATCTGTTATTCACATTAGTAATATACTTATAATTATCATAATTAATAGTCAACAATCGTAATGTGAATCATACATATTGTGCGAATGTTTGTGCAAACTTATTGGACCTTGACTTAATAGGAAGTTTAATAAGATCCTTAAATTTCTATGTTGAAACCATGTAACAAATTCAAATAGACTTATGCTTGTAGATATTTGAGAGAGAAATTATTCATAAGCATTATCAAATCCTAACTAGATGTATGCTCTTTAATCAAATATTGTAATATGTCACCCATATCCCTATTAATGCTGTCTTTATTTATCTTGTATGTGATAACTGCGAAGTAGGCAAATTTTTTTTTGTTGTTTTATTTTTTTGATGGAGTTTTTTTAAAAATAATTTGAATTTTACATTCTTGTTGGACAAACTAAAATTAAGCCTTACAATTCAACCACTTCATAAAAATATAATTTTTCTATGAATATGCATTGTTGCTAGGAATGAAATGAGCTATTTTAAAATGTGCATCACCACTACAAAGATAGAGTCCTAGCACAAAGTTCATATTAACATCCCACCTTAACTTATAATGCATGGGTAAAAGTGTGTAAGGCTTAATAATATTATTTCTGTTACCTTTATTTGCTCGACAAGTTTTATATTATGAAATCATTATTGTAACATTACTTTTTATACTTGATTAGTACTATTTATCCTATGCTCGCGACAATTTTATCCCAATCAAAATATTGTGCAATACCACCAATATGTGACTCTGAAATATGAAAAATTTTCAAAGGTGAATCGGGAATACAAAGTTCAGTAATCTTGAAAAGAAAGCCATCTTTAATGATAAAATATCAATTAAAAAGAAATGAGTCATTATTTAAGTAATGGTATATTTTATTTAAGTATTTTAAATTGTTGTAAATTTCCTTAACGATATTAAAATCAGTCAGCTTAATTCACACTGTGTAAAATGATTGCTACCCACTTGAAGCATTTGTAGGCTTATTCTCAACTCCAAAATAGTGTTTTAGCACAAATTTGATTCTCATAAAAAATTAACTCATTTAGCATATCTATATTCTTGTTTCTTTTGTGAGTTTTGATATTTAAAGGCTTGATGATCATAATATAAGACAACTTTCATGGCCAACTAATACTATATCTGCCTTGAAAGTGATTGTACAACATAAAAATTTTGTATCATAATTTGAATATTTTAGTTTTAAGTCATTCATTTTCTCGCTAAGATAACAATCCAATGCCCATTTTAACTCACAATTCTCCTAATACCTACATCTAACGCATCACAAGAAACCTTAAACGCCTTATTAAAATTAGATAGTTTAAGCATAATAGGTGCATTTTGATAGGTAATGCTTGTATTCACAAGTAAACCTAACCCAAATCAAGTATCTAAGCAAGGAAAATCTGCTGTCCACAGCGAAAACTTAGCCCAACAGCGGAAAAAACTGAGAGAGACGCAAGGAAAAATCATAGGGAAAAGAAACAAACACTTTTATTTCAAGAATAGATAAAAAGCACTTGCAAGATATAATTTTCCTTCAATTCGAGAGGAAGGAAAAACTCTCCACTATCTCCGGCAACGCCAATAGCCAAAGCGAACCCTAAATCTCAAAGAGAAAACTCAAATTCAAGATGAGAAGCCAATTCCCCCCCAATCTCCTAATTAAACAAAATAATCATAAAGGACATTAATGGATTTCCTAAAATACCCCCCTCATTCAAAATTCTCCCTCCCAAATCAGATTTAAGCCGGCATGGGGGCCACAGGGAGTTCCGCCCCTGGCTCCTGTTTCCGCCCAGCCCGCCTGGCATAAAACCGGACCGGTCCAGTGGGGATCGGTCTGCTCGTAATATTACTCCCCTCCCAAATATTCACCTTGTCCTCAAGGTGAAAGTCTGCAAACTGCAGCTTCATCATCTCATAGGGCTCCCAGGTAGCCTCGTAGTCGGGAAGATCTTTCCATTTAATTAACACTTCCTTGGTTCCTTTTTTATTAATTCTTACTCCTTCCAGCTCCATGGGTTTCATTACCACCTCTAAGTCCTCTGTCAATGATGCTGGTAGCTCGGGACTGGCTACATGCTCTCCAAGAGCTCTCTTTAACTGTGACACATGGAACATTGGATGTATGGTGGCGGATGGGGGTAACTTTAGTCGATGCGCTACTGCTCCAATCCTCCCAGCGACCTCATAGGGGCCAAAATACCTCGGGGCCAATTTCTCATTTCTCTTGTTTGCCACTGTTTTCTGCCTTTCAAAAATACCTTCTCTCCCACTTCAAATTGTATGTCTCTCCTGTGTGTATCTGCTCGCTTCTTCATGATTTGTTGTTCCCTTCCCAAATGCTTCTTTAACTCCTCTAGCACCTGGTCTCTTTCTTCTAAGTACTGCTCAACTGAAAAGATCGGTGTGTTTCCCTTCCCATAATGCATTAACTGTGGGGGGTCTCTTCCATAAAGTACCTTGAAAGGGGTCATTTGGGATGCCGAGTGATACGAAGTATTATACCAATACTCTGCCCAAGGTAACCATTTGGCCCACTTACGTGGTGTTTCCGAAGCAAAACACCTCAAATAGGTTTCCAAGCTCCGATTTACCACCTCTATTTGTCCGTCGGTCTGTGGATGGTAAGCAGTACTCCTCTTGAGAACAATGCCCTGCATTCGAAAGAGTTCCTTCCAGAACTGACTGAGGAAAACTTTGTCTCTATCTGACACAATTGAAGCAGGGAATCTATGTAATTACACCACTTCTCTAATAAATGCTGCTGCCACTGAGACCGCAGTGTACGGGTGTCGCAGGAGGACGAAATGGGCATACTTACTGAGGCGGTCCACCACCGCCAAAATGACTGTGAATCCCTCTAAGCGAGGTAGGCCGTCAATGAAGTCCATGGACACTTCCTCCCAAACTCGGTTTGGAAGCTCCAAGGGTTGGAGTAGCCCTCCTGGTGCCATTGTCACATATTTATTTCTTTGGTACACCTCGCACCTTGCCACCAGCTCTTCCACATCTTTATGCATGCCCTTCCAATAGAGCTCCGCTGCTAGCCTCCTATATGTCTTCTGAACTCCTGAATGGCCTCCAACTGCACTGCCATGAAACTCCTGCAATAGGTGGGGGATATGTACGGAAGTTCATGGCATATCAAACCTCCCTTGATACAATAATCTCTCCCCCTCAATGCAGTAGCCCGGATGGCTACTCTTGTCTTTCTGCAGGTCCTCCCTGATCTTCCCCAATTCTTCATATAGCCTGCTTTCTTCCTTGATGGCCCCCCCCAATCAACCATCAATGGCACTGACAGAGCTAGTTCCTGGAGTTCCCCCACACATCTGGATGGAGCGTCGGCTGCCTTGTTCTCCAAACCAGGCTTATACTGGATCTCAAAGTCATAGCCTAGGAGTTTGGATAACCACCTCTGATGCTCTTCAGTCACCATCCTTTGCTCTAGCAAATACTTCAAGCTCCTCTGATCAGTCCGCACGATAAAGTGCCTTCCCAAGAGATATGACTGCCACTTTTGAATAGCCAATACAATGGCCATCAGCTCTCTTTCATACACTGATTTCAATCTAGTCCTGGCTGAAAGCACTTGACTGAAGTATGCAACTGTCCTGTAATTCTGCATCAACACTGCACCTAGCCCATATCCTGATGCATCCGTCTCCACTGCAAAGACCTGACCAAAGTCTGGAAGAGCTTGAATAGGAACTGTTGTCATGGCTTCTTTTAACCTCTTGAACGCCTGAGTGGCTGCCTCTCCCCAACAAAAATTATCTTTCTTTAGCTGCTCAGTCAGGGGCCATGCAATGGTACCGTATCCCTTCACAAACTTCCTGTAGTATCCCGTCAATCCTAGGAAATCCCTCAACTCCCTGAGGTTCCTAAGCAGTGGCCATTTCTGCATTGCCTCAATTTTAGTTTGATCCGCTGCCACTCCCTCTTGGGAAATCACGTCCCAATAGCAAAACTGCACTTCTTCAAGTTGGCTTTCAATTGATGCTCTTGAAGCACTTCCAATACCACCCTCAGATGTTCCAAGTGCTCTTCCACAGTCCTGCTGTAGACCAGGATGTCATCGAAAAAGACCAGGACAAACTTCCTGAGGTGCTGCTTGAATACCCGATTCATCAAGGATTGCAAGGTTGCAGGAGCGTTAGTCAATCCAAAGGGCATTACCAGAAATTCATAATGCCCTTCATGTGTCCTGAATGTTGTCTTTGGAACATCTGCCTCCCTCATTCTGATCTGGTGGTATCCGGATTTCAAATCCAGCTTCGAAAACATCACTGCACCATGTAGCTCGTCCAGCAGCTCATCAATCACCGGAATTGGGAACTTGTCTGGTACAGTGCCTTTATTCAGAGCACTGTAATCCACACAAAATCTCCAACTCCCATCCTTCTTCTTGATCAGGAGGACTGGACTAGAAAAAGGGCTGTTGCTGGGTCTGATAATCTTCGCCTCCAGCATTTCCCGGATCAGCTTTTCAATCTCATCTTTCTGAATCTGTGGGTAGCGGTAAGGACGGACACTGATCGTAGTCTCACCTTCTTTCAAAGTAATGGCATGCTCCAACTCTCTCTAAGGAGGTAAACCCTGGGGCGGTTGAAAGACCTCGTTGAACTGGTGTATGAGCGGTTGTACTGTAGCGGGAACATTTCCTTCCTCCAATCTGACCCCTTCCAGGCGGTGTAACTCTACTAAGTAGCCTCCCCCGCTTCCTGAATGGTTATGATGAGGGATTTGAGAGAAACCCCCGCCTTGGTCAGTTCGGAATCACCCTGAATCGTCCTCTTTCTGCCCCCAACCACCAACTCCATCCTCAGTGTACCCCAATTGATTTTGGTCTCTCCCAATGTCTGCAGCCATTTCATCCCAAGGATGACATCCATACTCCCCAATTCTAAGGGAAGGAAGTATTCCTTTACATGGATTCCCTGAATCTTCAGTACTACTCCTCGACAGACTCCTCGTCCCATCTCTACCTTCCCGGTGCCCATCATTACCCCGTAACCTCTGGTATCTACTAGCTCCATCCCCAATGCATCAACAATCTGGGTGGAAATGAAATTGTGTGCTGCTCCACTATCTATCAACACCACTACCTCATGGTCAGAGATCTCTCCTTTCACCTTCATAGTGTGACTCGAAGTGAATCCCACTATTGAGTTCAAAGAGACTTCTGCTACGTCCAGATGCAACTTCTCCTCCTCCACCTTGGGGTCATTCCCACCTCCCTCTTCGTCTTCCTCGTCTTCACAGACGAGGAGAACTTGAAGAGATCGGTCATTGCACCTATGCCCCGGCATGTACTTCTCATCACACCTGAAGCACACCCCTTTTGCCCTTTTTTCCCGCAGCTCCTTCTCGGTCAGCTTTTTGAACTTCCCCCCGTTACCGCCTCCTCCCATCTTCTCCTTTGTTGCTTCCTTCATGCTCCCGGGGCCTGCCACTTTTGCTGGTAAAAATGTGGTCGTCGTTCTGTATGACCCCCCTGAATAGTTTCCCCGAGTCCCTCTTTCAGACTTTTTCTGGTCCTCCACCAACTGGGCCAACTCCATGGCCTTGCCTAGATTCCTTGGCTCCAACACTCCGACTGCTGTTCTTATCTCTGGTTTCAGCCATTTCATGAAATTCCCTTCCAGGGCTGACTCCGAGATATGATCCAGCCTGCTAGCCAGATACTCAAACTTGTCCCGGTAGTCTGTCACGGTCCCCTCCTGAGTCAGAGCAAAGAATTGCTCATAGAAGTCTCCTCCATCATCAGCTTGAAAACACTCCAATAAACAGTCATTGAACTCTCTCTAGCTGCGAATGGACTCCCTCTTGTCACGCCACTGATACCATGCTAAGGCTTTTCCCTTCAAGCACATTCCCGCCGCTGTCAATTTCTCCTCTTCTGTCAGCCCATTGACAGCAAAATATCGCTCCACCTTATAGATCTATGTTGCACTGATACGGATACGGCGACACGGATACGACACGATACGGATACGGGACACATCAATTCTTAAAAATACAGGATACGGGTACGGCGCGGACACGACATCATAATTTATAAATGATACATAAAAATTAAGAAAGCAATCAAAGCATAATAATTGAAATTACAAAAAAAAAAAAAGACAACAACATCATTTGTAGCCTTGTAGCTTAAAATATCAAAATATAAGTAAGCATTAAATGTCTAGTACAACAACAAAAGCATAAACATAAATTGTCTAGCACATAAAGTTTCAATTATTCAATAGAAGGAATGATATGATTAGCTTCTTCAGTGGTTTTGTCTTTGAACTTATATATCATTTTCAATAAATATCATAGCTTTTAATTCAGGCTCATTAAGTGAAAGATTAGTAATTTCTAATATTCTCATATCATCAAGAGACTCAAATCCATCTCTGAAATGAGAGAGCTTTGCTCGCAGCCGCGGAAGTAAATATGATTTTTGTTTTTCAACGGACACGTGTATCGGATACGCGTGTCCTTTTAAGATTAAATAGTATTTTAATTGGATACGTCTTTGACGTATCCGACACGTATCGGTGGAGTATCGGAGGCGTATCCGTGTATTGGTGTATCAGATACAACACGCCTTCATAAATAGGTGTATCGGTGCAACATAGTTATAGATCCAACCATGGCCGTCTTCGCCCTGGAAGACGGGCATCTTCAGCTTCCTTACCCTTGGATCTCTCCATTACCCCGGTACCCTCCATAACCCCCCCATACCTTGAAGAGGAGGTGCTCCCCAAGTGTCCCGGTCATCCCTACAGCGATGGTATTCGAATTCGTCGTCATATTCCCCTCTTCCCCTTTCAAAACCAGCATGTCGACGCTGAAATTCCTCTCTTCTTCCGCCAAATTATGCACTTTCGTCATATTCCCCTCTCCTCCCTTCAAATTCAGCACCTCGACGCTGAAATTACTCTCTTCTTTCGCCAAAATCAGCACCTCTTCGATCGTTTCCCATGCTCATCTCCTCTCTAGAAAGTGGCTCTAGAGGCGGCATGTCGTCATCTCCCTCAAGGATCTCTACTTCCGGATTCCTCCTCCCCCTAAGCGGGTTCGGATTCCCTCCTACGCCATGGTCTCCGGTAGTCCCTCTTGCTTCCGACGTCGTCGGATTAGTCTTCATATCAAGTAATTTTTTCATCATTTCTTCCATTGTCGTGAACTTTCCCTCCAACCTTTCATTGTTGGTGGTGATTTGATTTTGAAAATAAAAAAATCTTGCCTCCAAATCGGTTTTCAATTGACCGACTTCGCCTTCAAAGACGTCTACCTTCTTTCCGATCATCGTTCTTCCCAACGGATCACAAAAAATCACTTTTGTAAGCCCAATAGTTCGCTGAAAAATCTTATTTCAGCCGCCAAAATCCCCAAATCGATGCTCTGATACCAATTTGATAGGTAATGCTTGTATTCACAAGTAAACCTAACCCAAAATCTGCTGTCCACAGCGAAAACTCAGCCCAACAGCGGAAAAAACTGAGAGAAACGCAAGGAAAAATCGTAGGGAAAAGAAGCAAACACTTTTATTTCAAGAATAGATAAAAAGCACTTGCAAGATACAATTTTCCTTCAATTCGAGAGGAAGGAAAAACTGTCCACTATCTCTGGCAACGCCAAGAGCCAAAGCAAACCCTAGATCTTAAAGAGAAAACTCAAATTCAAGATGAGGAGCCAATTCCCCCCCAATCTCCTAATTAAACAAAATAATCATAAAAGACATTAATGGATTTCCTAAAACAGCCCCCTCATTCAAAATTCTCCATCCCAAATCAGATTTAAGCCGGCATGGGGGCCACAGGGAGTTCCACCCCTGGCTCCTGTTTCCGCCCAGCCCGCTTGGCATAAAACCGGACCGGTCCAGTGGGGACCGGTCCGCTCGTAACACATTTGTTCTTTCCTTAAGATTGAAAGCATGTTCAAAATATATTGTCCACTTAAATTATCTTTTTTTAAGGAAATCTAAAGTTAAGAGTCATAAGAAAATTAAATTTTTTATTGAATCATCTATAGAAATTTGCCAGATCATAAAAATTCATAATCCCTTATATCTTAGTAGATTGTGGTCAATTATTAATTGTTTTGACTTATCATGATCAATAAATAATATATTAGTTGACACAACAAATCCTAAAAATATTATATATTATGTAATAAAGCAACACATTCAAATATAATTTTTTAGTTTGCAACTTTTCAAAGATTTTTTAAAGATGTGCTACATGGTCCTATTATAATACAAATCAAAATTTCATTAAGTGTGGAAACAGACATTTCTAATGAAAGGTCAAAGATCGTGATTCATGGTACTCATTAAAGTATGGTTTAAAAAGACATTCAAGATGCATGCCTCAAGGCTCACCTCACCATAAGGTGCATGGAAATTGCATCAATGCTTATGCTTTTTTTTGTTCGAGGCATACACCTCGTGGCTTTATGCCTCAAGGCGTTTGAGATGGCCCCTCAAATTAAAACCTAATAAAAAAAGTTATGATATACCTACTATAACTTATATGCTGGTTGAAATTTTATATTAGAATTGTGAGAGCGAGAGAGGGGAGTTGGTATTTGACTAGTAAGCAAGTGGGGAGATTACAAGTTGCAAGAAGTGCAACAGGGAGATCTTGGATTATTATGTGGACTCTGATCCTCCTGGTGTATTGAAATTTTAAGTGAGCGTGTATCGTGAATCTTTTTTCACACTATCACTTTAGATTAAGTTTTAAGATTGACATTTATTTTCATTTTCTTATCTGATTTTGTATTTTATGATGATGGACTAAGTTAATATTTTGATTGTTATAGCATATTTATGAATGGTTTAATTTTATGAGTTTTTTATTTTTTTGATTCAAGGCTTAGGCCTCGATTTGCCTCATGGCTTGTGCCTCATCTTGCTAAGGCCAAAAGCCTAAATCTTTTTGTTTTATCTTTTTTAACCTTGCATTAAATTGCTCTGTGCATTAGTCAATCTAAAAGATATCACTAATCATTCATTCAAATCATCTTTAGTTTTAAAAATAGTGTTCTATTCATTACTCTCTCTCACTCATTTGATGGTAAGCTCTCAAATCAATATTTGGGAATATAACAACTCTAGTTAACTTATTTAATACATCATCCAATCTAAGCATAGAAAATCCATATTTGATGGTGATCTATGTTGCGCCGACAGATACGACACGATACAGATACGAGACACGACAATTCTTCAAAATACAGGATACAGATACGACGCGGATACAACATTATAATATATAAATCATACATAAAAAGTAATAAATTAATCAAAGCATAATATTTGAAATGACAAAAAAAACTGAAAGCAACATCATTTGTAGCATTGTATTTTATTATATCAAAATAAAAGTAAGCATTAAATATTTAAATGTCTAGTATAATAACAAAAACAAAAACATAAATTGTCCAACAGATGAAGTTTCAACTATTCAATAGAAGGAATGATAGGATTAGCTTCTACAGTGGTTTGTCTTTGAATTTCCATATCATCTTCAATGAATATCATAGCTTCCAATTCAGGCTCATCAAAAGATTAGCAATTTATAATATTCCCATATCCTCAAGAGATTCAAATCCATCTCCAGCAACATCCCACATACTGTTGTCTCCTTCCATATAAGTTGAAGTTTTTTTGAGAGAAACCGAAGGTTTGTATGCACATAAATTAAATCTTCAACCTGTTATGGAGTAATTTTATTTCTCTTCATTGATTGGATGAATGAGTATGTGCTCCAATTTCTTTCACAACAAGATGAGGATGAAACTTGGCCAAACAATTTTATGGCGATTGTTTGAAGTAGAGGTGTTGAAGCTACATGTATAATCCACTACATTTTTAGATCAATTCTCCACCTATCATGCAATGACTCTTGGTCACCAAAGTCTTCTAAATAACCAAAAAATTTAGCAAGC
The DNA here is from genome assembly GCA_016618105.1 of Dendrobium huoshanense. Taxonomy (NCBI): domain Eukaryota; kingdom Viridiplantae; phylum Streptophyta; class Magnoliopsida; order Asparagales; family Orchidaceae; genus Dendrobium; species Dendrobium huoshanense. The sequence goes on along the minus strand of CM028359.1, from coordinate 79,671,846 downwards.
TCAATATTAACACTTCTTCTCGCCTCCTTTGGGAAATAACACTTCAAACATGTCTTCCTCATATTTGAAATTTCTAAATCTTTATGTGGAGAAACTCTTCGAGGCTCCTCAAAAAATATTAAAAGCAAATAATAAGAAAATGTTAAAATTACTAAACAATAAATTGCAAATTTATAATGAAAAAATATTGAAATTTACCTGGGATTTAGTGAGTGAGCCAAGCAATGTAAATGTGTATTACTTTTGCTCCACCTATTTTCTAGAATAGCATAAATAACATCCCAGAAGCTTAAGTCTTCATGAAGTGCTTTCCTCTCATGTCTATATATTATTTCTTTTACTTTGGCTAGCATTGAATCCCACATCTCATAAATGAGATGTAAACAAGACTTATCCGTATCCACTACTCTCAACATCTCATAACTTGGATATGTGAAGTTTAAGATATATTCAATCTCATCTCACCATAAATCATCTAAAAGCTTCTCCTTTACATACCTAGCCTTTCCAACATCATCTTTCTTATAACATGACCATTTGTCATTGATCACCATAGCTTAAAGAACATTTTTAACTTTTTTGAATCTTCTCAACATCACTATAATTGAGGCAAAACGAGTTTCAACAATTACAAGCATCTTCAAATTAGAAAAATCATTGAACATAGAAAATCTCATGGAGTGATTTATAATAAAATTTCTAATTACAACTGCATCTCCAGCAATCACTGTGATCCAATGATATTCATTGTAGGTAATTTCATTTGCCTCGGTATTCTTAGTTGCACAAATGTTCTTCAAGGCAAGATTAAGCGTATGCACAACAAATGGTGTTTAGAAAATATGAGGATAAGCTTGCTCTACAAGTAGACCTGCAACTCTACAAACATGTGCATTATCAGTAATGACCTGAATGATGTTTGAAGGCTCCACTATCATGATAACCTCTTTGATTAAATTAGAAATGAAGAACTTATTCTTGTACTGTTCTTCACAGTTTACAGCTTTGATAAACATTTGATAGTTCTCTGTTACAACCATGAAGTTGATAAGTGATCTTTTTTGTGAATCTGTCCATCCATTACAAACCAAAGTAACTCATTTTTCCTTCCAAACTCCTCCAGTAGGCTCGAACAACTTCTCAATATTATCCCTCTCTCTTTGCAACAACTTCATTCTAATGACATTATATTCTGGTAGCACATATCCTGCAAGATTGTTATTGCATGCATAAGTAAATACATTCTTGTAATTTGGATTCCTTGCTAGGTTAAAAGGAAGTCCAGCTGAGTAAAACATTCTAGTTATTTCTCCATCTAGTTGTTCTCTCATTTGTAAATTAAATACTTTCTCCAAATCACTATCTACAACATGTTTTCTTTTTTTGGTTCAAATCCCTCCATCCGAAAAGGCCATTTATTTACGGTATTGTCATCACTTCTAGTTGAAGAAGATGATGAAGAATATGAAGCATGAGTTCTTGGAAGTGGAATATATTTTGGTAGCTCTTTTTTACTTATTTGCTCAGCTTCACTGATTTTTATTTGCAATTCAGTCATTTGTGATGAGCTTATATTCAGACATACTTTAATTACATGACCACTAATATTCAACAAATGAGCTTTCACTCTATAATATGATCCTTTGTATGTGACATTACAAAAATTGCATTTGAATGCAATATTACCACCCCCTTCTGACGTTTTATCTATTTTTGTCACATAACCCCACAGAGATTTGTTATCTTCAATATTGGTTTCTGATTGACCATAAGTAGATCCAATTCCTACACCACTAGAGCTTATTATCCTACGAAGGATCGACACAAATTAATCCACATGAATTTGAAACATGAATTTTTTTTAATTAAAAGTATATATATGTTGCGCCTATGCCGGGGGTCCAAGGGGGCGCTGCCTCCTGGCGGGGTTCGACCTGCTTAGTCAGGTAGCGGGGTCAAGGGGCAGCGCCCCTGCGGAGGTTTTCGGGGGCAGCGCCCTCGAAATAAATTTTTATCGTAAGAGTTACTTTAAAGTTTTCTCTACCTTCTCGATACTGCTTGGTACTATTCGGTACCCCTCTGTATCGAGCAGTACGGAGCGGTGCCAATTGGTATCGAGTTCCATTACCGAGCGGTACTGAGTTTTAGTATCGCTCGGTACCGAGCAGTACCGAGCAGTACCGAGCGGTACTGAGTACCGAGCGATATTGAGTTCTAGTATCGCTCGGTACCGAGAAGGTAGAGAGCAGTATCGAGCGATACCGAGTACCGAGCAGTATTGAGCGGTACCGAGTTCTAGTACCAAGCCTAGATTAAGAAAATGAAGAATGAAGAAAACGAACCTTCAATGCTCACATCGCTTTCACTGTTCGTGTTGTCGAGTCGCTCCGTTGATGAAGGATTATGTCGGCTTTAATGCTCGCGTTGTCGAGCCTCTTTGTCGACGAAGGATGATCCTGTCCGCTTCTATGCTCGCGTCGTTGAACCGCTCCTTTGACTATAACGAAGAAGATGAGCACCTGTGCGAAAATGAAAAACCTAGCTCGCCGAAATGTTTAAGCCGCATAAATGAATAGGGATATCGAGCGGATAGCCGAAATGAATAGGGCAAATTGCGGCTCCGTTTTTTTTTTAATAGGACACGCATATCCGATACAAGGATCCGATCAAATTCAAAAAATATTTTAATTGGACACGGCAAAGCCGTATCCGACACATATCCTTGCCGTATCAGAGGCGTATCCGTATCCGACACGTGTCCGATACATCATGCCTTGTAAAGAGGTGTATCCGTGCAACATAGATGGTGATCTTATTAATCACTCGAATATCCACACATCCTCTAATTGCCATTTTTCTTTGGTGTAAGTGATGCATAAATTGCATAACGACTCATACGTTGCCTAATAAGCATTTTGTTAAGCAATTAATTTACTTAGCTCTTAAGCTTAGTGTGTTCAAGTGGATTCGACCTCTAATGTGAAAAGGTAGGTAATGAGGATTCATGCATCAAATCAATGGCTTGTTATATATCTTTAAGTGAAGTTACATCTTCAAGAAGTTTTTCAGGACAATTTTTCAAATTTTGACAACACTTGACTAACATCCTAGTGCATTCACTTTCTCAGCAACATCTTTTAATTTGATAGCCTCTAAAACATAAATCACTTCTTTTGCTAGACTTTATTTTTTAAATGCATGTTAGTTTTAAATATGTATTTTTTTCAGTTCATTAGGAGCAATAATTATTTCTTTTTCATTTAGCATGGAAATTGTTAGGTTTTGATGGTTTAAAAATTACCCCATGTGCTTTTAAGCACAAGCTTATTAGACTTATCAAAGTGAGTCACAAAAATCAAGGCATACCTAAAATGGTATATTCAACATTCATAATAAGAACATCACATCAAATCTTATCACTATAGATGGCAAGTGTAACGAGCATCTTTATGTTCATGGAGATTACAAATTTTAATCTTGCCAAGCTGCTTTTTATGATTATGGGTGTGATTTAGCTTTCACATTCTTAACTAGATTTAATGTATTTTTTGAAGTTCATGGTCATATCCATGAATAAATTCTATTTTTTATTGAAAATTTAGGTTTTCAATTTGGAATCGATTCCTATTCTAAATACAACTTAAGTTCATACATGACCTTATGTTTAGTTTTAGTCTCATATTCAATTTCTAATTGAGGTGTAGATTCAAAATTTATCTCATACTAACATTAAATTTTAAATTTAAATTTTGTCTTCCTCAATTTTATGTTTAAGTTCATGAACATGTGTTATAGATTTTGATTTAACAATATCAAAAGAATTAAATTGTAACTATAAAACTTTAGTTTTCTTAAAATTTTTATTTTGTTATAATCTTCATCATCTAATATATCTTTAAAAGAAAATTCATATACTGTATATTTTTTCAAATGGATCAACTTCATGTATATAAGGTTTTTTTTTGTTAGTTTGATTGATAGGCTGCTGAGAATATGTTAGTGAATTTTATTTAGCAACATTAAATACAGATGTTGTACAACTATAATTTGTCTCAATATTTAAGTCTATGCATAACGTTTCATGTAGCATCCTTGGAGTTGTAGTTAATCCCTAATATCTTAAGTAAAACCTTTAATGAAACATAGAATTGTCAAGTAATTAATTTAGTGTAAAATAATATTTAGCTATAAAGATTATAAATTTTGCATAATGTTTAAGCTTAATTCATCCCTAATATCTTACTTAAAACTTTTAATGAAATACATGGTTATAGCATAATAATCTAGTGACGAAATATTTAGCTTCAAGATCTATAAACCTTACATATTATTCAACCACACTATTATCATTCTATTTATAATTCTTAAATTTAACATGTAGCTTGTCCCTTATAATCACCAAATGACATTATTTTTATGTTTTATATAAGCCCATATGGATTTAGCAGCAACACTTCACCTAAATATTTATGTTCTATTAGTTCTAATTTAACACATTTAACTCTTTGTGAATTAGATTTAAACAAATATAACATATTTCTCTAAGCTTTTCTAGTAATTATCTTAGCACAAACCAATTTCATAATTGATTTTTTTTTGTGGTTTTATATTTTATTACTCTGTCCATAACTTCATTATATGAAATATTAGTTTGATTCATTTATAATGAGCACACTTTTGATTATCATTTTTGCTCTTAAATACTATTATCAAATTAGTGTTTCTTCAATTATGTAGTATCCTTTTAGCCTTCAATTTTATTTGCTGACTAAACCACTTTTGTGTTCCTTATAACTTTCGAAATGTTAATAGTTATCTTTTGTGGACCTGAAGTTTGATTTTTATGCATTTTCTTCTGAGCTAATTATGTTTCTCTTTTTTGGATTAGTATACATTTCCATTTAATTTCTCAAAGTAGCATATCTATCTTTCCTTGAATACTTCTCAATAGCTAAAATGTTGTTATATTTGTTTTTAATGCATCTAATTTAATCAGAGGCCTTAGATTTCTTTTCTCGTTTGATTTGTTTTATATATCTCATTTACCTTTTTTCTTAGTATCAAGCTTATTATATATTCCAACAAAGTTGTAGGTTTTTTCTTTTCTCACAACGCTCTTTGCAAGTTATCTAGTGTTTTTATAATCATCATAACCTTAAGTAATTTATAACATTTGTTACTCTTTAAAATCATTTTTTTCTTAATAAACTCTTTTGTGCCTGCTCACCCCACCATCAATTTTTGTTACCAATATACAAGCTATTTCTAGAACCTTCAAACTTTCATGTCAACCTTCTAAATAGAACTAGTATTTTTATCATAGATCAAGAATTCCAATTTGCCTCTCTTTGTAATCTAACCTATTTTGGAAGATTAATAATTTTTAATCTTCAAAATACCCTTATCCTAGTTCAATTATTATTTTTGATCATTTTCTATATATTTTTAATTTAATTTAATAATTACTTGTAAGGGGGGGGGGGGGGGGGATAAGTTAATTATATTCAAATCTCCTTTTTGGCTTATGCATCTTAGAGTTATCTGCGGTTATTAATTTGCCTTAAAAATAAAAAAAAATATAAAAAAAAAAAACTTATGATATACATCCATAAATACTTTATGTTGTGGTTAAAGCCTCATGGAATCACCTTATATTCTTAAAAGAAAGTTAAAAAGAAAACACTTAGTTGTCTTGTATGTAAAAGAAAAGTCTATTTGAGATTTGGCTGCTCCACTTTTTAAATGCTCTTCTTGTTTCTTAAAGCATGTGTTCACAATTGCAAGATCATGAAGGACTATGAAATCAAGTAAAGTTTCTCTTATTATATTTATATATTATATTCCAAGCCCACCATGAATTATCACATAGTCTATACTATTGGCATAAATATACTCTTTCCCTTAGGGTGCATCTATCTCTTCCCAAAGCTGGCTTTTTAAACTTTCTCCAACATGATGAGCATAAGAACAAACCATGTTTTTAGTCTCACTGAAAATTTAACTAATGTCAATCACCTTATTACTAGCCCAGATATTCTATTATACACCTGAACTATCATCTTAACCCCATTTTTAACTTTTCTAACATAAAATAACTTATAACTATTTTCATCTTTTTTGAATTCTTATCTTATTCTCCACTATACTCTTGACTTCCAATTAAAATCCCAAAATTTATTTTAACTAATCTAATTTTAGTTTTAGGCTTTGTTAACTCATTTTTATTATTTATCGGAATCGGGTTAAGTTGTTATGTGTTACATGTAGATGATGCTTCTAGCCAACCCTTGTTTATTTTTTACCACTGTTAAATTGTGCTGTGCACATTTAAGTGATGTCTTAGCAAACCCTTCTCACTACAATCAAAATAGGCAGTGGCAAGCCACTTCTAGGAACACCTTGACACAAGTAAAATTCAGGATTTATTTCATTAATTTTGATTCAAGTTTTGCATGGGGCCAACGATAACCAATTTTGAAGGTTTCGTTTGGGACAATTTTTGTACTGCTTCTTAAATTAGTTTTTAAGTACAAAAATTAAATTTTTTGTACTATAAAATTACTTTAAGAAGAAGTAAAAAAGCTATCCTAAATGAAGCCGAACACCCCCACCCCCGGCGTGCACTCGTCATTACATTGTTTTTTTTTTTTTTGGGACATTTAAGCCAATTAAGACAGACTCACACACACATCGCATACACAAGACTCGAACTTTAGACCTCTTAATTGATAGCCTAAGCTCCCAACCAACAGACCAATGTGAGTTGTGTGCGTCATTACATTGTTAAACCCGAGGGTTCAAATCGCAAGCTTCCTTCTCTTAAATCCGCTTCCAAGCGGAAAATGTTGTCGGGAAATGCGATCTGTATCTGATTAATGTGACTCAATTCAAGTGGTTATTTGATATAATGGATGTTCCTTACCCCCCACCAATTAAACAGTTCAATTGTTGTACAAATTAAGCCGATTTGGTTCATATCCTCATCTAAAGTATGTCACTTGTTCATATATGTTGCATGGCAGGCATGTTTTCTGTGCATCAACCTTTATCCATGGATTTATTTATCAACACGTTTTGTACTTCTGTATTAAACAAATTGAATCTGATTAGTAGATAATTATATACATAAATGTACTTGTTTATAGGGTTTTGATTGATAAGATTTGAAATTTTGAACATCCTCGCACATCTCAGAAAAGCTAAAGACTTGTCATTTTGCATTTGGGATAATCAACTGGTTCTCTTGTTCCTCTTTCTGTAACCTACGGAATCATATTTTATTATCCAGGACTTCTTTGAATTTGAACATGGATTTAAAATTTTGTTTTTTCATCCATTTTTGGAGTATGGATTTGGATATTTGAATTGCTTGTTAAGGATATATTGAGACCGGCTTCATGAATGATTGTTTTACATCCTGTACTCCCAGCAGGGTGTTTTTACTGTTTTATTTCTGTGTTTCCTTTTCTTAATATATTGAGAATCATCTTTTATTGAAGTATCCGAAGGGTTTTGTTTTGGTAATAACTGGGCTAGTTTGTGCTTCATTCTTCTCCTCTTCTTGTTTAAGGCTTTATTTAGAACGGCTTTTAGCTTTTTAGTAAAAAAAATTAATTTTTTACTAATAAGCTGCTTTAAGAAACAATTAAAAAATCGTCCTAAATGAAACGAAGTCATGAAAATATGAAAGATGTACAAGCAGATAAGAGCTATTTCTTGATGGGAAAGCCACTCTTTAGCCATCAGTTGTGGATATAATTCTTTCAGTTTTTCATTTCAAATTTAGGCTTTGTTTGGGACGGCTTTCTTACTGATTCTTAAAGCCGCTTTTTAGTACAACATTTTTAGTTTTTATACTAAAAAGTTGCTTTAAGAAGCAATAACAAAGCCGTCCCAAACGAAGCCTTAGGCTTGGTTTGGAGCAGATTTGTTAATGCTTCTTAAAATAATTTTTTAATATAAAAAATAAAATTTTGTATCAAAAAATTATTTTAAGAAGCAGTAAGAAGGCTTCGTTTGGGATTATTTTTTTATTGCTTTTAAAACATTTGTTTAGTACACAATTTTTTATATATATAAAAAAATTGTTTTAAAAAGTAGTTATAAAGTTGTCTCAAACGAAGCCTTACTCTCTTATTTGCTTATACTTGTTGGCAGTTGACAATACGATGCGTATTGTACTGTATTTGTTTCCTTCATTGAATACTACTAAAATCAACAACATCGAACATTTATGCCACTTCTCGTGGAGTCAGCTACATGAATATTTTTTTAATCTTATGTTCTATTAAGAATTAAATTCTCAGTTAAATCTAATAAAAAAAGATCATTTATAATACTTTTAGTCATTTTTTTTTAGGTCTTCTTCTATCTTTTTAAACATAGATTAGATCTAATGTATTTACTCTAATAATCGGGTCATTGGAATACTAAAAAAAATGAATAACTGTTATAGGCTTTGATGGTAACGTTATTGTCATGTATACTTAGGGCACATAATTATGGATGGGGCTGACAATTATGCCTGAAATTTAAAATCTATTTAACAATTATTTAATTTTTAATTTATTTAAAATTGGCTTTCTTTATATATATATGCTAGATATTAATTTTAATTAGTAATTCAAATATTAAAAAAAAGATAATTTAGAGCTGAGATTTTTAAACATAAATATTTTATTTTTTGTTGACCTGATATGATTCATATATGTGCAGAATAGTGTTACAAACCGCCTAAGATCAAGTTTTGAATGGAATTGTTGATTGAGACGATTTAGGTTTCGGAATAATTTTTTTACTGTTTTTTTAAATAAATTTTTAGAATAAAAATTTTAAGCTTAAATTTTTCTATTAAAAAATTATTTTAAAAGTTAGTAAAAGAAATTATCCCAAATGAAATATTGAAGAAAAAAAAGCTCATAAATAATATAGACATATATGAGCATATGATAAATAAAAATAATAGGAAGCCTTTATTTTACTATGTAGTTGGTTAAATGACCTAGTGAGGGGATTGTGACTTTGGGCGATCAAGTCATTAATAAGAGTACACGTTTTAGATATGTTGGATATATTGTTCAGAGTGATGGTGAAATAGATGGGGATATTATCAGCAGAATTCAAGTTGGATGGTTGAAGTGGAGGAATGCATCGGGCTTGTTATGTGATAGAAATGTACCCCTTAAACTTAAGGTAAAATTCTATAAGATGGTAGTGAGGCCTGCAATGCTTTATGGTGCCGAATGTTGGCCATTAAAAGAGAAGCATAATACTAAGTTAAGTGTGACAGAGATGAGGATGCTCAGGTGGATGAGTGGCTTTACCCTTAGAGATATGATACGAAATGAGCATATACGTGAAAAGGTTGGAGTAGCTCCAGTATAAGATAAGATTAGAGAGAGTCGCCTTAGATGATTTGGTCATATAAAACGGCGGACTTCCGATGACCCGGTTAGGAGAGTAGAGGTATTAGATTTGACTTATGTTAAGAAAGGTAGGGGTAGACCTAAAAAGACTTGGTTAGATAATATTAGGAATGACCTTTCTTTATTAGATTTAAACGAGAATTTGACTTTTAATAGGACACAATGGAGAAAAAAGATTCATGTAGCTGACCCCACGTAGTGGGATAAAGGCTTGATGTTGTTGTTGTTGTTGTTGTTGTTGTTGTTGGTTAAATGAATTCATATTCTCTTTTATGTTACATTAAGAGAATTGTCAAGATTGTTCTATAAATTTTAAGTTGGCTGTTAATTATCTAATATATTTCTTTTTTTTTTTTAATCCATCTAGGGTTTTAGGCTCAACAATGAAAAAGTTTTTGTCACCTGAATATTCTTTATGTAAAAAAAAAAAAAAGAGAACATTAGAAAGCAATGTAGGCCATATAGAATTGTGTTTTCGTCTTTCTTTCTTGATGAGAAATATAAAGAAAAGCTACAAGACCAACTTGCTACTACAGAAGAATCTATCTTACAAGCTTTCTGTTGGCATTACTCACCAACCAAAGTATTATAACATCTTGTAAAGCTGAAAATAATGAACAAATGTGTTCTAATTTCGGGATATTTATGTTAATTAAGATAAATTTACATACACATTGCATAAATAAGAATTGAAGTTGATTGTAAAAGCTTTCAACAAATAAGTCAAAAAGAGCTGTGTAAAAATGATGCTATTATAAACATATTGTTTTTTTTTTCTTCTTGAGAATAGCATTAGATAGGAATAGAAGTTGCCATTTAGACTTGGTTTGTGATAAATTTTCACTATTCTTTTTTTGTTTCCTTAAAAAAAAAATATTTATACAAAAAAGGTACTTTAGAAAATGGTAAGAAAATTATTCCAAATGAGCCTTAATACGAGGGAGGAGACTTTCAGGTCAAAAAATTGGAATTGTCAATTCTATATTTTTATACTCGCTAAATATATTTTTATCAGAATCCCCACAACTAAAAAATAAAGCTTTCAAATATTACATTATGGTGACACTCTATAGCAAATTAAAGAATTTGTGATATAGATGCATAAAAAAAGAAAGAAGGAACCAAACAGAGGGGCATTCTTGATAAGTCACATAGAATATGGGTATTAAAAAAACAAGCGGTCTTATATTCCTAATTAACATAGCAAAATATACAAATTTGGTCGATAAAAATTCCCCTTTTATGCACGTTATATATAGTTTTAAAACTAGCAAGGTAAGATTTCCACATATATATCGAATACCTTAAGGGATGTCTCTTGAATTATGCCAACTTTAATCAGCCAACATTTGGAGTGCTAATAAGAAGAGGTTTCACTTCATAAGTGAAAATCTTTCTTTTTTTTTTCTTTTTTTTTAGTAAGTGAAAATCTTTCATTATCATTGTACCAAAGTTTGTTTCCACTTTAAAGAATCAAGGTTATGCAAAAGTAATCAAAGGTAAAAATATATGATGATAGTAACTATGTGTTGCACTCAATGAAAATGAAGAGTCACCATCTCACCTTGATTCTATTTAGAAAGAAGAGTTTAGGCAAAGTTATAGGTCCCATTTGATATTAATAAAATGGTTATGGTAAATCTCTAGCTTATAGCTATATTCATCATTATACTTTGAATGAGTTAAATCAATAATCTATTTTGAAAATTACATGATTATTCAAAAGAGCCTAATCATTGGATTACTATATGAAAAGATTACTCAAGTCATAGTAGGATACTTATCTTTAGCACCATGCTATGAGACTAAGGATTCTAAATTCTTGCTCATTTATTGTTGTTGAATCTAAATCCAACAACTACATTTGATGCATATTTCTAGCAATAACTTGCTCTATTATTTGATCATATAATAGAATTTAACATGACCCGAAACTCGACTAAAAAAATTTGGGTCCAAGTCAACCCATTTGGAAAGTGGGTTAGGTTCGGATTTAATATTCTAACCCAATTGCAATTTCGGACTGGATTCAGGTCAACTAGAAAATCCCAAGCAACTCGAAATCAATAATAATTGATTAATTATAATCAAAATTAAAGTGATAAATTATAATCAAAATACATTGTAAAATTCAAACACATTTAGAAATTAGTAATAATAATTCTAAGTTAAAACATTTTATTTTACATCATATAAATAAAAATAAAGTCCTTATTTGATGAATAAATTGAGTCGATTTGATGAAAATAAGTAAGTGTTGCATCATGGAATATCCAATGGTGGTTGACGGCCGGATTGAGAGCTGAAGGAGATAGTTGGAGAGTGTGCTGCTAATAGTAATTGAGTGAAAAGCTGATGATGACAGATATGAAGTGAAGGACTGACGGCGGACATCAGGAGAAGGGTCGATGATGATGATAGTCAAGTTGCATTTTGCTAAAGACAATATGTATCCATACTGATGTGGACGGATTCCCTGATGGAAGGGGTCGAAGCAGTGTGCCTTGCCAATTTTCTGGCTACACACTAACATTATAAATTGAATAGAGGCTTGATAATGATCTGTTGACCTCGATTTTCGCTCGAGTGCTCTCGAACACCTTCGATCAGCTTAGTTAGACCTCGTCGAGCCCAATTTGAACTCGAATCGGTCAGAATTGATTATTAATTTGACTCGACCCTATTCATTCAAGCCCGAATAATTTGTTTTGACTGTGACGAGCTCAATTTGACCCAAATCGTCTTTAATTTGATTTAATCTAATCGATCAAACCTAGCCGGATTCTAAATCAAGCCAATTCAAACCAATTTGGGTAAAATCCATATCCTGACTTAACTCAAATCGAACCCAAATCAATCTGACTCGAGTCAAGTTAGATTTTGATTTGAACTCTTGTTTAACCCAAGCCAGCTCAATTTAATCTCGATTTAAATCCAATCAGCTTTCTAAGTAATTTGAATCTCCACCCAAATCAAGAGGCGGTTTGATGGCTCTAATTTCGGGAATTTTTATTGCCTCCTCCCACCTGACGCATCTCTACGTTCGGTATGCCTTCATAACGCGACATATGGCAGCAACTTTACCCATTATGACCCGACGCTAGCCCATACGCTTTACGACGTTTTTTAAAATTATTCGGGTTGGGCCGTCATAATGTATATGAGAAGGGCGGAAAAATGAAAAAGTACGCGGCTTTTACCTATGGTATTAAAACCTTCTCTGTATTAAACCTAAGATGTTCTACAGTGTCTACGGTTCCCATAATTTTCATATATCTGACGTAAAGAAATCGTTCAGTATTTTAGGAGATGGAAGGATCGACTGAAGGTTCCGGTTTCGAAGACTTCTTTTTCTACGAGGAAACTCAAACTTTAAGCTATGATGAAGCTTATTCTGATTTAATATTAGTAAGTATTTTAAGTATACTCTATGTTTTTATCTATGTTTTACTGTTTCGAACGTTGGTTGTAGTGTTACATAATTTTTAGTATGAAGATTATTTTAATTAACTCGGTATTCTATATTATAGATCGGTATACGTTCGGTACTTATTAAAATGTATAGGTAAAATATCGGTACACAGTTGTACCAAGCAATACCACTCAATACCGAGCAATACCGAGCAATACCAAGCAATACCGAGCAAGCACTCCTTACCTCGGTATAAGGTGGGAATTGAGTAGTATATATCGGTATACGGTCGGTACTAATTACAATAGGTCGGTTTATTTCTGGTTAGAACTAATACAGATCTAATTAATATTAATACGTGGATAGGTAAAATTTTGGTACACAGTTGTACCGAGCAATACCGCTCAATACCAAGCAATACCGAGCAATACCAATCAATACTGAGCAAGAACGCCTTACCTCGGTATAAGGTCGGTATTGAGTAGTATATATCGGTCTACGGTCGGTACTAATTACAATAGGTCAGTTTATTTCCGGTTAGCACTAATACAGATCTAATTAATATTAATATGTGGTAGTGACGATCATTTATATAGTAGTCGGTCCCGATCGGTATATACCGAGTTGTACTGCAAGAACCTTGTAATCAAATTGTTTTTAATGTCTGGATTGATATTTAGATATAAAGATAAGCTAATATGGATGTTTGAATATTTATTAGGGTGTTTACAATTACGAGAAAGAAGCATATGAAAAATATTTCCAGTATGCGCATTCAACTGGATTTAGTGTTCGGAAAGAACATTATCATTTCTGGCCAAATACAAGGTTAATCAAATCAAAGGATTTTGTGTGTTCTAAAGCAGGTTTCAAGAAGGAGAATGAAAGTGGTACTAAGTTAAAATATCGAAGATCATCTACAAGAACAGGATGTCCAGCCATGGTTAGATTTTAGGTGAGTAAAGATGGGCTTTGGTCAGTGTATAAATCTATAGAGAGTCACAATCACGAACTGACTAGGCCGGATGATCAACATTTGCTCCGATCGGCAAGGTCAATTAGTGATGATAATGCAGCTGTTTTGAAATCTATGACAGAAGTAGGTATAAGAACTGTTGATGCATTTACGTACCTATCTGATGAAGTTGGAGGTGTTGCTAATCTTAGATTCACGAAGCGTGATGCGTACAACCATATCCAAAAAGAAAGAAGAGCGAAGTTTGAGAGTGGAGACATTAATTCACTGATCAAGTTGTTTAAAGAGTGGGCGTTTGATGACCACATGTTTGCATTGGATGTTGAAACAGATGAAGAGGGATGTTTGTTGAATTTCTTTTGGGTTGATGATCTGGGTAGAATCGATTATGACTGTTTTGGGGATGTGATTATATTTGATACTAGTTATCGTTTAAATAAATATAACTTATGTTGTGCCCCAATTGTCGGAGTGAACAATCACTGGCAAAATGTTCTTTTAGGAGTTGCTTTTTTATCTAATGAGACTATAGCTTCTTTTACCTGGCTTTTTCAAACATTTATAAGAATCATGGATAACAAACATCCCATTACCATTTTTACTGATCAGGACCAAGCCATGACTAGAGCAATAGAGATTGTATTGCCTAATACACGATATCGATTGTGCCAATGGCATATGTACAAGAAAGCACCTTCAAAGGTATGGTGCTTTAACAGCAATAACAGAGTTAAATGCTTACTTTTTTACTGTTTCAAACATTGTGACTCAGTGGAGGAATTTGAGAGCAAATGGACGGAAATGATATCAGAAGAAAAACTCCAAAATAATCAATGGTTGAATGATCTCTACAAAATCAAGGAGAAGTCATCAACTGCATTCAACAAAGATTGTTTTAATCATGGTATTTTATCAACCCAACGGAGTGAGTCAACCAATCATGTATGCCATGGTTATTCCAAGCCAACAAGTACTATCACGGAGTGCTTCCTCGGTTTGGAGAAGATTATGAGGATTTGACGTCGAAATGAACAAGATGAAAAATTCAAATGTAGTCAAACTGACATAGTTCAATATATGAAAAGTAGCCCAGTATTGAAGCAAGATGCAAAATTTTATTCAAGGAAGTTGTATGGGTTTTTTGAAGAGGAGTTCTTACATGGACTTGGTGGATTATGCGTGGATAATACTTCATCAGATTTATCAATATTTTCTGTTTGGAACATTGACAGCTCCACTGATTCACACAGATGGATTGTTAAATTTAGTTCAATTGAAGGTATCATTGAATGCACATGTGCTAAGTTCAAAATGATGGGAATATTATGTGCACATTGTATGAGAGTAATGAGACAGTTAGACATTATTAATATTCCCATTAAATATTTACTCCCTAGATGGTCAGTCAATGCTCGAAAAGATTTATATTCTGGAGGTAAGATCCCAAGTCTTTGTAGTAATGCCTTCCAACTTATTTTGGGTGATAGCAACTTGATTTTCAGAAATTATGTATGCCGTTTTACATATAAAATTAGCACAGAAGCACAAGGTAATAAAGAGGCTGAGAAGTGTGTCATAGATGATTTAAGTATTTTGACTGAAAAAGTTCATTCCATCAAAGCTTGGTTGTAAAAACATACCAATTTCTGGAGCTGGTAATGAAACTATTAAATATCCAAAGAAATGTCGGCCTAAGGGCGTTTCAAATGCAAGATTGAAGGATCACTGGGAGAAAAAGAAGCCGAAAAAACTTAAACAAATCGCCACGATACCTCCAACAAGCTTACACTTTACAAATACAGAATCAAGTAGTCAATCGTCTTTCATGTAACCAGTAAATTTTGCATGTAATTTATAACATTAATATGACCTTCTGAATGTAGAAGTGATTTTGGAGATATTTTGTCTAATACCGAGCAATACAGAACGTTATTGAATTTCTACTAACCTTATTTTGCCTGATACCGAGCAATATCGTTCGGCATTGTCTTTGTACCTGGAAAATTTAGAACATACCGAGCAATACCGATCAATATCGAGCTATTACCTAGCTATACCGAGCTATACCGAGCCATATATATCCAGCAATACCGAGCGATACGTATGTATACCGAGCAATACCGAGCGATACCTATCGTTATTTGGTTGGTACCGATATACCGATATCGAGCCATACCGAGCAATTACCGAGCTATTGCTATGCATACCGACCTATACCGAGCAGTATCAACCAGTACCGAGTAGTACCGAGCATAACTATTAGTAATTATGCTCGGTACAGATCAATACCGAACAGTACCAAGGAGTACCAAGCATAACTATTAGTAACTCTGCTCGGTACAGATCAATACCGAGCAGTACCGAGCATAAATAATAGTAATTCTGCTCGGTACAAATCAATACCGAGTTGTACCGAGCAGATCCGACCATACCTTTTAGTAATTCTAATAGGTACAGAACAATACCGAGTTGTACCGAGCTATACCGAGAAGGCTATTACTTTGTATTGCTCCCTTTTTAAGTACTGGGCACAATTTTGTTTAAGAAAATATTTCACAATATAATCAAAGTTAAACATTTCTGTCATAATCTACTGAATTTTAGTACATAGCAAGTCATAAGCAAATTCAGCCATATACAATGGCATACTAGAATGCCAGTCCAAACATCGATACCATTTAATTGGTTCATATTGTATTAGAACTTTCATATATTTATAAAGATACATTCCGCAATCAACGCTGTTATTTTGTGTTGGCATGTTTCGAAATCCTTTGATTGGCCATGTCGTTATATCAATGTCGAAGGCGTCATCCGTGTCTTTGTAGAAATGAGAAATATGGATAACCAAAATCAAATTAACATTGAATATTGATAAGACTCGAAATGATAACAAAAAAATTAGTTGTTACTTACAACTTCTGGGAGTATCGTTTTATGTGTCTTCTTCGGTAACGAATCATAAAACTCCCACCGTTTTTTTAACAAGTTGCAAAGTAATAGGGTCTAATGTTTTTCGTATATTATTGGAACAAAGATCAAATTTATATTCCTGATAAGGGTTTTGTCTATATAAGATACGAACGTTCTTGTGTTCGAATCATTGTATTATTTGTAGTATAGCTGGTTAAGAAGATAGAAGAAGTAGTGTGATTAGTTCGAACATGGTTAAACCGAATAAATACAAGAATGTTAACTACTAACCCAATGAAAGCTTGAAACAAATAGAAAATGTTGATTACGACCAGGAAATGCTGCTTCCTTCTGCGTTAATAAATGAGCAAACGCGTCTATGTGATTATTATCAAGCTCTTCCGACATTAATAATTCATCCAATTGGCTTATATATATTGATATATTTCCTAGCTCGAAGATAGAATCGCTCCTGTATAAAAATAAAAAAAATCAATTTTGTATAAAATTGAGTACTCAATTTGGTATAAAATCAAGTTCTCAAATTGATATAAAATCGAGTACTCACTTAAACTTGAATTGTTTAAGGCCATTATCAATTATGAGGCGTTTATCTTCGCTAATTAAAGTTCTGTCTGGGTAATCTAACATTTCAGCTGCAGGAGCCATTGAAATTTCTTTATTTTCATCAACTTCATACACAATCGTAACTTTAACAACAGGTTGATCAACATCAGGAACATTCTCTTGTTCAAGTACTGCTGGAATTATAGTTGGACTTGTTGGTGAAGGTTCCGTTGGAGGTTGTGATGCAGCAGTTGGTGTATGAACTGAAGTATTTTCAGGTGCTTTATCTGGACGATCACTAGCACTTGCAACCGAAGCCTAGTCTTCGGATGGCACTTTTTTTTTTATTTTCTTCTTCCTAACACCAGTAGTGAAGGATGTGGATACAAGTTTTCTTTTTCGGTCATTTCTCCTTTGAACTCTTTGTGCAATTCCTGTCAGTATTGAAGGATCAACCTCATACTCACTTAAGGTCGTGTCTTCAGATGCAGTTGAAGATAAAGAAGATGGAGCACACATTTCTTTCTTGTAATTTTTAAAATAAGAAGGAAATTATTCTTCAAAGAACTGCATCAAGAAACGGTCTTTCTTTTTAATTTCTTCTTTCAAATTAGAATTTTCCTTCTCCAAATCAAACACGGAATCCTCCAAAAAAATGTATACGATGTTCAAGTATCTGATTAGTTACTTCCACCTCTGCTACCTTCTTCTTCATAAAATTGTGCTTGTTGAACAGCTCGAATATTGATTTATTTAATATTTCCAAGTTAGTTTGATCATCAACATGTCTAGATTCAGGATGTGCAGATGAATCAGGATGACTTTGACTTGTAAACCGTACTGGACTGACTGGAGTTGGTGTAGCTGAGTCATGTTTGGGTGGACTCGACAACCGCACTGGAGAAGCAGGAGTTGTTTGAGTTGACTCGGCTGTTGTGGTGAAAGGTACCCTACTAGGGCTTGCCTCCCGTATTGGACTGGCGGGTGGAGAAAGACGAAGTAATAAATCTTTCTCATCATCAGTTATTCATTGTAATTCTTTAAGTA
The DNA here is from genome assembly GCA_016618105.1 of Dendrobium huoshanense. Lineage (NCBI taxonomy): Eukaryota > Viridiplantae > Streptophyta > Magnoliopsida > Asparagales > Orchidaceae > Dendrobium > Dendrobium huoshanense. The sequence continues at coordinate 79,653,506 of CM028359.1, read as the reverse complement.
TCAGCAAAAAAATATAACATTACATCCAATTTAACCATAAAAATATATAATCTAAGGAGACAATTGAATTAAAATATATAGTGAACATACCTCATCTTCTTGAAGGTCAGCAAATATATTAATTACTTCTTTCTCAGTGTAAATAAAGTTACCATCCCAACGAGTAAAACGAGGCCGGGATAGATCTTCCTGTACAACATGAATTGTTGTATGTTCAAGGAACCAAATCTGTAGAAATGAATGTAATTTATTATTGTTTTAGATTTTGTACATTAATCAAACATTTATTGAACAATTAAACAATACTCACAATTAAAATCATTACAAAACCATTTACATAACCCAAACCAAATCCCTTAGCTTGTTTGTTAGCAACGACATTGAATTCTTCAACTAGGAAATCTCTAATTGATTCAAGCCTATTGTACTGATTAAACCTATCTGGAGTGTTGAGAAGTTCAAAGATGGCTACTGGTATCCGAAAGTTAGCCATCGGATAAAATATGTTCGATAGCAGGTAAAGGAGGAAGCATTTCACAAGATCATCCAATGTAGTGCTATTATCCATCCTCTCAATGTCGTGGCGAATGTCATTTGATATTTTTCCAGTTGATCTCGCACTGCCAACGTCAAAAATAATACCCCTATTTGGCATGCCTATCAGTAATGCAACTTCATCAGTTGAAAATTTTAGACTTTTTTCTTTAATAATGAAACTTTCGGTTTTCATATCCCACTTCGATAATAGCATATGTATAAGTGGAACATTTTGATGCATAAGAGGTAGCCTAAGGAACTGGCTGATATGCAACTGACACAATCTATCAACCAAAGGATCTCCAAACCTCTTATTAAGTACATTACAAACTTCTCTGAAAGTCGAAAACCTGCATCAGAAATGAATCTTTGGAGTATATCCCTGCGTAAAATCAATCATTAATAATGCTAATAACTAATAAAGATCAATTACTTATACCAACTAATAGTAATGCTCGGTACAGAGCAGTACCGAGCAGTACCGAGCATAACTATTAGTAATTCCACTCAGTACAGATCAATACCGAGCAGTACCGACCTGTACCGAGCAGTACCGAGCATAACTATTAGTAATTATGCTCGGTACAAATCAATACCGAACAGTACCAAGCATAACTATTAGTAACTCTGCTCGGTACAGATCAATACCGAGCAGTACCGAGCAGTACCGAGCATAACTATTAGTAATTCTGCTCAGTACAGATCAATACCGAGTTGTACCGAGCATTACCGAGCATACCTTTTAGTAATTCTAATCGATACAGATCAATACCGAGCAGTACCAAGCAGCACTGAGCAGTACCGAGCATAACTATTAGTAATTCTGCTCAGTACAGATCAATACCGAGCACTACAGACCAGTACCGAGCAGTACCGAGCATAACTATTAGTAATTCTGCTCGGAATAGATCAATATCGAACAATACCAAGTAGTACCAAGCATAACTATTAGTAATTCTAATAGGTACAGATCAATACCGAGCTGTACCGAGTAGCACCGAGCAGTACCGAGCATAGTAGTTATGCTAAGAACAGATCGATACTGAGCTGTACCGAGTAATACCGAGTGTAATACAGCTCGGTACCGAGCACTACCGACCTGTATACGTACCATTAATGCCTTATTACTTTATTACTACCATTATAGACCAATACTGAGCAGTACCACTCGGTATACTACTCAGAACCGCTTCGTAAACCCTACCATATATATTGAAGAATAAGAAACTAACCAGAGGCATCGTAAAAGCAAATATGCAGAGCTTGAAACTTCAAAAAAATGGAAGAAGAAGAAGCGCCGGTTGGAGAAGATGAAGTATATCCAAGCGAATGATGACTGAAGCGAAAGACGGTAAGGTTTGTTTGAAAACAAAGCCGTTTTTTTTGGGTCCGCGCGATAATATTCGGGTCCGCTGCTCGGGCCATTACTTTTAAATTTCGCACGTGTCATATACCCAATCATCGCCGGGTCGGGTTTCGGGTAAAGTTGCTGCCAGATGTCGCGTTATGAAGGCATACCGAACGTAGAGATGCGTCAGGTGGGAGGAGGCAATAAAAATTCCTAATTCGGTCCAAGGCCCGATCCTGCCATTTCAGTGTCCTCAGTCACATGATACACTCGTTTTGGGGGGAAGGCAGTGGTTGAGCAGCAAGGGGCAGTATCGCAGAGCACAGTTCAGTGTTTGGAGACAGGATCGAGAAGGCGAAACAACGGTATCATCTCCTAAGCCTGCGATTCTCCCAAGCATTGGCTCCCTCACTCACGCCGGCTCCCTCTCTCGCTCTCCCTCGATTCTCTGTTTTCGCCTCCCCCTCTCTCCCGTGCTCCCTTCGGTCGGAATCCAAGCAAGAGTCGAAATCCCCTCTTCTCCCTCTCCTTCTTTCGCGTGAGCCAGGGAGGACCGGGCCCGAGCTCCTTGCTCTAGCTCCAGTTCGTGAAATCTGAGCAAGGCCGAAGCCCGTTAGACCCCAGGTAGGGCCGAGCCCCTCCGGCGAACCCGAACCCGACGAGCCCGACGCCCCCTTAGCAAGGCCAGACGCCGGATATGCCGGCCTCTTTTGAGTGATTTTCTCCTCCTCTAGGGCAGCCAAGGCCGAGCGACTTTGCTCCCGTCGCCTCTTGTAAGTCGGAACCATACTAGCCTCCACCGACCTTCTCTAGCTTTTCTTCATTCGCAAGGTATATCTTCCTCTTCCTCTTCTTGTTCTTGTTCTTCTTTTTCTTCTCCTTTTTTTTCTTTCTTCTTTATCTGATTTCCTTTTACTGCATCTACTTGATTCCATTGCCTTTATGATGAAAAGAGTAATGGTGTTGAGTTTCTTGGTGAAATCTGAGAATAAAATTCTCTCTACTCCCTTTTTCTATGAGTTTGCTTCCATGACTTCTTGTTGAAGTGGTTTGTCATGTGAATCATTAGACTCTTGTATAAAACTACTTAGAGAATGCAAATCTATTAGGTGTGCAAATTGAATCTCTATGCTAGTTTCTTTTATGTGATTTCATGAGCATTGCATATCAAGTGTTTGTTTAAATGCCACTAGAGGAGATTTGGGATGCTTTAATTCAAGAAGGGATTATATTTTGGTCATAACTCATAACTTTTAGTTGCACAAGTGTTTTATAGACATTGGTTATCTCATTCAAGAGATCATGATATTATTTGAGTTCTCTTTTATTTATGCTCATTGTCTTTACCTATTGTTGTCACTACATTGGAAGTATCTTCCACTTGATATGGAGTTTGATGTGGCATGAAAGCTCATATTCTTGGAAGTGTTAAGTACTTTTGTTGGAATTTATGTGGTGCGAGAGATTTTGACTTGATTATAGTCATTGGAACTTTGCTTTTATAGTACAAGCATAATAGTTTAAAGAAGCCTCGAGCTTCTAAATCTTCTTGTAGATCAATGGATAGAACTAAAGCTCTTATCTAGCCTTGAATGTTTATGAATGTTTAAGCTTCCAATATTGTGTGCGTGGCATACCTCATATATTTTGGAATCTCATTTATGAGTTAAAGATTTATCACTCTATAGATTTTGGTATTGGTATGTGCATGTTCTTTTTGAACATTGAGATTTGTTGCTCCGTGGATTTAAGGTCTTGCGGAGGGTTTATATTTGAAGCTTATTTTGACTAAATGAAATGTGGAAATAAAAAAAGAGAAGATGAAATTGCTTTAAGTTTATCATATACGAAAAGAACTAGCATCGGATATAAAAATTCATGTGCCTCCTTTGCCTGCGGTGGTAGAATAAATTTGATGTGAGGTTCACTTTCTTGCAAGTGGTGTATTGAAACTCTTTTCTTCTAACATATTTAGCATGAGAGAATAAAACATAATCAGTGTAGTTTTGTACTTGACGTCATAAGTTAGCATGAAAGAATATAATGGATATCAATTGAATTACCTTTGGCATAGAATTTATGGAAGCCTTTCTTAAATTCAGTCAAGTACGGCTATATAATGGCATTGTATTATCATAAGTGAGGGCTTTTCCCTTTCAGATTTTTGGTCATATGCATCTAGCCTAAAGAGCTTGGTTGTTGAATATTTGTAGACATATGCAAGTGAACATACACATGAAGTGTGTCTAAATTAATTCATACATGTTACAAATGGTTGTTCACATCAGATCTATCATTATATAAAGTATGTTGTTTCCTGCTTGTTCTCTTTTGAGAAGTATGAAAAGAGAAATGAGTATTTGCATTGATATTGAATTGTATTTAATCCATTTCATTCATCGTCAAGTTGTGAGATTATTATAATTGTTCTTTTCTATTTCAAATCTCGATGAGTTTTGGGTAGATTGTGGGAAATTATAGAAAGTCCATGTTATTCTTCATCAACAATGCATGCAAAGTATTTGTGATGATGCCTAAAAAAAAGGAACATATCTTGTGATGGAGTTTATTTATTACCCCAGGTTCTCTTTATCGGGCTCTCTCATATGTGGATTTTCATTATGAGTTTCAGTTTGGGAATTGAGTTCTTCATCTTTTCAATATGTTGGGCTTGGAGACTTGAATTCCACTGAAAATATTTATGCATTGGTTTTGGATCTGGTTAGGCACATTCTGAATGAGAGGAAAACTAGAAATATTGCTTTCTTACTTATTAACTAATTAACACTAGATACATGGTTGTGGAATCTATTGCTGGGTTCATAAGAGATAGCCTTGGTTTGATATCGGATGGTTGCCACATGCTTCGATTATAGTCAAGAAAGATTTGATGTGCTTTTAAGCTATTCTAATGCAGTTTTTTTTTTTATGTTGGATGCACTTAAAGAAAATTTTGAGTTATCTTTTATTATTCGTTTGCTAAAGGATTAAAGAGCTTGTGCTTTACTTTGTTTTAAACAAGAATGAGTTTGCAATGAAATAAACTTCTGAAATTTTTTTTCTCATGAATGTCTTTCCTTCAAATATAAGGAGAACCTTACGATTTGTTTAGTGAATGGGTGCATTGTTGACGGTAAAATGATGTATACTTGGACACAAAGCAAGTTGAGGAACTAGGATTAAAAAAAAAAGTCTTTCCTGAACGTTTGATGGCACATAGTATAAAAAAATTGGAAGCTATTTGTAGCAAATGGTGTGAAAGTCCGAACTATTTCAAGAACAAAATATGTGCAGTGTTTCATTGTTTTCATGTGCCGAATTGTTGTGGGAATTAAATATATGCCGTTTTCCACCGTTTTGAGCTTCCGAGTTGTTTTAAGAGTGAGTTATGTTTAAGTTTCTCGCTGTTTTATATTAATTTGTTTTATATTGAGGTGCTTTGTGATTGAATTCATAGTTGGAAAGGTTTGTAAATGGTTTTATGCTACGGTTTTGTAAGCGATCTTTAAACGAGAGATATTTCAAATTTTTTTTACCTTTGATTTCATGATTGAAAGATTTTGTTAGTAATTTTATGTCAAAGAGCTTTTACATGAGTTTTTGTGAATCGTCTTATGTTGGGATTTTCGTTGTTTTATTTTATTTTGCGAGGATTTCCTGAAGGAGGGCTTTATAATGTCTATCCCTTTGGGAAATTTTCACAAATTTACCCAACTCCAAATGTTATAGAGGCACTTGATTATTGGTCATTTTTTAGAGTTTTGTGTCTAAGATTTTTGTAGATGATTTGTGTGGAATTTTGTGTAGTATTTCATTTAGGAGTTTTCATGAGGCATTTTGGGACTTCTAACTTTGTGATTACCTTTGTGTGGTAGATTCGTTGATGTCTTTTTAGGAGCGAAGTGGTATTTTGTAGGGGGAAAGTTGTCTTTCTTCTTGCTTGCACTTGTTTTCTAGATGATTTTGGATTAGTGGGTAGTAAGAGCATGTTGTTTTGGGTTTTAAGTAAGAAGTTTAATTTGGTTGCATTTTGGGAATTTGTTTCTCTTGTCTTTTGGGCTTTGTTTAAAGGATAGCTAAATTGTTTGAATCTAGTTTCATATCAAGTGCCTCATTTGGATTGTGGGAACATTAAAGGGCATTGTTAATGTTGCTTTAGGGTACACTTGACTTCAAAGAAGTGTGCCCAAAACAATAATGCCTACATCCCTTTTATTTCTGATTTTCATTCTTTTTCTTTCTACTGCTTTGCTATAGATTCTTAAGTTTAGCGATACATGTACGAGAGTCCTAAAGGTTAGAAAACAAAACTCCTTTTAATCCTACAACCTTAGTGACACCTAAGGACAAAAATTAATGATTGAGTCTTAGAAAATATAGACTTAGGATGCATGCTCCCTGTAGGGTAGAGACATCAAAACAAAACTTAGCGACACGTTTCCCTAGGTTTAGTTCTTCTTAATCCGTTAATAATCAACCAACCATTTATAACCTAGCTCTTAAAATGCGTTAAAATATTCAATTCTTAATCAAGTTATTGTTAATATTCATAATCATTAAACTATAAACCTAAGACATAAATCTAAGTCAAACTTAACAGATCTAATAATAAACTCCTAACCAATTTAAGGTTTAAAATATGTAGACCTAATTAGGATATCAAATCTAAAACTAAAATTTCTTAGGATAAAAGACTTCTAAAGATCAAACCTTAGGTTAATCTTTTAAAAATCAATAAACAAACACCTTAATACAAAACAACCACTCCAGAAGTGAAGTTTATTGGATGGACTATTCCGGGCTGCGGGGCTAAGTGTCCTAAGGAGGCCTGGTTCCTCGAGCCTGGTGGCACAACGCCACGAATGAATCCAATGGGGTGTTAGAATTTAAAATTAATTTCTTAACTGGCTTAAATCAAATCTTAATTGATAATAAATCATTTAATCTACCTTTTTCTTTTAATTTATAACCAACTAAATTAATCAATCAAATCCTAAAATAAAATCTCTAAAATCAATCATAAATTACTAATATTTAAACTCTAATTAAAATCTCCCTTTTGCCCTCTAACAAATAAAAAAATACAAACAATTTCAACTAAAATCATCATATATAGGATCTATCCAAAACCACACAGCCTACACATATCTTAGACTTGTTTGGTTAGGACACGACCTTTAGCCCTAGGTTAGGCTAATATTTTCTTTTGTTGTTCAGTATTTACTACATGCCTATGTTCTATAAATGCAATTTTTTTAAATTTCCTGCTAGTTATATTATTTTATTTACATGCATTTCTTTTCTGAACGGCATCTACGCTCATTTGTATATTTCTCTCTTATCTTATATTGTGAGGTACATCGGAGCTTGATGATCGGGAATTAAACAGGAGCATTTGCTTTGGAACTTTTAAGTGGCCGCGCCACAATCTGGACTTGCTTGCTTTTAGCTTTTAAGTGGTAGCACCACAATCAGGTATAACCTCTACAACTTGTAAAACAAATTTCTTGTAATTATATATCGAGATTGCTACACATCACACACGACTTGTTAATATGTATTCTAGCATGTTTAGGTAGCTGGCCTTAGGGTAGTTCACTAGCGAAGCTTTGACCCTATAGGTCAAAGCTTACACCCCTTCTGTGAACCTAGAGACCATTAGGGTCATTTAGGCCTGTAAAGTAGGCCACCTATTTGTGCCAGTTGGCATCGTTATTTTCCCACACGAAGTGGGCATCGTTATTTTTCTGCTAGGATTTTGGCCTTTTCCGGTTTTGGGTACGATACCCCCCACCTTCTGTGAGCCCTAGAGACCATTAGGGTCATTTAGGCCTGTAGAGTAGGCCACCTACTCGTGCCATTGGGCACCATTATTTTTCCACACGAAGTGGGCATGACTATGATGATTTTCTGTGCGGGTATCTTGCCTGAAGGATACCCTTAGGGTGTGTTTATTTATTTATTCTATACTCTGGATGTCATGCATACGTTCTTACACACTTTTCTCCATAATGCACTTTACCTACATACATGCATGACATTTGTGGACCTAAGGATCTTTCTTACTCGTGCATTTGTTTCATGCATCATTAACAACGCTATATATGTTCGTTTGCATATTGTAGAGTTCTTGATTTAAGTATTTTTGAACTACAAATCCTTGATTCATTAGGATAGAGCTTTCCCATCTTGCATGCATATAAGACGGTTGGTTGTGCTTAAGATTTTAGCTGGCTTCCTTTTTCAGGCAAGGAATAAGTCCATATTGCATTAGCTAGGTCGTAGATGGTAGTGTTGTGTGTACAACATTACATATTTTATAGATTTAGGGTCTAAAGGCTAGTGGTACGAGTGTGCCACTGTATGCCTTATCGGTGGGTAAGTTTTCCCGTTTTTCGGAGGCTATAAATCCTGCCCATCCGCGTCACATAGATGACGCCACCTCCATCTTTCTCTCATATTTGCTTGAGATGCATGGTCTCTTTCTTTTTCTCTAGTTTTCTCTTCCTCGGACCGGCCGGATGTTGACTGAACCCTGTGTGATTGATTGAACCAAGTTGGGACCTTCTTCCCCTTTGATTAGGAAAACCTAGAAACTCCCTTGCATTAAACCCACTTTTGAGAAGATAATCTAACATCCTTAATCGAGAGTTTTCTTAGATCGAGATCTAAGATGTAATTAACTACGGGGGCTTGCGCCCGTAGGAAACTGATCCCCACAATCAAATAAACCCTATTCGGTGCTAATGTATCGAATAGGGGAAATCTCGTGAACTTTTGGGTTATAGATATTATTATCCATCGAGGTTGGTAGGTGAAAGCCGCTATCCTCCATGGCTAATCGTATCTATAACTCCATCTGCTCTTCCATCGTCCTGCTTGTGTCGGGTGTAAAGGCCTACAACCATTTTGTCCTACGGGACAGTGTGATCGTACTCTTTGCATTCGAACCCCACGAGTAGCATCCTTTCGGAGACCCACATGATCAAGCTATAATTTTTCTTTGAAAAAGAAGTTGTAGGAGATGCGCTTCAATGTGTAGTAGAGAAGTGGTCAATGAAATCCGCCAATGGTATTTGACCTTTTTGAAGTTATTTGTTGCTTGATGACATTAACTTGTACAGATGATGCTGATGTAATTTTAATTTCATCTTTTTATGAAAATGAAAGTACACTCAAACTTATGTTTTTTTTTAGGTTTTTTAGCTTGTTAAGGTCTTTGTACACTTTTACCTCTTGAGACTTGTTAGCATGCTAAGGTATTTATATACCTATAACTTTTGAGGCTTTTTAGTTTGCTAAGGTCTTTGAATAAGTAATGAAACTATTAACCACTTACTCTCATGGAGTCTTTCTAGTGAGAACCATGTCCATTACTAGATTTTCTTTGAGACCACCTTATAGGTGAGCCTTCTTGGAGTTGTTTGTTAAAGCATTATTTTGTATTGAAAAAGATGAGAAAATCCACAATGAATGTTTGACCTATCAAAGGTTATTTGTCAGAGCATTACTTGATGACGTTAACCTATATAGAAGAGGTCAAGAGAATCCACTAATGATGTATGATATATCTGAGATTATTTGTCAAAGCATTGCTTGATGATGTCAACCTGTATGGAAGAGGCCGAGAGAATCCACCAAAGATATATAATATATATGAGTTTATTTGGCAGAGCGTTACTCGATGATATTAACCTGTGTGGAAAAAGCTGAGAGAATCCACCAATGACGTATGACATATTCAAGGATGCATGTCAAAGTGTTGCTTGATAACATTAACTTGTGTGGAAGAGATCAAGAGAATCCACCAAGGATGTATGACCTATTCGAGACTATTTGTTAGTGCATCGCTGAGTGATGTTAACCTGTATGGAAGAGGTCAAATCGAATCCACATGGGATTGATCATCTAATTATTGAGATATAATAAAAATTATGTATTTCTCAAATCAAATATTTTTAAGATTTGATTGATTCTCCTAGGATATTTGGCATATCCGAGATTGTTTATCAAAATATTGCTCGATGATATTAACCTATGTGAAAGAGGTCAAACCAAATCCTCTTGGGATCGATTATGCCTTAACTGGGAGAGGGTGAATGCCGCGTGTATCATGAATCAAAGTTAAAGAATATTCTATCTTTAGACCGTTATTACTTATTTGAGGTTGAGATTAAGATGTTGCCTAAGGTGTAAATGTCCAGCTAGGGAATATATAAAGCTTATAATTTATTGGAAGCATCCTTGCATTTGTTGGGAGTTTCCTAAAATATTATCTTGTATGTTGAAAGTATTGGAGCAATTTTCTTGGCCATAGTTACAATCAAGATTGTTACTCAATCCGTATCTGATTCCCATAAAGTTGACGCATTAATGGCTAACGTCAGGATATTGACATAAATGATCTTTTAAGGTTGGATAAAAAATTGCCTCCTAGTCAAGAATGATGTTTCCACAGACGGCAACAAACTGTTGCATCCTAAAGATTCGCTCAATAGAGAAATGTAAAGTTTAACGTCTTAGCTTTATACAAAGATCTAACATGCAATCATATAAAAGAGAGGGTGCAGTGTTCATAAGAGACATGAGAGTTTTTATGTGGAAACCCCTAAAAAGAGAAAAATATCAAGCGGCTTAGCCCAAATTGAATGAATTCACTAGTGTTTGTAGTTAATTACAAATGAGGCTCTTTCTTAGGGGGAAGACCTTAGTTTGATGTAGCAAATATACATTATATTGAGTGCATTACATGGTGAAAATTGAAAAAATTAGTATTGACATATTTGTTTAGTTAGCAAAACTATAGTTGGAGGGCGACAGAGGTCGAAAAGATAGTAGTCGGGTGACGGTGGTCAGAAGGACCGTTGTCGGCAGGTGATGGAGGTCAAAAGGACTGTTGTTAGGAGATGAAGGTTGAGAGGACCAAATTTGGCTTTTGATGATAGTTAGAAATGCAGTTATTTGGAAATGGAGGTCGAAAGGACTGTAGTAAGTGGGTGATAGAGGTCGGGAAGACCATAGTCTGACGACAGAGGTCAGAAGGATCGTAGTCTAACAACATATGTCAGAAGGACCGTATTTGGAGGGTGACAGTTGCTAGAAAGACTGTTGTCTATTAACGAAGGCCGCAATGATCGTAGTCAGCGAGTGACAATAGTAAAAAAGATTATTATTTGGCGGCTCAGGACGAAAGGACTGTAGTCGGCTGGGGACAGTTGTCAAAAAGACCTTCGACGGGCGATGAAAGATGTAAAGACCTTTCTTAGTGACGCATGTCGGGAGGAAGTTTGACGATAATTTGTGGCCGGATGTAAATCAAATAATTGGAAGTCGGGAAGAAGTCCGACAATCATTGGTGGACAGGCATAAATCTGGCAATAGTTGTTAGCTAGGCTGAAATCCGACGATAGTCCGATGATGGATGGTGGTCTGATGGTAGTCAAAGAGTTTGTTGACAAGAGAACTCTAGTTTTTATTTTTCCTTCTCTTCCCTTCTCCCCCTTCCAAGATACATGAGGGGTCTATTTTTAATTTTTTGGGAGTGATATGGCTAGTAAATAGGAGTGAGATCAAGGGTATGTTGGGAGTGGTTTGAATGAATGACTGATATTGATCTCCTTGATTGTGGACTGTTTATTGGGCATTTTAATTCCTTAATGATATCAGGTATCAATGATCTTGGGCTAGTTGGATTTTTTTCGCCAAGCCGCTCGATTTAACAATAAGTATGTCACACTTGGAAACCTTTTAGTCAACCAATTTATAGTTTGAATCTTTTAAATGCACTTCGGGTCTTTGATTTAGTCTCATTTGGGCTTGAATTGAGTCAAATTTGGCGTCGTTGGCTTCGTATTTTTGAGATGTTCATTTCAACTGAAAGTTTGTTGAAATCGGAGTTCGGATGGCCCCAAATTTAGTTTTGAAAGTTTTCAACTTGATTTTGTCTTGAGATTCGTGCCTGATCATGATTCATTTTTGATGATATATCAGTAAGCATAAAAAATTAAAAAGAAAGAAAGAAAATAAAAACAGAAATAATTTATAATGATTTAAAAAAACTGACCTTTTTTTTTTAACTATTCAAAATCATAATTTAAAAAAAAAAATGGAGGGAGACCATCTTTATGGTCATACAAAGAGTAGTTTGGATGGGATCATAATTTGATAAAAATGACTATATTGTATTATATCATTATAAAAATCATAAAAATTTCACTTAAATACCAAAAATTAATAAAGTTGAAGAAGCCCTTCTTTAAAGGTCAATAAATGTAATGGATACTATAAGTCATTGTTTTGAGTCCCTAACTTAGTGAAATTTATAAATAAGTTTACATATTAAAATAAGTATTAACTATTTTACAAAATCTAGGAATCTTTTTTGGAGGGCTTCAAGTTTTTAAGACTTCTAAATTTTTTCGGGCTCTTTACTTATTTATGTTTTTTTTTCTTATTGAGATTGCGAAGATTTTGATAGATTATTTCTCCTTGATTCTCTATTTTCTACTCTTATCCACTTCTCATTCTCACTATCATATTCTCAATCTCATAGGTGAATTAATTTGTAAAATCTCATATGCTTTATTCTTGCGTGAAATACCGGATTGTTGGCCAAGGCTTTGGCCGAGGTATTGTCGCAGAAAAGATAGGTAGCGATGGGTTGTGGACAGTTTACTTCTTGAAGAAGTCGGCGAATCCATGTGATTTCAGCTATCGCGGAAGCGTGTGCACGGTACTCTGCTTCGGTGGAGGAGCGAGCGACTGCGTTTTGCTTCTTGACGCTCCAAGAGATGAGGGAGGAGCCAAGAAATTTGCAGTAGCCCGATATGGATTTGCAGTTGTGGGAACAGAGGATTGGTTTGTCTCGGTATATTGGAAGACCAACGTGTAGAGATCCTTGAATGTACCTTAACAGTCTTTTGAGAGCTTCAAAATGAGAGTTCGTTGGGTTCTGCATGTGTTGGAAAATCTTGTTGACAGTGTAGGCGATGTTCGGACGTGTAAGAGTAAGAAATTGTAGACATCCGGCAAGTTGACGATACAGAGTTGGGTTAGGAAAGGCAGCAGACGAATTAATAGACGTTGAATTTTGTAGTTGTGAGGGAGTAGAGATGGGTTTACAGTTTAACATACCTGCGCGTGATAGAATAGTCTGAGTGAACCTGCTTTGGGTAAGATGAAGACCATATGAGGTGGGGACGGCCTGTATTCCCAGGAATTGTGAAAGAGAACAAAGATCTCGCATTGTGAATGTGGCATGTAAGTTGTCCAGTAGTTTTTGAATTGCTGTAGAGCTATTGCCGGTGAGCAAGATATCGTTGACGTAGACAAGGAAGAACATGTGGATGCCGTTATTGTTGTAGATCAACAGCGATGGGTCGGAGTGGCTAAATTTGAAGCCGAGAGACTGAAGGTGGCCGGAATGAGTTGCGAACCATTTGCGAGGAGACTATTTGAGGCCGTAGAGTGCCTTTCTCAATCGGCAAATGTGGTTCAAGTAGGTGGTGTCAATGAAGCCTACCGGTTGTTTCATATGAATCGTGTGACTGAGGCTGTCGTGTAGGAAGGCGTTAGATACGTCAAGTTGATGGAGTGGCCATTGGTGATGTAAAGCAATGGCGTTGAGAATTTGCACGGTTGGCATTTTGGCGACTGGACTGAAGGTTTCAGCATAGTCGATTCCATGTTCTTGGTTGAAACCTTGTGCTACGAGTCGTGCCTTGTGCCGATCGATGGAGCCATCGACAAGATACTTGGTGCAGAACGTCCATTTGCATCCGAGCACGTTTTGCGTGGGATCGGGAGGAACCAAGTCCCAGGTATGTTGCGATTGAAGAGCATTAAATTCCTATTGCATAGCATTAACCCAGTAGGGAAGACGGGCAGCTTCTTTGTAGGTTGAGGGAGCGGGATCAGAGGTGTCGTGAACCAGAGAGAAGATCTGCTTTGGTTTGGAGTGCCCTGTTTTAGACCGTGTTTGCATTATGTGGCTAGATGGCCGATTAGTGCAGGTGTTAGGCATGGTGACAATATCCGTAGTTTGAGGTGTGCTTAGTTGATTGGAGCTGGTAGCCTGATGGATTGGGTATGTGTGCTGATTTAGTTGAGGTGGAGGGCATGGTGAATTGCTTGGCTGCGAGTGGTGTGAGTTGAGGCGAGAAGCTGAAGTGGATGTCGGGTTGGTGTGAGTAGGTACGAGAAGCAGCGGGGGAAAAAAGTTGGGTTGAGGGTTGGTGTTATGGACGGGATCAGAAGATTTGAATGGGAAAATGGCTTCGTTAAAAATGACATGCCTGGAGACGTAAACTCTGCCAGTTTTTGGGTTGAGACTGAAAGTTCGATGGGATGTTAAGCCCTATGAACTTAGTCCCAAAGCTAACAAAGAGAGGTGAATTGGATAATAAAAAGGATTCTTTAAACAAAGAAATAAAATCACAAACCAAATCACCACAAGAAAAACCAAGTGCGGAATTTAAAATGCGGAAGCAATAATAAGAAAAGAACACACCGGATTTATAGTGGTTCGGTCAAACCTTGACCTACGTCCACTCCTTGGAGGCACCCTCCAAGTATTGCACTAACACAAGTGTCTCTCCTTTAGCCCCCACAGCTAGGCGGAGAAGCCCTTACAAAATCACTTCCACCTCTCCCGGTGCGGCGGAGTTGCCGGGTCCTTTGACACCAAAGAGACTTCTTCTTTGGTGAACTTACCTCGAGACAAGCCTTGAATCCGATGGTACTAAGGTGCGAGTTCGCCGGAGCAACCGTGTGGAACCCCCTCCACACTCCCTTGAGTCCCCCCTCACAGGATCTTCTCCCTCTCTCAAACTCCACCCTTTCCTCTCTCCCTTTCAAGCTCTCTCTTCAAGTTTCCCCCACAAGAACGAAGCTACAATGGCTGCCAAAGACACTTACAAAGTGCCTTGCCATAGCTTAAATAGAGGCTCTTAAAACGAGCTCATTAATGCAAGTTGCCGCCATTATCGTCCAGGACGATAGCCAAATCGTCCTGGCCGATTAGCACAAATCTGAGGAAAATCGTCCTGAAAATCGCCCTGAAATGAAGCTGGACGATGTCTAATCGTCCCGGACGATCTTGCGATCGGCCTGGACGAAATCCCCATTAATTGCTTTCCAAAACTGCCTGAGAAATTTTGGAAAAATTGACCTGGATCGGCCAGGCCGATATTTTATAGTCCAGGCCGATAGCCAGGACGATATCCAAAAATAAGATTTTCCTAAGTAGATATGGCGGCAGATTCTTGCTGAATTGAGCCGATCGTCCTGGCCGATACAAAATCGTCCAGGACGATGTGTTTTGTAAAAAGACGGCTGCTTTAATGAGAATGCCCTAATTAGGATTTCTACTTTTGTCAGATCGTCCAGGACGATATAAATATCGTCCCGGACGATGTTACCAAAAATAGAAATCTTTTAGGGCACAACAGAAAATCTTCCAAGTTACAAATCATCAGATACCACACCAAATACAACAGACTCAAGAAAGAAAAAAGATTACAAACTGACACAGACCTAGTCTACCCAATCTTGAGCTGGTTCCAGATTACAGTCTGATCGTGTGGACCTGAAACGTTAGCACATAAGGCAATCGTAGAGAAATAAGGAATGTTTGCTATCATCAAAATCATAGATTCGCAACAATCTCCCCCTTTTTGATGATGGCAAAACATTTCAATTTGAATTTTCATAAAAGTAAATCCTCCTAATCTCCCCCTCACTAGAATAAATCCTTTTTAAAAAAATAGGGGAGATGAAAATATTTTTGTTGTTTTAAAATTTTTGAAAAGAAAAAAGATACAACGTTCTCCCCCTTTGACATTATCAAAAAGAGAGGAGGCACAAACAAAAAACAAAACGAACAAAAAACATTCCCTGATCAAGTGAAAAAACAAATGTTCTTAAAATGAAAAAGTTACCTCTGGGTTTTAATCAAAAAACTTAGTAGAATTGGATTGACAACACATAGCCCAGTAAAGGTTAGAAAATCAAGAATTGATAATCCAAACTCAAGTTCTTTAAAAAGGCTCAAAAACTTTTTAATTCAATATCTAAATCAAGGAATAAATTAGAGAAAGAAACAGTAATTTTTCAAAACTCCTTTCATAAAATATATCTAATAGAAGATTAATGCAGGATTTGTTGAATCATGAGTCAAGATTTTCAAACTCAAGCATCGAAAAATCAAGGGTTTTCTTAAGCTTTAAGAAGTATAAGAATGGTAAGCATTAAAATTTAGTGGGCTCATTTTATGCCTCTTGACAATTGGTTGGCGCACTGCGCATCTTTTGATACACTTTGTGTATTCTATATTTTTCAATTTTGGCGCTTTGCGCTTCTTTTATTTTTGGCATCATTGGCCAATTTTTTTTTGATTATGCTACCTTTCTGAAATCTTAAATACAAAAAGTAAACCCATACTATTGATAAAGCGAATTTCTTGATTAAGAAAATTTTGAATTAGATTCAACAACTTGCAAAAGATTCCTATGCGATAAATAAAATATAGGGAGATAAAGAATTTAGTTTCAAAAACCAATTTAAAAGATGAAAAAGATTTTAAATCAAAAGTAGAAAAACCTCTTTTAGGAAACAGAGATTGAAAGTCAAAAACATGAGTTTCCTTCCTTTGATTGTTTTTAGAGCAGTCAATCACAACTTACTAAAGATTTCAAGAAAAATTAGAAAGTAAATTTTTCATTTCTAGAAAAGTGAATGTGTGTGTAGATCAGAGAAAAATTTTTACGAGAAAAAAAATTTCAAAGAATAAACAAAACAAAAAACGCAAAAAAAAAAATAAAAAACAAAAAACAAAAACACAACAAAAAGAAACACAAAAACACAACACAAAAAAAATACGAAAGGTACTTAACCATTATCTCTCTCCTGGTCCGATGCTTCAGAGACCAGATCTGCCCATGATATTTTTTGCCTTTCATTATTTCCCCAGTTTAAATTTAACTTCGCCTTACCCTTTTCTTTTGCAGGGAGAATTCTTAAGTTAGGGCACTCATTTTTCATATGTCCAGGTTTCCTGCATCTAAAACAAATAACGTTAGAGGAAATATGGACATCCTTACCACTTTTACCTTTCTTCCACTTTTGCTTATGCATTGGTGAGCTTTGTGATTTGCTTGACAATTCATTGCTATCGTCACCAACTAAGCTTCCTCTTTCCGTATCTTCGGCTTTTAGAACGATCATCTCACCTGCATCCAAAAGTCTTTGACTCAACCCTTGCTCGTAGGCAATGAGTGAGCCAATCAAATTATCAATAGAATAATTATTCAAATCTTTAGACTCAATAATAGCAACAACTTTAGAATCAAATTTATCCAGTACACATCGAAGAATTTTGTTAACTTTTTCAAAATTTGAAAAATCTTTTCCTAAAGCATGCAATGATGTAGTAATTTGAATGAACCTTGTATACATGTCTAAAATCGTTTCAAAAGGTTTCATAGAAAACATTTCAAAATCATGCATTAAAATATTCAACTTGGATTGTTTGATTTCACTAGTTCCTTCGTATATGGTGTGCAATTTATCCCAAACTTCCTTGCCGGTAGTGCACGTGGAGATTAACATAAAATCATCAGAACTTAAAGCACAGAAAAAACAGTTTAAAGACTTTGCATTTAATTGAGCATCCATTCGTTCATCCCTATTCCATTGATTAAAAGGAATATCAGTTTTAATTCCATTAACAATACGTGATGGTGATGAATAACCAGTTAAAATCATATGCCACATACGAAAATCAATCGATTGCAAAAACGTAGACATGCGAATTTTCCAAAAATCAAATGTAATATTTTCAAACAATGGTGGTCTAGTGATTGAATATCCTTCCGCAAAAATACGATTAGAAATATTAGCCATGGATCAAAATTCAAAAGCTTTTAAAAACTTATTTTATGAAAACCGCTCTGATACCACTTGAAAGTTCGATGGGGATGTTAAGCCCTTATGAACTTATTCCCAAAGCTAATTAAGAGAGAGGTGATTTGGAAAAGAAGAATCTTTTAAACAAAGACAAAAATCTAAACCAAAATCACCACAAAAAGTGCGGAAGAAAAATAAATGCGAAAGCGATAATAAGAAAAGAACACACCGTATTTATAGTGGTTCGGTCAAACCTTGACCTACGTCCACTCCTTGGAGGCACCCTCCAAGTATTGCACTAACACAAAGTGACTCTCCTTTAGCCCCCACAGCTAGGCGGAGAAGCCCTTACAAAATCACTTCCACCTCCCCCGGTGCGGCGGAGTCGCCGGGTTCTTTGACACCAAAGAGACTTCTTCTTTGGTGAACTTACCTCGAGACAAGCCTTGAATCCGATGGTACTAAGGTGCGAGTTCGCCGGAGCAACCGTGTGGAACCCCCTCCACACTCCCTTGAGTCCCCCCTCACAGGATCTTCTCCCTCTCTCAAACTCCACCCTTTCCTCTCTCCCTTTCAAGCTCTCTCTTCAAGTTTCCCCCACAAGAACGAAGCTACAATGGCTGCCAAAGACACTTACAAAGTGCCTTGCCATAGCTTAAATAGAGGCTCTTAAAACGAGCTCATTAATGCAAGTTGCCGCCATTATCGTCCAGGACGATAGCCAAATCGTCCTGGCCGATTAGCACAAATCTGAGGAAAATCGTCCTGAAAATCGCCCTGAAATGAAGCTGGACGATGTCTAATCGTCCCGGACGATCTTGCGATCGGCCTGGACGAAATCCCCATTAATTGCTTTCCAAAACTGCCTGAGAAATTTTGGAAAAATTGACCTGGATCGGCCAGGCCGATATTTTATAGTCCAGGCCGATAGCCAGGACGATATCCAAAAATAAGATTTTCCTAAGTAGATATGGCGGCAGATTCTTGCTGAATTGAGCCGATCGTCCTGGCCGATACAAAATCGTCCAGGACGATGTGTTTTGTAAAAAGACGGCTGCTTTAATGAGAATGCCCTAATTAGGATTTCTACTTTTGTCAGATCGTCCAGGACGATATAAATATCGTCCCGGACGATGTTACCAAAAATAGAAATCTTTTAGGGCACAACAGAAAATCTTCCAAGTTACAAATCATCAGATACCACACCAAATACAACAGACTCAAGAAAGAAAAAAGATTACAAACTGACACAGACCTAGTCTACCCAATCTTGAGCTGGTTCCAGATTACAGTCTGATCGTGTGGACCTGAAACGTTAGCACATAAGGCAATCGTAGAGAAATAAGGAATGTTTGCTATCATCAAAATCATAGATTCGCAACAGAGACAGCAATACCCTTTTTGTGAGGACGCATAGCCGATAAAGACACAGGGAATGGAGAGGGGCGAAAGTGTGGAAGTGTTGTAAGGTCGGAGCCATGGGTAGCACAGGCACCCAAAAATTTTGAGATGATTGTACGCTGGCGGTTTTTGGTAGAGGATGTGGTAAGGGCTTTTGTTTTTGAGAGTCTGAGTAGGAAGTCTGTTAATTAGATAGACAGAAATATGGAGAGCTTCTACCCAGAAGACGGTCGGAAGATTGGCTTTAATTAAGACGCTGTGCATGGTTTCTAAGATGTGTCTGTGCTTTCTTTCGGCAACACCGTTCTGAGCGGGCGTGTGAGGACATGTAAACTGATGAATGACTCCCAAGTTCTTGAAGAGTAATTTGAAGTTATTGTTGATGAATTCTCCTCCTCCGTCGGATCGAAAAATTTTGGTGGGTTGATTGAATTGCTTATCATTTTATTGAATTCTAAAAAAGTAGTAAACACATCAGCTTTGTTAGTTAAAGGATAAGTCCAACAAAATTTGGAGTAATCATCAATAAAGGATACGTAGTACTTGTATCCTTGAGCGGAGGTGGTAGGAGAAGGCCCCCAAATGTCAGAATAAACAATTTCAAACAATTGAGTAGTAGTAGTATTAGAGGAAATGAAAGGTAAGCGACAGCTCTTGACCAAATTACAGGCATTATAATGTGTGTTATGTGTATTATTACATATTGCAGGAACACAATGCCGAAGAGCTTGAAGAGTCCGTCGTGCCGGGTGACCGAGGCGCCTATGCCAGAGATTTAGTACTTCTTGAGCTGAGAAAAGAGCGAGATTAGAGAGAGTGGAGGTCAAACGGATGGGGTAGAGCCCATTAAGGCATGGACCTTGGAGTAACAGTTGACCCGTCGTCGAGTCCTGAATGTAGAAGCCATTAGCCAAAAACTTGACAGTGAAATTATTGTCATTAGTTAACCGAAAAATTGAGATGAGATTGAAAGAAAGATTAGGAACATGAAGGAGATTTTGGAGGTAGAGTTTACATGCTGGGGTTGGTAAAATACCTTTTCCGGAGTGCTGAATTGGTAGTTGATAGCCGTTCCCGAGTGTAATTTGTTGGTTTCCAGTGTATTGTTTGCTGGACTGCAGGTTGGAGTGCTTGGACGTTAGGTGGTTCGATGCGCCGCTATCAAGAAACCAGTCCGTTGTGGTGGTGGAGTCTGACGGGGTGAATAGTGCATGTTTGGCCGGATCATCTGTGTAAGATGGATCGTGACGGTACCAGCATTTGATGGCCGAGTGTCCTGCTTTCGAGCAGATTTGGCATATGAGACTACCGGTTTCATTCTTGTCTATGTGAGTGCGACCACGATTCGATGATGTGCCGCGACCTGCATTGCTGCGTCCGCGGCCCCGCCCATGGTATGCGGCAAGAGCTGTGGCGGGATTGGTGATGGAAAGATTCTGAAGGGCAGTGGTAATTTCTTGTGCCATATTCAGTTCTTCACTGTAGAGGAGTGTGTATAGATCATCTAGGCTGAGTGGTTGCAGGTTCGTTCGGATAGCAGTCTTGAACGCCTGATATTGAGGTGGAAAGCCATTGAGGGTGTAGAAGATGACCTCCTCAGGATCTAAGGGAGACCCGATAGCTGCTATGGCGTCGACAATGGACTTTATAGCAAGAAGATATTGGGAGATAGATTGGTTTTTCATAGAGAGATGGTGAAGTTTGTTTCGCAACTGGATGGTGCGAGAGCGAGTATTGGATTGGAGCCTGCGGGTGATGGTTTCCCAGATCTCGGCACAATGATCCAGCGATAGCACATAGGGAAGAATGCTTGGTGAAATGACAGAGTATAGAGCGGCTGCAAGATTTTGATCAAGAAGGTTCCATGTTTGAAAGGAAATTGCATTTACGAAGGTGGGATGCTGCGGGGATGGGCAAGTGCAGCTACCGTCAAGAAATCCTTCGAACCCGTTGGCTTTGAAGAGCTTGAAGACTTGCGAGCGCCAAATGGGAAAATTTTTGGCTATAAGCGTTAAAGAGATGATACCTTTGATGTGGCTCATCAAGAATTTTAGCTGTTGGCAAGATTCGGAGGTGGTTTGATATTGAAGGACACTGCCAGAGGTTTGGCAAAGTTCTGAGGCGTCGGCAGTGGCGGAGGAGGATGTTGCCATTGGAGCCGACGGGAGAAAACTCAAGCCGTAGAGGAGCAAGCCGGATCAACGAGTTCCCTGCTCTGATACCATGAAAGCTTCGGCCAGACACATGAACGAAACAAGAAAGAAGAAAGTGCAAGAAGATGGAAACAGAGAAAATAGACTTCTATATTCATGTAAAGAGAGTACAGGTAGCTATATATAGCTAGAATAGAGTACCAGGCCATAAAGAGAGCAGTGAGCATATTACACGTGATACACATATTGAATTATAAACTAACATGTCTAATAATAATAATAATAATAATAACAATATATATATATATATATTCTGCTTTTAATATTTTTTTGTATTAGAAAACATCTTTACAAAGCAATAAGAAAGGCATCCCAAACGATCAAATGGTGCCTAAGTTCCCTTGTTAGTGTTTTTAAACCAATTCTTAAATTGAAAATACAATAGATGTATTTAGCACTCATTTTGAATTTATATGTTCTTCAGAATGCATTCTAATATTTTCATGCCTAATCGCTTTTCATCTTTACCATTGTTTTGCTAATCACTTTAATATAATAGTATTGTTTGAATAGCTATTATATTGATATCCCGCAATTTGCCCAAAAAAAAAATTTCTCCTTCACTTGGTTAATACAACACACTATAAGCCAAATATTTGTTCATTTGAAAGTTTCAAGCCAATTAAGCTTATTTTTAATAGTATTGCTCTTTTATATTTGATATTTTTTTGTTCTAATTTGATCCAAGCATCATATGCAGTGCTTTTATAAAAGAAGAATCCCTTTCAATTAATTTGGTTCATCATTTTAAAATGCAATCATTTCACAAAGTACATATAATATCGTATCATTATAGTATGTGTTGTAACAGTGTCAAAAAAAGAAGTTCTTTTTTTTTAAAAAAAAGCAATAAATGCATTAAATCAATAAAGAAAATGAAAGAAGGAAACTACCCACCATCACCTGCCGATTCCTCCTTCAAAATATCAACAAATGAAGGAGGAACCTTATTGATATCTAAATTATCCCAATCAAAAGACCTAAAAATGGCATAGTTAGCACATAAATCCTCTAACTTATTACCTCTTCTATCAATACAATTAAAGATAACATAATCAAAATCTTTAGTAAAAGAAAACTCTTCCATTTGCTTACCTTTATCCTTGCAAGATTTTTGAATGATCCTTATTGCATTTGCATTATCACTTTCTATAATGATGCCTTTATATTCCAACATCCAATCTTTTATAACCTCCTTAATAGTCTTCAAGGCCAGAAGTTCCAAATAATCACTATTCCAATGATCAAAAGTTTTACCGAAAGCAAGCAAGAACCTCCCTTTGCAATCTCTGAATACTCCACCAATTCCTCCTTTGTAAGAGGATAACAAGGCTGCATCAACATTCACTTTGATCCAATCGGGAGGAGGAGGATGCCAAGCTATGTCAAACAGTAAATGCTGATTGGCATTCAACCTTCCCAATTTGCTCCAATCGAAGGCTATATGTACAACTGCTTGATTTACTAATTCAGTAGCTATGAAAGCATTTGATATGTTAGTTTTACCATGTGTTAATTCATTCCTTCTTTTCCAAGTGAAGTAAATAATGTTGCAAAATATGTTTAATAGAAAAGGATTGATCCTTCCAGCTCCAGCGTTCTTCAAAACCATCTACCACAGGTATCATAAATCCCCATTTATTCATGAGCAAAATAATATCACTCAGTTTCTTACAACTTACGGTAATGTGTTTTAAATCTTCCTCCTCATTGCATCCCCTCGGGCAACAACTGTAAGGAATCATTCTTCTATATGCTAAGAAGCTGTAGGTAGGTAAGGCATTATTTAATAACCTCCACCAAAACATCTATACCTTTACATTCAACTTTGTCTTTTTTTAAGACATTATAATATTTGTATTTTCCAAAATTTTGGATTGCCGCCGAATAAGCTTGAGCATAAATTGATTTGCCTGATCCTTCATGAATAAGTTACAGTTCATCACTTTGACAGTTAGAAAAGATTTTAACTTTACAAATCTTTTCTATTAACTCTTCTCCAAATAATTTCTTCATCTCCTCCACGTTCCAGCTCCCTTAAGAGATAAGGTTATTGAGAGTTTTACCTTCCAATTCGTTGTTCCCCACGAATGTTGGCCACTTGTTAAGACTCTTGTCCATGAACCAAATATCATTGAAGATATCAATGGATTCCCCATTTGTTATTTTCCATTTTACTATTTTTTGAGACACTTTACTCCATCCTTGATAATTTTCCAGGCCGGAGAACACATGTTCCTCGAAGAATTTTGATCCCAGATTTTCCCATATTTCAGGGAAAATACATTTGTGCAGTATAGAATCTTTATCCATTACATATTTCCAGGCAAGTTTTGCTCTTAAAGGTCCCATTTTGGTAGAACATGAATGTAAACTTCGGCCACCAAGCTCCAACGGTTTACACATATTATCCCAGCTCATGTAATGAAGACCAAGATTTCCATTTAATTTTTTCCAAATAAAATTCATACAGAGCTTATCAATCTCATTTAAAATGTTAGTAGGAATTAAGGAATGGGTTGAGTGGAATGAAGGAATTGAAAGTAATACCGACTTGACAAGAGTAATATTCCCTGCTAATGAAATGAACTTGGTGCCCCAAGAATTGAGCATCTTTAAAACCTTGTCAATAACAAATTGAAAATCCATTATCCTTAGTTTTCAAGTGCCACCTTGATTCCAAGATAAAAAAATTCTCTGGTAGATTGGAACCCTATGATGTGTGAAATCTTCCTCCTTGTCTTTTTCCTCACCTTTTTACTGAATAAGGCCATAGATTTATTTAGATTGATTTTTTGTCCAGGTCTGCAGCAGAATTCCTTCAATATCTTTTTAATCTTCTTAACACTTTGAAGTTTTGCAACTGAGAAGATAACAATATCATCCGCATATAGCAAATGGGATATCTTAGGGCCATTAGAGCTGCTTTTAATACCAATAGAATCTTCCTCCAAAAGAGCATTAGATAACAATTGAGAACATATAATGAATAAGACCGGTGACAGTGTGCACCCCTGACGGAAGCCACATTTTGCTTGAATTCCCTTGGTATGATTCCCATTAATCATAAGTGCAAACGATGGATTACTAACACAATCCATTATAAGTTCTGTGAAGAGTTAGAGAATTATATATGACAGAATGTTTTTTTTTATTAAGCTTTTATTATTGGCTATGCGAGATGATTTTGATAGCCTATTAATGACTGAGTGGGATTGAGGAGTAGCTTAACTAATTAGAGTTGGCTCTTTGTTTTGGTGAAGGCAACTGATTGGATCTTGAATAGTGAAAAAGACCAATTGAAACTTCAAAAAAACCAATTGAGAGTGCTGGTTTTATTTCCAATTCTTCATTTGGGATGATTTATTTATCATTATTTTTTTTAATTGTTCTACAAAACTGCTATAGAAAGCAATAAAAAAATTGTACAAAATGAAGCCCTACTTTGAAGAAGTGGTGGAGGAATCCCAAGTAGAAATTGGAGAGTGGCTTTAAGCCAATTTAGGTAGACTTAGGCTTCATTTGGGATGAGTTTTTTACTGCTTCTTGAAGCAGCTTTCTAGTACAAAAATTTTAATTTTTATACTAAAAAGCAGCTACAAGAAGCAGTAAATAAATCATCCCAAATGAAGCCTTAGGTTTTGTTTGGAACAACTTTCTTACTGTTTCTTAAAGTAGCTTTTTAATACAAAAATTAAAATGTTTGTATTAAAAAACTGCTTTAAAAATAAGTACGAAAGCCATCCCAAACGAAGCCTCATTTAAAATTGCTTATGTAATATCTCATTCTACTCACTCTAGTTTCATCCTCAATTATAATCATAAACTACTAAAACATACACCTAAAAATACTATGAAAATATTTCTCACCAATATATAGTGTATTAACTACTTAATAATAATCTAAATCTCTTAAAAATATAGATTTATAACATTTATAACATATGTTGTATTAATTCTCATATGATGTTCCTTAAAACACATATGTTATGTTATAACAGAATTAAATTTAACTTACAACCAGATAAGCAAGAAGACAAAGTCCACGTTACATTACTTTCTAATTTGGTTACCACTAAACTTTAAAAAATGGACAATAATAACTCTAATATTGCAAAGGTTTACTGCAAGTTTGAAACAACTTTATTATAAATCTACTATGTACAGACCTAAAAGAATAACCCAATTTGAGGTTATATTCTAAGAATGGTAAGATGCCATGTACAAGTATAATCATCGCAGTTAACGAACCTCAGAAGGTTATTCTGCTTGGATTAGCAAAGCCAACTACAAGTGCAAGTTTAAACCTGGTGTTCTTACCAGGGACAGAATCTGAGTCTTAATGATGCCCATAAGCTCCTCAATATCCCTATAGATATGAAGGTTTTGAGGGAATTGGGGCTGCAGGTCCTTCGCTGCTTGTTCAAGTATTTCCATGGCTTCAGCAGGCGGTAATCCTGTGTCGCTACATGCCTGCAGTTGAGAGAACATCAGGATTGAGAGATAAAACCACAATAACACATGCACATATCAATAATATTTGAATCTAAAGGTCTGTTTGCTTCAGACGTGAGAGGATTGTTTTTATTAAATCTACATTATTTTCTATTACTTCATTTTCTTCTAGATTTCCAATTGGATCATCAGCAAAATAAGCTGCATTAGAAGAAGAAAAATTTGTGGAACAAAAATGATGAAGGTAGAGGTCTCCCCATATCCAACAACAACAACAACAACAACAACAAGCCTTTGTCCCACTACGTGGAGTCAGCTACATGAATCCTATTTTGTCATTGTGTCCTGTTAAAAGTCAAATTATCATTTAAATCTAATAAAGAAAGATCATTTATAATATTTTCTAACCAAATCTTTTTAGGTCTACCTCTACCTTTCTTAACATAAGTCAAATCTAATACCTCAACTTTCCTAACCGGGTCATCGGAAGGCCTCCGTTTAATGTGACCAAACCATCTAAGGTGACTCTCTAATCTAATCTTCCTCTGGAGCTACTCCAACCTTTCCACGTACATGCCCATTTCGAATCCTATCTCTAAGGGTAAAGGTCTCCCCATATCCGTGTGAAGAATATGTAGATTCAAAAAATTGGTGGACTTGACATTTTAGATCTCTGCATAATAAATATTTCTCTTATTGTTAAATGGATCTGAAAAATCTATTCATGTGAATTCTAAATCCTTATCAAGTTACAACATACAAAACAAAATATTTAGCATACTTTTTCACATCCTCATTTCCTGCACTCAACTTAATATCAATAACAGTTGCTGCTCAACACTCAGATCTATAACAATGCCGGTCTATCTATGTGGACAATAAATAAGGAGACTGTTTCATATCTCACATGAGTTAGAGAATTATATATGACAGCATGTTTTTTGCTTCATTCCTCTTCATATAGTCAATAGCTTAACATGAAAATTTGTATAATAAAAGCGAATTTGCCTGCGGAACATTAAACTAGCATACATAGAGAACAAATTATTTTGTTTCACTAATGCACTACAACATACCTGAATCATTAGCAGAGCAGCAACACAGGCTGAAATCATCTTTGGAGAACTTTGGGAGTCATTCAAGGTGAATGCAGGCACTGTTGAATTAATGGAATGGGCTATTGATGCTACCACCGCAGGGTTGCATGATAAATCTTGATGATAGTTTCCTGGACCCCCATTTTGTAGATAAGAACAACATTGCAATCTTGATATTCTGGTATGAGCTCCAACCTGCTGAATCCCTGCTGGATTTAAGGCTTTTCCAATCATTGCATAAGCATCATCTCCTACTTTCGTTGAGGACAGTACCTGCAAAAGGAAACATGCATAACAATACCAGGATAACTTCAGCAAAGTTACAGAACACTCACAAGCTTCGACATGAAGGAATTGAAAAAATATTGTGCGCCAAGTTACTGATCGTGTCAATACTACAGAAAGTGGGTACCATAATCAAAGATATTGGATAAAACCACTGCATCATAAGTGAACCAACATAAATGAATATAGCAATGGCATGCAAGAACCTTCAAATGAAATCTTTCAACAATTTTGAAAACAATACAGATTTCAAGGACACTGGTTTCTTGGACCTCACCTTTATAGCTGCATCAACCATTCTAGTTGCTTCCAATTTGGAACTCTGCACTATTTCTCTCACACGGTAGCCTGGACTTTGATCTCTTGACGTACCGGTATTAAAGGAGCTAGAGCATCCCTTGTAGTTTAGTGACTCTTCCACACTTCTATCGAAAAGGCTCTTGGTATTTGAGGAGCTAGGATATCCTTCGGACTTCTGTGGTGTTTCCATGCATGCCAAAGGTCTAGGTTGAGAGTTTTCATGGGAAGTGCTGCAAGGCTCCAGTTCGCAACATGCAGAGGAAGCCTGTAAATTAAAAGTCATAATAGTTCTATATAATAAATAAGTATCAACAATATGAGAATCAGCTTTTTCTTATATGGAACCATACAGGTAACCTCACCTTATCATGGAAACCAGACTCTACTGAGACAAACACCGGATGCGGTTCCTTAAAACATTCAGAGTCCCTTTTCAAATCTATACCATCTTTTTCCACAATGGTTTCAACAATTCTCTCTCCATGTTCAGGCGTAAATGCGTCCTGCAAAATCTTTAAAAAGAAAGATTTACGACAAAATACAATTCTGTTTAGGTAAAGATTTGTCAATATTACGTCCCTAGCTAAAATCTTTCTATGAAATCAACAGAAAAGAGGTACAGCATCATGGTCGAAGTGATTTGAATTTATGCAGAAAACCATTATCAAGAAAATTACAGAAATAATAAGAAAAATAAAAGGTATTTGCAAGCACACGCAAAATATACTTTTCTTATTTTTTCTTATACTTCTTTTTTTATTTATTTTTAAGACAAAGAGATCTTAAATTGGTGTTTTCTCTTCTTTTAGTGAGAGAAAATGAGATTTCTCTCTCAATTCAGAGAAAGTAAAGGGTAGTGAGACAAAGTTCTCTCTATTTAAAGAGACAAAATGCATGAAAGCGCCTTGTAGCGAGAGAAAATAGGTGGAAAAAATAGAGATTTCTCCTTGTATTTAGAAAGAGAAATAGAAAGAGGTTGATAGAGATAATTTCGTGGAGTTCTCTCGTTATTTAGAGAAAGAAAATAAAGATAGAAATTAGAGAGAGAAAATAAAGAGAGATGAGGGATAGTGAAGTGGATGAAGAGGATAGATAGGGAAGAAGAAGATGAAGAGAAGAAGAAGAAGAGAAAGAGGAAGATGAAAAGGAAGAGGGAAAGAGAGAGCGAGACAAGGAGGAGGACCAACAGGAGAAGGCCGGGCGGTCAGCTCGACTGGCGGCAGCTAGCTGTCGTGTGTGACTTCTAGCGGCTATGTGGGATAAGCGTATGAGCACGCAACGGCATGTGCAGGCGGAACATCGGACGGCCGAGCTGGGCTAGTGGCAGCCACCAGAGTGACCGGAGGGTCGGCTGGGGGTCGCGTTTTTGGCGCTCGAGTTTGCGTGGGTTTTTTTGTTAGAGAGGAAATCTCATGAGAAGTGACGACAGTTTAGGGTTTAGGTTTAGCCATTTTGGTTTTATTTTGATTTTTTTTTTCATTTCTTATGATTATTAAAATTGAAAAAAAAAAAAAGAGATAAAAAGGAGAGACGTGTCCTTCTTGCTGGTGAAGAGACAGACTTTTGTTCATTGAATATTCCAACATTTTAAATTTTTAAAAATTTCAACTAATTTAATATTATTTAAATAAAACTAAATTACAAATATTAAATTCAAAATTTAATTTAATTTTTTAATAAAAATAATGAATAAATATTAATTTAAATTCTTATTGACTCGCTCATTAAGTTTTCATCGCTCGCTCATGTCAAATTTCATCTCATTTTAGAGAGAGTCAATGCATCTGTCTTAGACAAGAAAGTAACGAGAATGCGCCCATGCGACTTGACTAACTAAGAAATGGATGACAAAGTTAAAACAATGTCGGAGAAAAAATGCACATTAGGCATAGATATTTAGACAGTTTCAGCTATCGAAAGCAAATTTCAAGAAAAACTAGGCTATCATGTGAAAAGTTATTAAGGATTACCTTTGTACTATGAGCACAAGACGACTTAGTCACATCTTCAAAATTTGATCTCCCTGTTTGAAAGCCTTCCAATGTAGAAGGTTGGGTGCGCATTGAACTTTGACAATCAATGCATTCATTTTCACCTCCATCGGCCTTTTGATCAGCATTGGTTGCAACCTCATGTGACTCCTGTCAAAGATGAATTCAGATATCAACTGCATCTAATACTTAACTAAGACTTCGTTTAGGATGGCTTTCTTACTGCTTCTTAAAGCAGCTTTCTAGTATAAAATTAAATTTTTGATACTAAAAAACTGCCATAAGAAGCAGTAAAAAAGTCAACCCAAACGAAGCCTAAGAGTCAAATGTAATTAAAGAAGTCTAACTTAACAGAGTACAAACTCAAAGAATATAAGATAGATCCTAGATAGTTAACAAAAGCTGAAAGCATTAAGAAAAAAAAAAAGAAGGAATTCATAAAAGTTAGGCATGAAATACCTTGGCAACTTGAAATCCAGTCATAAGTGAATTGGTAGTGACATTATTATTTGAAATCTGTAAAAGGTAAATGGAAAGATTAAATAATCACAAAACAGTTCACAAGATAAACTCAATTGTTTGGAAAAAAATTGCTTTCAATCAAACTAACTGTACCAATTCCTCATCCTTCATCAATTCCTCATTGAAATTCTGTTTCTCATCAATAGATGTACAAATTAACTGATTTGCTTCAGGGAGAACATTTGCGTTGAGGGGAACTTTATCTGACTGCAAATCCTTTGGAATAACAGAAGCAGCTTCTGATGTGGATCCCTCCCCTACATTTCTATCAGCATTGACTTGGGAGGAATGACTTTTGCTGTTAGTTGATAATGGTTCATGCTCATTATGGCTTTGCCTAGATTCCCCTTCTGCTTTTTCGACATTATCATCGAAGATTGGCTCTAGAAAGGAGAGAAAATAAATAAAAATTAATAGAGTACAGAAAAAAAAAAGAAGACAAAGATGTCTAGGTTGTCGAATGTCTACTTTTACCTCATTAGACAAAACTATGATTACCACAATTTGTACACGATCTCATAGTCATAAGAAAAATTATGTATTTCTCGTTAAACAACACGTTCATGTAATATTCTCATTTCCACAATATAAATATTTTACAACACGTTCATGTAATATTCTCATTTCCACAATATAAATATTTTTTCTGAGCCTGATTTTGAAATATTTGCAGATTTCTTTGGTCACATGTGCATAAAACAAATGTTTATCTATTCTTAAAAGCCCACCAAAGCTTGAGCTTGAACTTGATTTTGGCAAATGAGCACAAGCCCAAGAAAGCTCTTACTTCACATGGCTCAACTCATTTGCAACCCTAATTATTCCCAAAGACAAGATTCAACATTCTCTTTTCTAAATCACTCTTTTCTATCATTGCATAGACAATTAGCCATAGAATCATGTTCTCATGTTTGGTTAAGGAAGGTCGCTCATTACTTTAGCCCTATTTCAAACTTGTGAATCCATTTCATAAAAATTTATATCAGTATTTTCTACCCACGAAAAATCATCAACAAGCCCAATAGTAAAATGCAAGTATGTGTGGAGAGAAAATCAAGGGACATCCTATGTTACACTAAAATTAGAAATAAGAACAAAAAATATGGACATGAATGAAAAGCCAAAAAGATCAACTACTAGCTCAAAAAATTTAAAATTAGTTCTAATTTATCTGATTTTTTTAAAAATTCGGGATAAAGTAAATTTCGACTATAACTTTCTCCAAATAACTCTTTCCCCTCAAAGCTAATGTTGCCAGTACGAAACCCATAGTTAAAAAGCTTAGGGTGGCTTAGCAACGGATTGAATGATAAAGTTAAACAATGAAAATAATTATAATTTCATAATTAAGTTTTATGATTGATCCATCTGGTTTTCTGAATTTTACAACTAAAACCAATTATTTTAACTAATTTGTAAACCAAATTATCCAAACGGATCAAATACCTACCCCTATTTGAATATAAGAAAATAAAACATGATTTACTAATAATAGCTCACAAAGACAAAAAAACATTTAATTATGGACATTATATCCATGGATTCCAAAATAGGTACCTTGAAAATGGAACACCAAAGGGACAAATCCCTAGATGCATGATAGGGATTAAAAAGAGAAACGAATTGAATTGATCCCATAATTTTTTCTGCAGGATCAAAATAGTCCCTGGTTATATAATAGTACTAATTTGATCTATTGACTCTTAAAATATGGACCAAATTAGTCCTTTGTAGGATCATCTTGATCCCTATTTAAAAAGTCATAGGTCTACAAAGAGATTTTTAAATAATCGGAGATCATTTTGATCCTTAATAATAAGTCGGGGATCATTTTGATTCTTATCTTGAATAAAAATATGCAATGACTATGAAGATGACTAGAGATAACAACATAACCTTGCTATTAAAATGCATCTAAATCCTGGAAAATAGAAAAAAAACATGGAAGCATGGTCAAACCTGGTCCAAGATTCAGAGCTGTATCTGCCAGCAGATGCAGAGCATAAAGATCAGGCATGTCATCTGTAGAGGATAAACAAGGCAAAAAAATCTTCTAGTCAAGTTACATTCGTCAAAAAAATTAAACAGAAGCAGAAAGAAATGTGAAACACAACTAAAACAAACCAAAATGATAACATTTTTGAATCTATGAATGAAAGACCTTTCACAGTAACGATCATCAGGATTGCAGATCTATGAAGTGGCTCCAATTAGAAATTCACTCAAAGAATTATCCAATACCATTTACTAATTATAATTAATAATTGATTGCACAAACTTTGCCTCCCAACTGGCAATTTCTTGGCAGCCGAATGGAAAATAGCAGTCTTCAGGTTCTGTACTGGTAGAGATCTTCCTTTAAAATTTTCTCACCAACTTCTAGTCCTATCTAAACATCTTCCCATGTTCAATTGCATATTTGGTGGCCAAGCAAGTTTATTTAAATTTATTTCCCCATATTGTCTTTCATCAGAACTCTCTAAAACAAAGTGTAGTAGCAAATATTTCACTTTACTAAGTGTTCATTAATTCACCATATTCATTGCGGTGCTACTACAGTACTATATAACTATTTTTCTTGACTAGGCACAAATTCCGCACAAAATATCAAGTCATGTGAGATAAATGCTATATCCCCTGACTATTTCTATGATAGAAAAAGGTACCACTTCACAAATATTTTTAGGCACTGTTAAAACTAGAGATTTATGAGGGAAAGGCTTGATCTTATTCATTACAATCTTCCCTATTTATAGATCTATACAAGATATCCTAATGAGGAAATAATAAATTGCAAATTTAATACATAAATAATACATAACAATCCTTCCTAAATTTGTTCCCTCATTATGGCGTGATCCATGAGAGTATCCCACGGATTGATCTTTGTGTCCGTCGGATCCTTTGCACTGGGAACGGCTGGATTTCAACAGCTGGATTTCAACACTCCCCCTCAAGCTGGGGAATATGGATCCGTCATTCCCAGCTTGTCAATCATATGGAGAAAGACAGAACTGTCCAATCCTTTAGTAAGGAAATCTGCAAGTTGATCATTTGATGATACATGGTCAACACTTACTAGACCACTATCTAGTTTTTATTTAATAAAATATTTGTCCACTTCTATGTGCTTGGTCCTGTTATGCTGGACTGGATTGTGGGCTATGCTGATTGCTGACTTGTTGTCACAATGTAGCTTCATGGGCTCATCCCACTTTACCTTCAGATCTTCTAGGATTATTTTGATCCACAGTAGCTCACATATTCCCAAGGCCATAGCTCGATATTCTGCTTCTGCACTAGATCTTGCCACCACATTTTGTTTCTTGCTTCTCCATGTAACTAGGTTACCTCCAAGAAATGTGCAATACCCAGAGGTTGATCTTCTATCAACCGGTGATCCTGCGTAGTCAGCATCCGTGTATACTACTAGGGTCATTCCATGATCTCTCTTAAAGAGAATTCCTTTTCCTGGTCTTCCTTTAAGGTAGTGCAATATTCTGTCTACCGCTTGCATGTGAATCTGCTTTGGATTATGCATAAACTGACTGACCAGGCTTACAACAAATGATATGTCTGGTCTAGTGTGGGAGAGGTAGATCAATTTCCCTACAAGTCTCTGGTAGGCCCCTTTATCTACATCTGGATCTTCTTTAGCTTCTCCCAATTTAAGATTAGGTTCTACTGGTGTTGGTGCTGGCTTACAGGCAAGTTTACCTGTTTCTCTTAGAAGATTTTTGATGTATTTTTGTTGTGAAATGAAGATTCCTTTGCTGGAGTGAGCTACTTCAATTCCGAGAAAATATTTTAGTCTCCCAAGTTCTTTGATGTCAAATACCTTAGTAAGATTTTTCCTTAAACTGGCTTTCTCCTCTTTATTACTTCCATTCAAAATAATATCATCAACATACACTAATAATATTGTGACTCCCCCTGAGTCTGAGTGTTTGAAGAATAGTGTATAATCACCTTGACTTTGTCGATACCCATTCAGGAGCATGAATTTAGAGAATCTTCTGAACCAGACCCTTGGTGATTGTTTGAGCCCATATAGAGCCTTTTTCAGTTTGCACACCTTGTTACCTTCAGATTTTTCTTTAAAGCCTGGTGGTATTTCTATAAATATCTCTTCTTCTAAGTCCCATGTAGGAATGCATTTTTCACATCTAGTTGTTCCAGGTGCCAATTGTACTTGGCTGCTAGTGAGAGTAGTATTCGGACAGTATTCATCTTGGCCACGGGCGCAAACGTTTCTTGGTAGTCAATGCCATATGTTTGAGTAAACCCTTTTGGCACTAGTCTTGCCTTATATCTCTCCAGTGTGCCATCAGCTTTGTATTTTACTGAGAACACACATTTGCAGCCGACCAATTTTTTTCCTATCGGTAGATTGACGATCTCCCATGTTTTGTTCTTCTCCAGGGCCTGCATTTCATCTTTCATGGCATTTATCCAATTTTTATCAGATAAGGCCTCAGAAATATTGTTAGGAATATGGATATCTTCTAATGTAACAAGGAAATTTTTGTGTGCTGATGAGAAGTTGTTGAAGGATATAGAGTTATTTATAGGGTATAAGGGAGGTGATGAACTTACCTTATTTCCAGGAGATGATTCAGATTCTTGGATCTGCTTTGGAGCACAGCTTGAGCTTGTACGTCTAGAGTAAACCTTTTTCAAATCTAATGATAGTGTTGTCATTTGTTTCCCTTTCTTGGGTTTCAGGTGGATTTTTCTGAGGTGGTGGAGGAAGGTCAAGAGGTGCAAGTTCATTTTCCTCATCTTCAGTCTCCCCTTGAAGATGAGTTTTTGAAAAATAGGAATTCCATTCAGCAAAGGTTACATCAATAGAGACAAAGGTTTTTCTTGTGGGTGGATGATAACACTTATACCCTTTTTGGGTAGCAGAGTAGCCAACAAAGATGCATTTGAGTGCTCTTGGATCTAATTTTCCTCGTTCCTGGCTATGGATATGAACATAAGCAGTGCATCCAAAGATTTTTGGTGGAAGAATATGATGAGTTCGAAACTCTGGGTAAAACGAAGACAAGGTCTCCATTGAAGTTTTGAGGCTTAAGGTTGTTGAAGGTAGACGGTTTATGAGATATGCTGCAATTAAAAGAGCTTCCCCCCAATAGGATTTGGATGTATTGTAGTGAAATAGGAAAGCTCTGGTGGAGGCTAGAAGGTGACCATTTTTCCTCTCTGCAACCCCATTTTGTTGTAGGGTGTGAACACAAGAAGACTCATGGATGATCCCTTCACTCTGGAAGTAGGAAGAAAGGGTTTGGTTGAAATAATCTTTGGCATTATCCGAGCGGAAACTCCTTATTTTTACCCCGAATTGATTTTTGATCATGAAATGAAAGATGGGAACAATGGTGCTAACATCAGATTTATGTTTAAGGAGATAGATCCAAGAGACTCTAGTGCAATCATCAATGAATGACACAAACCAGCATGCCCCAGAGATATTAGGAATTTTAGAGGGTCCCCAAATATCACTATGAATAAGGAAGAAAGGCGTAGCAGATCTCTCACTTTTGTTTGGGAATGAGGTTCTTTTATGCTTAGCCAACTCACAGGTTTCACAATGAAAAATTTTATTGTATAATTGATGAAACAACTGTGGATACATATGTTTTAAGAAATCAAAAGATGGGTGTCCTAGTCTATAATGATGAAGCCAAATAGTGGATCTCCTATCAACTAGGGATAACAAAGAGCAACTCCTTTTAGATTGGTTTAGTTCCTCCAGGTAGTACAATCATGCTTTCTCCTTAGCAAGTCCAATCTTCTTCCCCGATCTCTGGTCCTGAAATAACCAATAAGAAGGGTTAAATAATGCTTGACAATTATGGTCATTGGTAAGTTTTTGTATTGATATCAGGTTTGTGGATAATTGTGGTACGTGGAGCACATTTTTTAGGGTGAGGGATGGGGATAATATGATGTCTCCTTGGTCAGCTATCGTGGTAAGAGAACCATCAGCAGTGATGATTTTGTTGTTGTTTGGGCAAGGAGTATAATTTATGAGGTGGTTTGGTGAGTGGGTCATATGATATGTGGCTCCTGAATCAATGATCCATAATTCCTTTAAATGATTTCTGGAAGCACTTAAACTAATAGAGATTGGATTCTTACCTGAGAGTGCAAGTGAAGAAGAAGCATTTGGTTTTTCAAGAGATACCAGGAGTCTTTTCAATTTATCAATATCTTCTTTGTTGAATTCTCCGATGCTAGACTGAGCTTCTAGCTTACTTGTAGTATTGTTGCCATGTGATGTGCTCCTTGTCTCACCTTTTTTATTCCATTCTTTGCTGGGGGGTTTTCCATGTATCTTCCAGCATGTTTCTTTTGTGTGTCTTGACTTTTTGCAATAGCTGCACCACAATGAGTCTTTATCTTTGAATTTTGAAGAATTTTTACCTTTCTCCTTCCATGATGATTCTTTGTTCATTACCATTGCTGAGCTTTCAAAGAACTTTGGCTCTAACATCACTCCTCGTCGACTTTCTTCTGCGCGGATGAGAGAAATGGTTTCGTTGAGTGATGGCATCTCCTCTTTGCCAAGGATCTGAACTCTTACTTGGTCAAATTCTGCATTCAGTCCTGCAAGAAAATCATAAACTCTATCTTTTTCAATAAAGTTCTTTAGGATCGCAGCATCCTCTGGACATCTGGTTTCAATGCACCTATAGTGATCCAGTTCGTGCTACAGGTTTTGTAGAATGGTGGCATACTCTGTCACGGTCTTACTCCCCTGCTTCGTGCTTCCAACTTTGACTTTAACTTCAAAGATTTGGGCCGCATCACGAGCTTTGGAGTAGGTTTGTCTGGCAGCATCCCATATGTCCTTTGCCGTCGAAAGGAACATAAATGTATCACTAATTTCTGGAGTCATGGAATTCCATATCCATGACATAATCATGGAATCTGCTTCATCCCATGCCCTAAATTTGGGATCTCCTTCTTTTGGTCCTTCTCCAAGGAGGTGATGTATTTTATCTTTTCCCTTCAAGTAGGTCTTCACAAATTGAGACCACTTCAGGTAGTTCTTCCCATTTAAACGATAGGAAGGTTGCATATTTTGAAGATCACCTCATCCTTGGTGCACCATAGACTCCTCATTTTGCTCAATGCTTTGGGAGGAATTAATTTCAGACATTGGCTAGCAATGAAGGCTTCCAAGATTATATATATAACTTTTTTTTGTTTTTTTTGTTTTTTTTTTTGTTTTTTGTTTTTCTCTCGGCTTAACAAGTCGACCGAGCCAAGTACTAGGCTTGGATCGGTAACCCAAGCCCAATCACACGAGCATGCAATCTCAAATAGGAGCCTTCTAGCGGTCCTTCTGCACGATTCCGCCTCTTCTGCCGTAAGCCAGACCTTCGGCTTCTTCCAATCCTTCCGCTCGACACCAAGGGAAAGCCGCAGCTGGAAGAGGAATCGACTTCGACTGGTAGCTCCGCTCCTTCGTTCGTCGGCTCGGGAGAAGACAGCCGAAGATGGCGTTCGAACGCTTCTCCTTCGGATACGCCTAGACGTTTGGATCTTAGCAGCGATCGAGTCTCGGCAGCGATCGAGTTGTTCGTCTCATCTGGGTCGGCATTGATCGAGTTCGACAACTTCGGCCTTCCTCTTGGATCGGAAGTTCCGATCGGAAATTTCGATCGGGTTGTTCGTCTCGTCTGGGTCGGCAGCGATTGGGTCTTGCCGACTTTGGCCTTCCTCTCGGAAGTTCCGATTGGTGCTTCGACGATCTAGGATCGTTCTCCGACGGCAATTAAGGCCGTTGGCTCTGATACCATGTTAAAACTAAAGATTTATGAGGGAAAGGCTTGATCTTATTCATTACAATCTTCCCTATTTATAGATCTATACAAGATATCCTAATGAGGAAATAATAAATTGCAAATTTAATACATAAATAATATATAACAATCCTTCCTAAATTTGTTCCCTCGTTATGGCATGATCCATGAGAGTATCCCACGGATTGATCTTTGTGTCTGTCGGATCCTTTGCACTGGGAACGGCTGGATTTCAATAGCTGGATTTTAACAGGCACATATCAAATTAAAAACATAAGATGATTTTCAAATATATTAGCATCTAAGTTCAACCTCTAGGCCATCATTTTAATTTTAATTTGAATCCCTACAAATTTCCCCATGCTATCCTCAATAATTCATTTGCACCCCAGCTGATTAACAAATTTCAAAAATAATAAAAGCAGGCAACCATGTGCCTCTGTCCATCATTCCGACAAAGGGAAGCATAATGCCATGTCACATGGCATTTATAAAAAGTTATACGTCATGTAGAGGAATTTTAGACATAGCTTGTATGACTAAAAGAGTGTCCGGCAAACTTTAAATCATAAAAATGAAAAATAAAGTTAACTGCTGATGAGTTTTAAGTAGTTACTTTTTAACGGAAAAATAAAAAGAACAATGTGAAAAGATGGCAAGAGTACCTTTGAAGAAAGGTTCCCGGTTCTTATTTCTCACATATGCTTTTGTGATTTTTCTTTTTATGTCCAAGCCTCCACCATCCAACGTAGAGCCCTTAAAAAAGTAGTTAATTCGAATGAAAACCAGTTTAAATTTTATTAGGAATAACGCAGTAGTTAAAGAAACACATTCCCAATAGGAAGATGATGGGACATAGAATCTCACCTTTCTTTTAACTCCACAAACAGGAATAAGTTCACTTTCAGTCGCTGCTCTCCCCAAATTTTGAGAGACTAATGGAGAAGTTCCATTTTGAGCTGCTCCCACAGATATTGGTACAGCAAGAATTTTTCTCCTATTGGCAGCAGCACCCCACTTCGATTCCGAAACAAGCCCATCAGATGAATATAAACTAGCACCAGTCCTATGCTCAACTTTGTATGAAAATGGAGTCCTCTTTCTAACAGAATGGAATTTACTTTTGGGTAATAGATCTGAAAATATTAAGACATCATCACAGGACTAACACAGATTATAAAACCAAAACTCAAATAATTACAGCAGGAGAGTTAATCGTAAAGCAGTTAGGCAAAATTACTAATATCTAAAAACGAGATTACAAGGAAACTATGTTATGTGAATGCTTAATCAACCAACGAGGGAATGATTTAAATATGGCATCACTATAAACAACTTCTACTAAAAAATCAAATAGTTTATAGTGATGCCATATTTAAATCATTCCCTCGTTGGTTGATTAAGCATTCACATAACAGGTATTTGCATAGAATTAGGAAAAAAAATTATGTAGAATATGCAACTTGCCTTTAAGATTTATTGTCTTCAACGAAGAGCAGTGGTTGCTTGAGTGCTTTGTTCTGTGCTTCGAGTAATCATGATGGGATGAACAGCCTGCTTTAGCCATGTCCTCTTTATCTTTCTTTATATAACTTTGACAAGTTTGCAGCATGCCGGTGGCTCCTTGCTTAGGATCGCTCCAAACCTATAAGATTCAAACAACAGCAGTAACAATAAGATTGTTAAACTCTGATACTGAACAAAAGA
Source organism: Dendrobium huoshanense (assembly GCA_016618105.1). Classification (NCBI taxonomy): domain Eukaryota; kingdom Viridiplantae; phylum Streptophyta; class Magnoliopsida; order Asparagales; family Orchidaceae; genus Dendrobium; species Dendrobium huoshanense. Next base: position 79,613,933 of record CM028359.1, on the reverse strand, counting down.
AGAAATTTTACTATGTAGTGGTGAGGATTAAACATTTATATCTGATCGTAGAATCTGATGACCACAAGTAAAAAAATGTGAAAAGCAAAAGATGAAGATTAATGATATACATTCAAAGAATAAAAGTAAAACAGGGCGAAGAGACGGCAGAGGTGCATGAGTAAATACAAGCAGACATTTTGAAAAACTTAACTTCAAGACTTGAAAAACATGTTGATTGGCTTAGCCTTACATGGATGCCAATAATATAGCAGTGGATAATTCTAACGATATTTGGGCTACATTTTGATATGGATACCATGTAATTTGGATTCATGAAGGCCAAATGTGGAAATTTCCAACCAATTGTTGAGCATATGATGATGGGCATACTATTGCAACCAGCCCGCACTTCTGATTTTTTAAAAGATAATTCACAATAGAACTTACAACAGAACCTATCTTTTGAAGAGCACATATGTAGTCTCTTTTATTATATGTCAATCCGCACAAGTTGTGTTACATATAAAGTGTAAATAGTACAACAACAACATCAAGCCTTATCGCATTACATGAGGTCAGCTACATGAATCTTTTTTCTCCATTGTGTCCAATTAAGAGTCAAATTCTCATTTGAATTTAATTAAAAAAAAAAAAACACAACTCTCTTTGGCCTATTGGTTGAGAGCTTAGGCTTCCAACTAAGAGGTCCAGGGTTCGAGTCTTTGTGTATGCGTTGTGTGTGTGAGTTTGCCTTAAATTGCCTAAATGTCCCAAAAAAAAAATTAATAAAAAAAATGTTATTTCTAATATTTTCTAATAAAGCTATAAGTCTACCCCTACCTTTCTTAACATAAGTCAAATCTAATACATCTACTCTCCTGAAAGTGTAAATATAGTTGCATCAAAAGTGGCAGTAGAAGTTGAACTTTCTATTAACTTAATTTTTTTTTTGTTGATGTGTCCATCCATAGATATATTGGGTTAAATTTGGGTCCTCGGTGATCTGCCCTCCTAATAATGCACACCATAGGTCTGCCAATAAATGACCTGGTCTGACAAACTGGCTCAATCTCGACTCGAAACCAAATTTACGAGGGTCATTCGAGTTGTATTGGGTTTAAAATATGGATCCAATTAATGTTGACATAAAACCCCAAAATTGACGTGATTATCATTTGAATGCAAGTTAAACTAGCTAGGTTTGGCTTTGATGGGTCAAAATAGGCCATATTTGATGAAACTAGCATGTTGATCTAAAAATAAATTACATAATCAATATAATAAATGGTTCAGATTTCAATTTTGTGGGTTTGGGTCAAGAATTTTGATATATATGATAAATGGGCTCAGTTCGAGTCAAGCATATCAAGTAAGGTCAATTTTGGGTTACTTGGGTTAGATCAAAACCCGACCAACCAACCCAAATTGACAAACCTAACCGAGAGCTTGTGATCTAGCTAGGATCATGCATTCTATGAGGTTCGCAATTATGAATTTTAAACAACATACAAGAGCAAGTGACTCTCATTTAGGCTTCACGTTAACACTTGATGGTACCAAAAAGCTATTAGTTTAGGGGAATAATAGCCCATGTGAAGGGCTCTCATAAAAGGGAGATATTGTTAACGTACATATGAGAGTGAAAATAGTCCCACATCAAGAGAAAAAACATAAGTTGAGTAGCTAATATACTAGTTGTGACTTTTACCCATTATCTTAAGCTTCTCAGTTGATGGGTGATTAATTACTAATATATAAAATATAACCTAGGCCATCAATGATCCACCCTCCTAACAAGCTAAACATTCCACCAAAATTTTTTGGTATGAGTTTAATGCAAACATAGTATGGCACATGAATACCATGCCAAAAAATGAGGTCCCCGGTATTTAATCAAGATGCATATCAACTTCATTATAAGTTAATGAAGCATCATACTTAAATTAGGCTGTGCAGGAAACATACATAATGGATAGAGAGTCACCAATTTCCATTTTGTTTTATTATTTTCACTTTTTATAAGTGAATGGGCAATGGATATAGGTTTCAACATTTGTCTAAAAAATCTAATTCATAAAAAATAAAGCTTTTCTTACACGTTATCCAGGTTCAAGAATGAAAAAAAAAAAGTCTTTACAATGAGAAAATTTTATACATCATAGATATTTGACAGATGAGTCCGATATCGGAAGTGGAGTTCATATGCGCAGAGGTACATGATCAATAAGCTTTAAAAACCAACTTTTTGATAGTGCAAGTCAAAAGAAAATAAGTCACCCATACTGTACAAATATCAACACATCAAGCTTAAAGGAATCCAAAAGCGAGATTCAGAAGTAATTTCCCACTTTTTCAATTTTCCTGACTTTCTTGTCTGGTAAAGTCACTTCATTTGCTCTATAAAACGGCACATTCACATCCTGAGATCCTCCTCTTGCTGCTTCAAGAACCTGAAACTCATTCTAATTAGCATACTCTGAACAAATAAAAATAATTTATACAAACACATTTTGACAATAGTTTCAAAAATGAAACTTAATAGTCCAAATAATGCACGCGATCAGAATAAACCTTCCCATCATCGATTTTCCAGAACGGACGCTTCAATTCTTTCTTGTTACACACGGAATTTTCAGCCTTGCTTATCTTCCTTCTCTGCAGAAGCAATGCTAATTGTAATAAATTCCAATGAAACCCTGATTGGTTATGAAGAAGAAACTCTCCAAAGCTGGATGGAGTGAAGAAGCCCGTAATAGAGAATTTAGACAGAAAGCCCTAACCCTATGAATCAATCGACGATCCAATGGAATATGGTTTACTAAAAGAATGAAAACAAAACTACAGTGGTGAATAGAAGATTTGCCTTCGACGGCGGAGGAGCGCCTAGCGACGACATCTTCTCGGGCGAACCAAAGAATGGAGGGCACCGCAGGCGAAGTAGGAATTTTTTCACTGATGATCTCGAGCGCAACTCTATCGGCAGAAGGCGATCACGACTAATGAACTCTTGCTTGCAATTTTCCTTCGAACTTATAAGCAGCCACAATGGCGCGCGGGGCTTCAGAAGGAGGGGGTCAATGGGCCAGTGGCCCGAGGAGTTCGGGCCGTTTAGCTACATGGCGGCAGTGCCCGGTTTCTTCCACCCTGCCGTTACGGATCTCCCCGAAAGAAAAGACGCTCGAATAAATTCTGTTCAACTGAATCCGAAATTCAAGAAAATTTATATGATAAAATATTAATATTAATGGAATTTTTTATTTGTAAATCATTTTACAGTGTAGTTAGTAGTTTATCAGTACTATTTTGAAGGTTAAATATTGTATGAATCATGCATTGATTAAAATTAACTTTTCAAGGAATTGAATCTGAAGAGCATATGATCATCAAATTTTGATGTCATTAAGACAATGTGACATTAAAAAATATTATATAATTAGCGATTGATTTAGTTCGTCTAATAAAGTGTTCTAATTCTTATTAGAAATGATCATGATGTATCCTCTAGAAATCGATAAATAAGTTCTGTTTTAACCAATGAAGAGAGTTTCAAAGCAATTAAGTTGATCCTTTGGAGAATTCAAGAACTCTACAATGTCAGCAATTAATTGTTGTTGATGCCTAAAGCTGATGCATGTCGTCAAGCATTATCGTTCATTACAGACCATCATTTAACTTGCAATTGATCTTCATCAATGTCATCACCAACACAATGGTACCCATCACCAATGCATGGCATTGACCGACATCAACATTCACCTTTTGTTTTCAAATGACACCCACTTTCAACAATTCGTTGCGGCCCGTCATTGATTGACATTGATGCCCATCAAATTTCTCCATTTTATAATATTTCCCATAATCCTTTCAAGAGACTGCTCTAATAATTTAAGTCTTGTAATCGAACATTATCTACAACACATAAGGGAGAATTATTATAATTCTCTACTCATATAATATAATAATGTTATTTGGACTAGACTCTATTACTTTTTGTTTCCTTTCAGAATTTTTCACGTAAAAACATTGTGTCTATTGTGAGCCACAATATAATTATTTATGTGTTGTAGAACTTTGTTTGGCATTAAGATAATAAACTCTTCATCTATCATTATTATTATTTTAGTATTCTACAGTTTAACATTATATATGGGAGATAATATCACCATTGTTGGTTCTTTGAACTCCTACCCAATGGATAACCAAGCATAACACTGATGATAATAGAGCATTATTTTCTAATTCTCATTACTCTAGGAGCTAGCTCTTTAATAAGGAATGTGCATCAACCCTTTTATTTCTTATCAATTGCAACTCTGCCAGTGAAGGTTCTTAAAGCCCATCCTTAGATAAGCATGCTCATAGAATATAGGATTCTCAAAAAATGATGCTTTGGCTCTTATATGAGACTCAATAATCAATTTCTTTGATGCATAATCAAGCTCAACTCCTATGAGATTAATTGCATGTCTCTTGGTAATCTTTCCACCATTATAGCCTGATAATGACTTCTCAACAACATCAATTCCACAAATCCATCCCATGCAGCTTACTTGACCCGTAATACTTTTGTAACCATTGTGCACTTTGTGAGAGCTCGTAGCTCGTTTCTTTGATTTCCTTCTGGGATCGTTCGGGACGATGTCAAGATCGTCCAGAACGATCAGAAAATGGCTGATTTATGGGTGGATCGTCCAGGCCGATTTTGGATTGTCCTGGGACGATCAGTTCATGGCACAAGTCAGTGAGCAAGGGTTTTTATCGTCCAAGGAAAATTAATTATCGGCCTGAAATATCGTCCTGGACGATTGGATTTTGTTCACATCGTCCTGGACAATGTGACGATCGGCCGGGCCGATCAGGTCGGTTTTATAAGAAAATCAGCTCGTTTTGAGGAGAGAGAAATTTATTTTATAAAAAAATAAATATCTGAGGAGAGAGAAAGAGAAGGAAAGTAAAGGAAAAGCTGGTTTTCGGAGACCGCGGAGAGCTTTTCGTCCGTCGCCGCTGTTGAGTAAAGTGTTGATCTCGCGGTAAGGACTCCGAATCCTATTTCTGTTTTTAGAGATATTGAGTTTTGATCGTATTGTGACCTGTTTTGTGTTTTTGTGATCGAAAAACGGACCCGGTTTTGTATTGACACAATTTTCACCGCACAACTTTTAATATGTTATAGATATGATTATTCTAGACGATTTGATTCTTTTCTGGAACTATTTTATCGGTTATTTTGGGTTCTACGCGATTTTGATCGAATAGAAAAATATCAGGATGTTTATTGATATTGATTCAGTAGAAGTATAGTCTTATATTGTTGTCGGGGACATTCTATTGTAATTTGATGAATTGTGATTTTGTAGGATTTTTGTGTAAATTTGATAGACTGTCGTTACGCTGCCGAAATTTCATATGATTTCCGATTTGTCTGAGATTGATGAATTGAATAGATATGCATATGAATGTTGATATGATTGCTCTACATTGTTCTTATATTGACTATATTGACTATTGAATTGACTATTGATACTGAAAGACAAGCCTGGTTGAACATTGGTTGGAGATTGATTGACCTGTACAGGATGGTGGGCTGACAGGCTTTCCTTTAAACTATTGATTGATATATTGATTGGGAGGCATAATGAGATTCTTATGCCGACGGACACAGAGTGGCGACTCTTATTGAAACCAATGTATGGATATCTACAACATCAACATGGATTTCTACAACAACAATTATTGATAGCCAGTGATTGTACTTGTTCAGTATTATTATATTGAAGTGCATGCGTACAGTATTGACATATGGATTTACTGCTTTTTAGATTTGATCGGATTTATGGATTTATTGTATCGTACGATTTCATTGATTTCATTGATTGACTTCTAAGCATAGATATTGATATGGAATGATATAGATATTGTATTGATTCATTGATATTATTGTTTCTACACCATTTTAACCTGCTGCATTTGATTCATTGCTAGTATAGATTGAGTTTGATTTATCGGTTCTTCTATTGCTGCATCGACTATTGATTTCATCGACTATTGATTTCTGTACTGCATTGACTACTGATTGGATTTCCGCTGTATAGACTCATTGACCATTGACTGTTATGGATTTGATTGACTGACATGCATATTGATAGCAGTATCTTGCTTTGATTTCAGTTGTAGGCTTTGGTGACCTACTGGGCTATTTAAGCTCATTATATGTGGTTAATATTTTCAGGTCAGGGCAAGGGAGCAGGTGATTGAGGTTGATCAGGATCTACAGGTTTCTGTTCTTTTTTATTGTAGTGATTCTTTTGTACTCAGGACATGATAGATTTCAGTTCATGTATTTGGTGTAGTTCCTGAGTATTGTATATGATCTTTTGAGATGAACAGAACTGTTATATTGATGTTTTAAATGTTATAGAATTTTGATAGACCGTTTGATTTGATTGTTATAGATAACTCTGGTAAATTGTTGATGGTTTGATTGAAATTCTTTCCAAGTTAGATCTTGGGGCGTCACACACTTGACCTAACCTTATCACAATAACACCCCTCATAATGAGTTTCGAGATAAGTTGTGGGCTTCCTTACCTCCATATTTTTAAAGAGTCCTCATTGTTGATTGATCCTCAACCCATTTTGATAGTTCAACCCGTAGTTTATAGTCTTCTATAAGAGGTTAGTTGACCCATATGGTCATCCCTACTACCCTTAATGGTCAATCCCATACCTAGTCATACTCTTTCTTAGTTAGAATTGTCCAAACCTTTATTGAACTAGCTATGCTTTATAAAATTGCCAACAAATTTAAGGACCATCACGAACTCTTCCCTCATCTTTCAAATTCACCAAAATTAGGGGGATAACCTTAAAAAATAATTTTATAGATTCTTAATTGATGCTTACCAAATTTAGAGTGAAATCTTAATATGTTATGATGGATATTCATCAAAAGACTCCTCACAATACTTTTTATCTATCATTAATATGATATACATTCCTTATCCACTATATTGAGGCACAAAGTATCACAAAAAAAATCCATAAGAGTCCTTTGGAAGTAGTTAAAACAACCTTGTAGAAGGCATAGGAATGTGTAATAAGTTACAACCTAGCCATCTCATTGAAGAAAATACAAGCAGCAAAGAAAACATAATTTCTCACCTCGATCACCTTAATAGTAATGTGAGCCCAATCAAAAGAAGGGGTATGTGCCACGACCCATAATCTAATTTGGAAGAATGATTTTTTTTATCTTTTATTAGACAACAATCATAGCTATCTAATTCATCTATTATTAATAAATAATGAAAATAAATTATATAATTCAAAACATCAACACTTATATATTCATTAATCCAAAAATAAATAATATATAATACTCGAGAATCATATAATCATAATACATCCTTCTATTCTTGAGTACAAAAGAATACTAAAATAAAAAGAAATAGAACTTGAGGAAGCATGATCAATCTCACATTCTTGAACATCTTCCTTGGCATGAAATCATTTAATCACATATAATAAGCTCAAGGGCCAACAAGCAACTAAATGCTACAACTAAATTCAAAGGATAATAAAGGAGAAATATTCATGTATGCAATCAAGTCATAACAAAGATCATAAATTTATGTAAAAATAGTGTAAAGCTCACATGTAATAGTAGCAGAATATATAAACAATAAAATAGTATGATATGGAAGCCAATAAAATAGTACCGTGGAGAAACTAGTATGGGTGTCAAATCAATAAAACATTTGTCATATCAGTGCTATCAATAAGTAAAGAAATCATATAAAGCGACAAAATCAAAGCATTGATAAAGATTATTGGAATCATATCAATGCAATAAAACCTTATAATGATGTACACATTGTATCTAGTTATTTTATATAAGTATCAAATCAGTATCTTAATCACATGAACAGTATATCATATGTTTAGTATGTCATATGCTCAATATTAGTACACTGAATCAATAATAATAATAATAATAATAACGATAAAATCACTCGTAGTATTAAATATAATTGATGTGTATATCAGAGATAGCATCAATGTAGTATCATCACTAAAATAGGATGTAGTAATTGTAAAGTAATGCATTAACAATAAATATGTACAATGATAGTAAATCAATATAGTATCAGTAAAGCCATATAATAATAATGAATTTGTAATATGTATTTTGGTCATCACACTTAAACAAGAAGTTTTGCTATCACGATATTTTTTTAATAGTCGGTAATCAATACTCAGTAACTATTGGCTTAGCAAGCAGAATTAGTACTTTTTATCCATCAGCACAGTAATAACTCCTTATAACTCTCAATTGTTGTATCCATATATCGATGTACCAGCAAAGGATGACACCTAACTAAAGTATTTAAACGAAAGCCCATCGACCCACCATCCTATATAGGTCAATCAATCTTCAACCAACATGTCAACCAGTCTTTACTTATATTATATATATATATATAAAATAAAAAGTAGCGATAATAAAAGCAATAGTGACCAGTTATTATCCACTCACATATATATTTCCATTCTCAATTGTTGTATTAACAATGTGTTTAAATAAAAATATCCAATTTATATAGTTTAAATCATAAAAAAATTAATAATTTCTATTATATCCAGTGAAATTCATAAACTTAATGGACCCAACTTAGCTCAATTGAACCCTTATGGACACAACTTAACACAATTGAATTTAAACTCTCATTTAACTAGATATTTTACAACCAAACTCTTTTGAATGAATTCACCACTCTAATTTAATCACTTTCACCATTAATTTGACCCAATTCATCTACTATTCCACTTGACCTAAGTTGAATAGACACTTAATCCTTTTGGTCTAATTGAGCTAGTTTGATCAAATTGCTAAACTAGATCAATCCAACCTATCCAATAGGTTCTAATTAACAACTGCACTTCAGTTGACCCATTGACCTAGCGCAACTAGGCCAATTAACCCATGTTAATCAAAAATGATCAATTTGGGTTTTCATTGGCCCAAACTCATTTCCAGTCCTAGTTGGCTAATTAAATATATTTTAGGTGATTCCTATCCTAAACCAACTAAGTTTATCCATTAACCAATGCCTAATCTTATGATTAAGGATGACTAATAGGTGATTAGGTCATTCTAAAATGATTGACCAAATTCTAAGTCAAGGACTATCCTTGGCTATTGAGAATGTCTCCCAAATCATTGTCGTTATCTACCTAATGAAGCGTAAGCCAATTGGTTGCTTACACTAGAAATTAAATTTGAATTTAAGGTTCGGTTTAGGTAACTAATACAAACCCTTACGAGAGAACTCTTCATTCCTATCTTTCACCTTCCTTAAACAAAAAGAGCTCTTCGGACCTCCACAATAATAACTCAAGTGCTTAAGCAAGCTCCAGTCACCAAGGAGCCTCAAATCATGTATGAGTTTTGATAATTGGGGACAACCAAGCCACTTTAATGGAATTCAATAAAAAATTTCCTTCAACTAATCTAAATGAAATTTTAATCCAAGGTACCTCTTAAGATTAGCCTAATGCAAACGCTAATTTCATCCATTTTTATCAAATATTTTAAATTTGAAAATTAAATATTGCATAATATAATTATTTTAAATACTTGGGGCATTTAGAAAAATCTCAAACCTCTTGGGCATGCCCTCGTGGATTTGACTATGGCTTAATTATGATAGGTCATTTGCATGGCAGGAATCAATCTCCTATTTTTCTTATAATTATGGAGGCTATTCTTTAATTTAAACAATTGAATTTTTTTATATTTTACTTATTAAATATTAGAAAGTCTTCAAAATAATTTTACAAAAATTAGAGTTGATTCAAACCACTTAATTTTATTCTTTGAATGCATTATTAGTTTTTTTTTTTCACATCATTATCATGCTTTAATCTAATTTTTAAATACTGAAAATTAGGGTTGAAGGTTAATTTACAAGAACTTCCCTAATTTTTTCTAGAATTATTTGGCTTATTTATCAATTTTTTTGTAATTGAAATACTTATTATTATTTAAATTATTAAATGAAAGAAAATGGCTTCAACTACCTTGAAATAATTTAGAGAAGTTCAAATTAATTAACTTGAGTTATTGAATGCATATATCCTAAGGGTTTTCCAATCAAAGTTTCATTCTACTCCTTTATATTTCATAATTTTTTATAAATAATAAAATATATGGATTAATTATGGAAAATGCCTAATAATTTTAAGACTATATATATATATATATATATATATATATATATATATATATATATATATATATCTCAGTTTGAGCATTTGATCTAAATTTCATATGCATTTTACGTTTATAACCACATACATGAATTTGTCAATATCATAATGCTAAATTTTCGTAGTGAAAAATCAATCTAAAACTTAGGCTTCGTTTGGGACGGCTTTCTTAATGCTTCTTAAAGAAACTTTCTAGTACAAAAATTAAATTTTTTGTACTAAAAAGCTGTTTTATGAAGCAGTAAAAAAGCAGCTCCAAACAATGCCTTAGACTTTATTTGTGACACGTTTTTTACTATTTTTAAAGCAATTTTTTAGTAAAAAATTTTCTTGAACTAGAAATATTTATACTAAAAAATTACTTTAAAAATCAATAAAAAAACCGTCTCAAACAAAACCTTAATATTATTATTCATGACTAGATTAACCTAACCCTAATTATTGCACATATAGCGCACATCCCAAAATATTTTACATGTTTTTTTATTCATTTAGAATTGTTCATATTTTTTACCATTTTGAAGTCAATTATGAAACTTATAATTAAATTTGGTATGTTGTAATAGCGGTATCCTTCACATGGCATTCTAATGGTAACACTTTGCAAGCATGGTAAGGTTTCATTTGAAAAAATTTGCTCAAATCAACCAAAAAAAGAACAAAACAAACCTCTTAATAGTTAACTTTTAAATATATACCAATATTTTGTCTTTTTTACATAAGGTGGATAATTTCCAAAGGTCTTACAAAAGCAAAGAGATGAAAAAAATGCAGCTATAAAGCATGGAAGGAAGAAAAATTTGTTATGTTCGGATAGCGTACCGAGCGGTACCGAATGTATCAAGCGCGATATCGAGTACAATACCGAACGCGGTACCGAGCGCGCGCCTAGTGATGTGACGTTTTTTTATTGGTCTCTGGACACATTCGGTGTCCGAACACAATAATCTCTCAGAAGGAAGACAACTTTCCCGCCCCCATAATAAGCAAAATAAAAAAGATACATAACACAAGGAAACAAGATCCGATCAACCCATCCTCACAGAACAAAACACAATTTATTTTGAAAGATCATTTTGATCCCTCGACTTTTTAAATTGAGACCAATTTAATCCTAATATTTAAAATAATAAATGTTAAACTTAATGGTATTGAAATTAAGAGTATTTAAAAAAAAAAGTTTAATTAAAATATTTATTAAATATGATTTTCAAATAATTACAATTTTTAAAATAAATTTAATTAGCAAAAGTAATAGTATTTAAGTTATAATTTTAAAAATTTTAGTATATTTTGATTAGAAAAATTAACAGTTGCGTGGGATGGAGAACATTTCTACCAAATGTTTGATGCAGGATGCAACGAAGGGTCCTATTGATCAAAATTTTCCTTATATCTCTTAGCAGCTGTAAACGCTCTGCCATTATTCAGGCTTACTTGTAATTAAACTCCTCTGTTCTCATCTAAGAAACTATATATATGTATGCCTGCACCTGTACCTTTAATAAGATATACTTTATTTATTTCCTATTCTCTGTCTTGTTTACATCTTCTCCCTCTCTCTCCGCTGCCATCTCACATGGTATCAGAGCAAGGCTCTGCCATGGCAGATCAAGAATCCGGCACCCTGTCTCCCTCACCAGTCGCTATCTCAGGCGACTTTCAAGAACCGATGATCCCTCCCTCCCTCAAGTTCCTCATCTCCAATCTCAAAAATCTGGTGCCGACGCCTCTCTCCTCTGACAACTTTCAAATCTGGCGCTCTAAGCTCTTGCAACATTTCTCGGCAAACGGATTCGCCGGATTCCTAACCGGCGACAATCCCTGCCCAGAAGCTTCCTCCACCGCAGCTCATGAAACATGGCGACTAATAGATCGCAACTTGATATCGGCATTGTTTTCGACAATTTCACCAGCAATCCTACCCTATGTCCTCTCTTCGTCCACATCTCATGAGGTCTGGCAGATTCTGACCAAACGAATGCAACCTACAAACCGTTCGAGAGTCATTCAACTCAAGAATGAGTTACATCACATCCAGATGCGCGGCTCCACGATGCAGCAATACCTGATGCAAATCAAGACGCTCGTGGACAACATCGCAGCGTCCGGATCTCAACTCGACACCGAGGACATTATCCTCTACATCCTCAACGGGCTTCCATCCACCTACAACTCTTTTAAAACTGCGATTCGGACTTCGCTCAATCCTATCGATCTTGATACGCTTTATTCACTTCTCTGTAGTGAGGAGATCAATGTTCAACAAGAAACCCATAAAGAATCGCAGGACAATACCGCCCTCTATGTTCAGACAAATCCGAACAATCGTGGCAAGAACTATTCAAGATTCTCCAAGAATCGCTATACCAACAACCGCAGCAATAACACCCCCGCTCCAACCCCAAACCGACTGCCCTCTAGCTCCAACCAGTCGGAGCGGCCCTCGTGCCAAATCTGTGGTAAGCCCGGTCATATTGCTCTAAACTGTTGGCACAGGTGTAACCTCAAATATGCTCCAACCATTCCCTCGACAAACTCTCGGGCCTACCTAACTCAGCAATCGTCTTCTCCCACGAACGACTGGATTCTTGATTCTGGGGCCTCATCTCACCTCACCCCCGATCTCAACAATCTTCAGAGCAGCTCGGCCTATCATGGCTCGGAATCAGTGTCTGTAGCGAATGGCTCCACTTTACCGATTCACAACTCTGGACAAGGTCTTCTGCCTCTTCCCGATTCGGCTCGTAAGCTTCTCCTACGCAATCTTCTTCATGTCCCGAATTTAACTCATAATCTAATCTCAATTTCTAAACTCACAACCGATAATCATGTATCCATTTGCTTCAATGCTAACGGCTTTGTGATTAAGGATGTTCAGGACCACCGTCCTCTTCTTCATGGTCGACTGCATAACGGTCTCTACATCCTCAGGGATCCATCCGTCAACAGCCCGCAGACCAACATGGCTACGGCTGGATCCAGTAAACGTTGGCACGAACGCCTGGGTTACCCGAGCCATGGCGTCTTCCAGCGCCTCCGAACCTCTTTACCTAAACTAGTTACTGCTTCTACTAATTTCTTTCGCTCTGCTAATCCATTCTGTTCTGGAGTGTGAGGACAGCTGATTTGGTGAGTTATACCTTGGGTGGATAAAAACGTTTTGAAATGGGTGCTATTGAACTCTCCTCCTCCATCGGATCTTAGAAATTTTGGTGTTATTTTAAACAGGTTTTTCACAAGAGAGCAAAAGTGAGTAAACTACCGCCACCTTTTGGAAGTCACCCGTGCTTTACTTCATACATCAAATCTCCCCAAACAATTCTGGGCTGAAGCCGTTTCCACGGCAAATTATCTGATCAATAGGCTGCCATCCAAAGCTCTCGCAGGGAACTCTCCGTATCAATGTCTTCATCACAAGGCTCCGTCATACACCCACCTTCGTACCTTCGGCTGTCTCTGCTTCCCCTGGCTTCGTCTACATGCCCCCGACAAGCTCTCGCCCCGATCTCACACCTGCATATTCTTGGGCTACTCCTCACAACATAAAGGCTACAGATTCCTCGATACTCAAACAAATAAAATTCACGTATCCAGGCATGTCACATTCCACGAAACTACATTTCCCTATTCTAACCATGTGCAGCCTGCAGCTACTCTCAATTCCTCGGACCGCAACTCAGCCATGCCTACTTCGCCTCTGCTCCTCACTCCAACCTCGGTACGGGACATACCAAATATCACAACAGCTCCAACTCATGTGCAATCAGCTCGGTCTCTTCCAGATCACACTAACCCAGCTTCACAATCCACTTCCATCCGGACCAGCACAACATCGGTTAGCCCCGTTATACAGGCTACCGTCCCTCTACATCCAATGCAAACGCAAGCAAAATCTGGGATTTATAAACCGAGACAAATCCTGGACTTGTCTGCAACGGTCTCAAATACTGAAACTCCCAATACGTTTCTTCAGGCTTCTAAGTTTCCCCAATGGCGTTCGGCCATGCTTGCCAAAATTCAAGCACTTAGGCAACAAGGTACATGGACGCTCGTCCCTCCTCCTAACACAGATCCAATCCTAGGATGCAAATGGACATTCAAAACAAAAATCTCTCCGGATGGCAAAATCGACCGCTATAAGGCTCGCCTCGTTGCTCAAGGGTTCGATCAACAACACGGAATCAATTACTCTGAGACGTTCAGTCCTGTCGCCAAAATAACAACCATCCGCATGCTGCTCACTCTTGCATTACACCGTGACTGGCCGGTTAGTCAACTCGATATCTCGAATGCCTTTCTCCACGGCGATCTGACTGACTCAGTCTATATGCGTCAACCACCGGGTTTCATCGACACGCATAACCCCACACATGTCTGCAAACTCCACAAATCTCTTTACGGGCTTAAGCAAGCGCCGCGCCAATGGTTCCAAAAGCTTACCAACCTCCTTCTGCAGTTCGGGTTCAGGTTTAGTCGCTCCGACCCTTCCCTTCTAATCTTTAATCGCACTACTACTCAAATCTTCTTTCTCGTTTACGTTGACGACATCTTATTAACAGGCAATGACCCATCCACCATCCAAGATCTTCTCAAACAGCTCAAATCAAACTTTGCACTCAAAGAACTCGGCCAAGTCTCTATATTCCTCGGTATTCAAGTCACCAAATGCAAATCTGGCTACTTCTTGGATCAAAAACATTATGCCCAACAGCTCCTTCATCAATCCGAGTTAGCCGACTGCAGTCCATGTCCCACTCCCATCTCTCCGTCCAAAGCAAGTTCGGAGAAACCTGATCCTCCTTTCTCCGATCCTCAGCTATACCACAAGCTTGCGGGCTCACTACAATACCTCTCGATTACCCGTCCAGACATCGCCTTCGCCACCAATCGCATATGTCAACATATGCACGCTCCTACCGAGCAAAACTTTAAGTCTCTCAAACGTCTTCTCAGATACATCAAAGGCACTCTGCACTACGGTCTCCCTCTAACGCTCGGCAATCTTCAACTGTCGACATACACTAATGCCGACTGGGCATCCGACAACGCAGACCGGAAATCCGTTTCAGGTTTCTGCACATTTTTAGGAGACAACCTCATTTCATGGACTGTCAAAAAGAAAGCAACGGTGGCCAGATCTTCCACTGAGGCGGAGTATAGGGCTCTTGCTGCGGCAACTACTGAAGTCATTTGGCTTCGCAAGCTTGCAGAAGAACTGCAGCTACCACAACCGCTGCCCACAACGATTCATTGTGATAACACCTCCGCTATCTCCCTAGCTAAAAACCCTGTGTTTCATGCCCGCACAAAGCACATTGAGATTGACCACCACTTCATTCGGCAACACATCGACTCAGGCTCTATCACCATCCTTCATGTCAGCTCTGGAAAACAGATTGCAGATGTACTCACAAAGCCTCTGCCAATAAATCAGTTTGAACTACTTCGTCACAAACTGACCGTTCGGCCGCCGAACGATCACTTTGAGGGGGGCTCTTAGCAGCTGTAAACGCTCTGCCATTATTCAGGCTTACTTGTAATTAAACTCCTCTGTTCTCATCTAAGAAACTATATATATGTATGCCTGCACCTGTACCTTTAATAAGATATACTTTCTTTATTTCCTATTCTCTATCTTGTTTACATCTTCTCCCTCTCTCTCCGCTGCCATCTCACAATATCCATCCGACGAAAAGTTATTACATTCGGACAAAAAATAGAAAATTTGGACGAATACCGAGTGACACCGAGTGCTGTACCGAGCACGGTACCGAATGTCCAAATGACGTGGCGCTTTGTTATTAGTCTCTGGAGGCATTCGGTGTCCAGACACAATAATTACTCCCTTCCCATAGATTGCATCTCCCTTCGTTCAGTTTTAACCAAATCAACCACAACAGTAGGCGGATACAAACCTTTTATGGAGTCCCTCAGTAGATTGAGATTGGGAATTTTTTGTAGAAAAAAGAAATATATACCGAATCCCATAAAAACCTGTGGAAATAAAATTTTTGTGATTAGCCATTCTTTTGTTGGTGTTTCTGCTCCTTTTGCTGAGCATAACTTATTTTTTATGGCTGCTCGTATAGCTTCACTATTTTTTTTTTAATATTTTTTCTAAATTTAGTAAGATTGGGATTTTTTATAGATACAAAAATAATGATATTGGAAGATTTATCAGGCTCGGATAGACTTAGGCTTCATTCAGAACTGTTTTCTTGCTGCCGCTTAAAACAACCTTTTTAGCAAAAAAAAAATTATTTTTATACTAAAAAATTACTTTAAGAAGCAGTAAGATAAGTCACCCCAAATCAGACCTTATTCCAATAAAGAAATCCTTATGAATAGTCCAAACATTATTTTAACTTTTTTACCCCAAAACAATATCGACTTTAGATAGATACTTATTCTTCTCTATAAATGTGTTCAAGAATTATAAATAAGGTGGTGTATACAGCCCCAATATGAAACAAGAATGAAGAATCAAAACTAGATGTATATAATTTGGAGATCTTCTCTATGTATTCAAAGATTGCATGATGATCCTAAGACATTTGAGGCTGTGGGAAATTAGAGTTGAAAAACTTGGAGAAGAGCATTAAGGAGATCTAGGTTTTTTAATTTTGACCACAATGTTGCATCAAAGGGGAGAATTATTAATTATGGCTCAATATTTAGATAAGTTTAACCCTAAAATATTCCCTATGTAATTGAAAGGACCAAATTGATGCCTCATTCCATAATCTACATGAAGGATCTCAAATTCACATATTGAAATCAATTTGTATGCACAAAGTAGTTATCACTCTTTTAGGGTTTGAAAACTAATCACAAATGCTTCCACAACATACTCTTTCAACTAGAGTTTCACGAAATCCAAAGAAACAAAACTTTTCTTCTTAATTAGGGTTTCTTGGTTTCTCTCTGAAGATGGTGTCTATAGGATTATAGGATTGGAGAGCGACATTAGCAAAGGTAATGATTGACTTCATCTTGATTGTCAATATCTTCGTGCGAGAGGTAATCATCTAACATTTGAGAGTTTCTATTGGACTTCTTTGCTTATTTATAAGTGTGGTTGGTATTTATGAAGGGTTGGCAAGTCTTCCTTTATTTTGAATATCATTATTTACAACTTCTTTTGATAATAGATTGGATCTCTCCCCTCTTGTGGGTGCAGCTAGGTGGAAATAAAAACAAGTAAATCTTCACATATTTTGCGTTGTATTCTTGCTCTCATTTAAGTTTGTTTTGTGGCATATATCGGTATCAATGATATTATTATCACCCTCATTCCAATTAAAATCTATCTTAATAAAAGGTTTCTTTAATAGCTAGTTGAGACTAGCATAAACTAGAATATATTACAAGAGGACCAATAAATCAACACTCCTTTTTGATCAATTATGTTGTCAGAGAATTTATCCTTGTTAATCAAAAAAATAATTAAATCAAAAAAAATCAAATCCCAACAACAATCTATGATCAATAAGATCATAATATTCTTTTTTTTTTTTTTTCATCTGACAACCTCTATGAAGAGAGCCAACACCAGCAGGTTGTGAGCAACAACTATAGCACATTCTTGTGGCAATTACTCACTACAATCCTTCATATCCATATAGCTTAAACGTGTAAGGTAAGACTTACATAACACAGAAATTAAAAACACAAAGAAAAGAATGACCAGATGGCATATGCTTGCTCGAATTAACAGGAAAAATAATTATAAACATTCCGAAAATCTCTCACCAAGCACACATGATGATATTAAACATTATTGAATTGTATCTTATCTCTCATATGTTTTATTATTGCATATGTTTTCTGTGTGTACTAACATTTCATCTTTAACATATACCAAGCACCGTCAGAGAATCAGGACTCAAGGCTAGTAGCCTATGATGCACGGATACGACGACACGGATAAGACACGACACAGACACATGACATATCAGTTATTGAAAATATAGGACACGGACACGGGTTGGACACGGTATTATAATTTTTATATTTAAAAAATAGTGTATAAAAATTAAATAAGTATAATTTTAAAAATAATTTGAAAATAATAAGTCATTAAACTAGAATTTGTGCTTAAAATGATTAGTATTAGGATGTCAAGAGCAGATGTCGATGTCGTTTATCAGTCACCAGGAGAGGAGATGAAAATGAAAATATTCGATGATTGGGTATTAAGTGCGGACATTGATTTTGTGTTGTTGACAAGAAATAAGAAATTTAGTTTAAATCCCGTCAAATGCAAGAAATTATATTTAAAAAAAATTATATAATATTTAAGATGCGAGTGTCGGACACGCATGTCCAATTTGTATTTAATATTTTTTAATCGAACACGTTTTCAGCGTGTCCGACTTACACGTGTCGGATACAGTGTCAGACGCTACACGCCTCTTTGAGGAAAAGTGTCGGTGCATCATACCTGGTAGAGTATGTTTGATTTATAAAAAAGTATGTACTTTTTATTTTCTTGAGTCAATCAATATAAATAGGTATATGTTAATTTAGTAATCGTGCACACACACATGAGAGGAGCGATACAAAAAGTTTTAATTTTTCTAAAGATTGTACTGGACAATCAAGATCCGATTGTACAATATGTTCAATCAGAAACTAATATAAACATTTAAATTATAAAAATAAAAATGAACTAATCATATTGCACGATTTAAATCATACAGGACGATCAATTAAAATCAAAAAATTTGTTCCCCCATTTAATTATAGGCAGTATTTTAAAATTTGAATTGTTGGATTAATCATCCCATACGATTATAATCATATTGTATGATTTAATTAAAATATTTCCTATTTTAATCCCTATGATTAAGCAATGGAATATGAGGCAATTAAATGTTAAGATTGTACAATATGATTATGATCGTATTGTACAACCCACAGAGACGATCTTTGTCAATAGAAGTTTGTCCCAGACGAACTATAATTTGATTGTATTAATCGTATTGTAAAAGCCTAAGATCGTAATAGACGAGCAGTGAAAAATTTTGAACTGAACATATAGGCCAACATTAATCGTACAGTGCTGAAAGGAAGAACTGAACTAATCATATTGTACGATCTTTATATCATATTGTACGAACAAAGACAGCTAAATTAAAAATTAGGATTATCTTTACACCTACTATTTAATCATCTCTTATTTTGTGAGAGAGTTTTTTGAAGGGCAAGAGGCAAGTCTTCTATGAGTAAGGTTTAAAGAGTGGGTTTTGATCAAAAGGGGGACAGAGAGAGGTGAAGTGGTGTGAGGGCAAATAGCTTTGTGGGATCAAGGGAGAGTGAGAGAGAATCTACATATGGTTGCTCAGGCTAACATCCATCTTCTTCCTCCATGAGTCATTTTTTCTTGAGGGAAACTCCTAGAAGAACCACTTCTTGTCAAGGGCCACCGGCAACTCAACCGCACCGTGGAAGGTGAAAGGATTCGGATACTCCGTTGCACTGGGAAAGGTGAAAGTAATTCTTATAAGGGCTTCTCTACCCTGTTGTGGGGGCAAAAGAGAAGACATTAAAGAATTTTAGTGTAATACCTTGAGAAGACTCTGGGGAGTGAACGTAAATCAATGTTGAACTAAACACTATAAATTTCAGGTGTGTTTATTCTTGTTTCTTTCAGCACTTTATTTTCTATGCATTTTCTTTTCTCGCACGTTTATTTTTTTGTAAATCTGAGTTGAGAATTGGCACCTTTGTGACACGAAAATATTGAGAGTACATTGAATTTAGTTTTTGCTCAAAAAGAGAAAGAAATACAAATATGAAAAACAAAGGAACAAATATTTGTTTTTCTGTAAAATCAAAAACAAAAAAGTTTGTTTTATTATTTGCTTCCGCTTTGAAAAATCTACGTTTAAAATTTTTAGTAGTGAATTTGATTTAAATTTTCAAAAGGGAATTTTTAAAAGAAATTTTAAAACACCAATTCACCTCCTCTTGGTGTGCCATTGTAGTTCAAGTGGTTTAGCAATCATAATCCGAACTTTCAAAAGTTTCCAATAAAAAGAGACATTTGTTGCTAATTGTATTTTCTAATAATCTCATTTATACCACCACACACTATTTCATTTAATTAGCCAATGCCTTAAAGCTGGAAAAATCAAAATCTTGTATATGGGAGGGTGACTATCTGAATAAAACAAGTGAGACCCTTGTAAATAGCAAAATCCACAATATCTTATACAATTATCTATGTACTAATTAGCGGAGTTGCACCTTCACATTTTTTTTTTTCAGCCTCTTGGTTACATCATCAATGATAAATTTCCATTCAGCATTATAGAAACTACTAGGATTTAGAAGAAGACCCTACTAAGAATGGGAAAATAGGCCATCTTGCAACCAAAGATCGATGAGATCCTAAAATTACCTAGCATGCCCTAAGGCCATGCTTGAGCTTTTAATAAAGTTTGTATCTAAGCAAAAAAATGTTGTCAAATACATGCAAAATTCAAAAATGACCTCAAATCTAAAAGCCCATGATGGATTAAATTCACAAAATAGAATAACATCATTGTTATCTTGTATGGTGAAAAAGCTTACACTCCCTAAAAGTTGTGATGGCATCCATTGAACCAACCTATCCAAAAAACTTTCAGTGTTGCACCAAGAAATCTACAACAAGCATAATAACTAGAAGGTGCAAAATCTCCATCAATAAAGCTAACCCAACTGTTGAATTGATTCATAATACCTGCAGTAAATGAACAAAATAGAAAGCAAGAGAATCAACAATGTAATGAAATGGATTGCCTCACTTTAATGTTCATCTTCTCTACACTTTCAGTGGCCATTACACTCGTATATAAGAAGCAGTTGGTTAGAGATCAATGGCCTTGATGCTCCAGCAGTAATCAGATGGTGATCCTTACAAAGTACTGGGAATGACAGAGAGAGTGGAGCAACCATACAATAAGGGAGCCGAGTTATGCATAAGTGAGAACAGGTATCAGTTTTCCTTGTCAGCCTCCCTCAAGGTAACAATAGGAAGTTGTATTGTTATCTTGTGTCATAACTGAGAATAATGAGTAGAACTGAGAGATTTAGTAAAAAGATCAGCAAGTTGATCTTGGGAGAAAATATGATGTACTGAAATGAACTGTGACTGAATGCAATCTCTGATGAAATGAGCATCAACCTGTATATGCTTAGTTCTAGCATGAAAAATAGGATTAGTAGCCAAAGCAAGAGCAGAGACTTTGTCACAATAGAGTTTAGTGGGTGCAATCTGGGTAGTTTGAAACTCAGCTAGAAGCTGATGTAGCCAAAGTAGATCACAGGCAGCTGTAGATAAGGCACGATACTCGGCTTCGGTGGAAGACCGAGCAACAGATGATTGCTTTTCAACTGTCCAGGAAATGAGATTGTGACCCAAAAATGCACAGTAGCTCGTGATTGAACGGCTATCAAGATGATCTGCAACCCAATACAAATCAGCAAAGCCGGTCAACAGAAGTGAGGAAGGTTGAATTGGCAATCCAAGTGATAGTGTGCCTTTCATGTACCGAAGAACACGTTTGAGAAGAGTATAATGAGACTGAAGCGGAAGGTGCATATGTTGACATAAAAAATTCACAGCGTAGAGAAGATCAGGACGAGTTATCGTCAAATATTGGAGCACTCCAGTGATTTGTCTATAGTGTTCAAGTCGTTCATAGGCAGAATCAGATTCACCAATATGCAAAAATTTGGTCGGTAGAGGTGTGCCTACAGGTTTGTAGTCCACCATAGCTACTTTATGTAGAATATCTGTAGCATTTCGGGATTGTGCCAGATAAAGCACAGTGGGTGTATATGTGACCTGTAAGACAAGAAAGTGACTTACACGTCCCAAATTTTGCATGGAGAAGCAGGAGTGTAACGCAGAGAGAAATTTGTCAAATTCTGTAGAAGAATTTTCCGTAAGAAGAATATCATCAACATACACCAAGATATAAAGTTGTACTGAATTGTGGTGAAACAGGAGCAGAGACGGGTCAGCAGAGCTGGACCATACTGAATTAGATAGGACGAAAATGTCGAGAACCATTGACGGGTGCCTGTTTAAGACCATAAATTGCCTTTTTTAAGAGACAAACATGATTGGAAAATTGTTTGTCAATGAAACCCGGTGGTTGCTTCATATAGACAACTTCCTGAAGAGGGCCATGCAGAAAAGCATTAGAGACATCTAGTTATAGGATTGGCCAATTAATTGTGACTGCAACGGTCAAAAGAATGCTAATGGTAGGGAATTTGGCTACAAGACTAAAAGTTTCAAGGCAGTCCAATCCATACTCTTGCTTGAATACTTGCGCCACAAAACGTGCCTTGTACCGAGCTATGGTGCCATTGGCATTGAATTTTGTTTTGAATAACCATTTTGATCCCAAAATATTGATATTAGAAGTTGATGGAACAAGTACCCATGTTCCTTGCTTCTAAAGAGCTTCAAATTCAGTGCTCATTGCTTCACGCCAAGCAGGATGCTGATTAGCTTGAACAAATCCGGTGGGATTAGTGGGTATAACACTAGTTTGCATGTCAAGAATTTGTCTCGATTTGAGATGTCCTGTTTGTGCTCTTGTAATCATGGAATGCTTGGGAGGTATGAGGCAAGCAGGTTGGCCAGTGGAAGGAGCACCAGTTGTTGAGGAAGTAGGATTAGGAGTAGAATGTGTAGTGTGATGTATAGAAGAAGATGCAGGTGATGTGGAGATTGCTGAATTTGGTGGAGAATTTATTGTAGAAGTTGGCATAATGTTTGAGATAGGTACAAGTGTTGATGGTATAAGTTTGGAACTAGATTCTATAGAAGAGGAAATATTTTATGTAGTGGGAATGTTAGTGGAAGCAATGCGGAGAGGGAAAGTATTTTCATGAAAATGAACATGTCTAGAAATGTAAACCTTGTTTTTAGCACCAGTCTAGGCATTTGTACCCTTTAGATTGTGATGCATAACCAAGAAAAATGCAAGGAGTGGAGCAAGGAGCAAGCTTGTGTGATAGATGAGTAGGAAACCAGGGATAGAAAAGACATCTAAATACACAAAGATGAACATAATTTGGACACTGATTGTATAATAGTTCATATGGTGAAATGTGATTAGTGGTAGGGGAGGGAAAACGATTTATTAAGTAGACTGCAGTAAAGAGAGTATCAACCCAAAATTTGGAAGATACATTGGCATTAAAGAGTAATGCTCTTATAGTTTCAAGGAGATGATGATGTTTCTGTTCAGCAATTCCATTTTGTTGAGGGATATATGGGCAAGACACTTGATGAGTGATGCCACACTTAAGAAGATGAGTTTGAAATTGTTTATTTATATATTCACCCCTCCATCGATGCGGAGTGTTTTTATGGAGTTCTGAAATTGTTTTTCCACAAATTGTTGAAATTATAGAAACTTGGAAAATACATCAAATTTGTGATGAAGAGGGTACACCCAAGTATATCGGCTATAGTCATCAATAAAGGTAACATAGAAACGATAAAATTGCATTGATAAAGTTGGGGAAGGACCCCATACATCACTGTGAATAAGTTCTAAACATTGTTTTGACATAAAGCTATATAACAAAAAAGAAAGTCTAGTACATTTAGCTTTAGCACGCACATTACACGGAATAGATTCAGACCTATTACTAATACTAAACGGCAACACATGAGATAGACGATGTTGAGTGGAGATAGATGGATGACCAAGCCGTTGATGCCAAAGAGACTTGGACGTAGGAAGTGCAATGAACGCAATTATGGAAGTAGACAGAACCGGAGAAGCTTGAGTGTGAGAAAGCTTAATTGGTAGAGTCCAAGATGATTGGGTCCTCGGAGAAGTAGCTTGTTGGTCCGAGAATCCTTGATGGCAAATCCATGAGCATCAAGCAGCACAAAATAGGAATTATCATTAGTAAGCTTGTGTATAGAAAGTAGATTGTGAGACAAATTTGGTACATGCAGAATTTTGGATAAATGCAGCTTACAATGCGGTGTGGGAAGCAACCCTTGGCCTGTATTAGCAATAGAAAGTTGTTTCCCATTACCTACTTGAACTTTAGATGATCCTTGATATAGTTGTATGTTTTGTAGATGAGCTGGATTAGTAGTGAGGTGCTCTGTAGCCCCTGAATCCAAAAACCAATCAGCGGTGCTTGAGTGGTATCAGTTGTAACATATGCCTGTGGTGTTGTATTGTAAGTAGAATCATGTTTATGCCAGCACGCTATAGCAGAATGGCCTGGTTTCCCACAAATCTGGCAGTCTATAGCAGAATGGCCTGCTCTGCCATGATAGGATCCGCGAGTTGCAGTTAAAGCATAGTTGGAATCTATAGTGGGAGTTGCAGATACCTCTCATCCCGAATCAGATGAAATGTGAAGTTCTTCACTACAGAGCAGAGCATAAAAATCATCAAGTGAGATAGGCTGCAACTGATTGTGAATAACAGCCTTAAAAGACTGATATGAGGCAGGAAGTTGTCGAAGTGTCCATAGCAGAAGAAGAAGAACCTATAGCTCTGATACCATGTTGAATTGATTCGCAATACCTGCAGTAAATGAACAAAACAGAAAGAAAGAGAATCAACAAAGTAATGAAACGGATTGCCTCACTTTATTGTTCATTATCTCTACTCTTTTAGTGGCCATTACACTCGTATATAAGAAGCAGTTGGTTAGAGATCAATGGCCTTGATGCTCCAGCAGTAATTAGACGGTGATCCTTACAAAGTATTGGGAATGACAGAAAGAATGGAGCAGCCATACAATAAGGGAGCCGACTTATGCATAAGTGAGAACATGTATCAGTTTTCCTTATCACCAACTAGCCATCAAAAGGATATAAGGATGACTATAATAAAGAACCTAGCTATGATTTCGGATTACTAAGCCAAAGGTCAAACTATCTCCAATTTCTTCTAAAACATCTAACCTAAATGATTTGCTTTATCTCAAAACATCTCAAGGCTTGCCCCAAAATAATAACATGACTTCTCAAAACTTAGCTTCTAAGAAAAAGGAACTTTAATTTTCTTGGACAAGAATGAATTCATTAATTTTAAATTGCTATGGGGCTATCTTGAATCAGCATGCTGTCTACAAAAGCATATTTCTTACATCAACCAGAAAGTTAGATTTGCAAATAATAACTTAAACATTAAATTAATAATGCATAAATCATAAAAGCATCCCATATTATCATATCACCCTTCTTTTCAATGTGACAAGCCTTATTTATTTTTCTTGACATTGCTTCTCAATAGACTGTTCATCAAATACATCTTGAAAAATAGATAGTAAATATCCAATGATCCAATATTTTCATCCTCATACGATAATCTAGATGTCAAGTTTATTGCATAATAGAGAAAGCATTTCCAATTTTGATCCCATGATCTAGTTTGAAATGGGAATAGATAACTATTGTGTCGAAGCCCTATAACATTCCGAACATACAATGCACATAAATTACTTGCTAAAAATGCACCCTGCTTCATATACAATCACCCTTAACAACCCAGGAAGGAATACAAGTATACAACTAATACTTTATTTAAGGGGTAGCTTGTTGGAATCAATTTTCATAACATATAAGAAGTAGACATCATAATGGATAGAAAAATCAAACATGCATGGACTAGCAAAAAATGGCATAAATATTCCATCAATTCGCTGACAGCTTCACTTTTGTAAAATATACACTCAATTCTCACTTATTTACTGCATTTTAAAGAATGGTATTATTTCAATGCAATGTTAAAGAAGCTCAATAATATAGCAGTAGATAAGTAAGTTCATCGAGGTTGGATATCACATGCTAAAACTTTAGCTTATGACACTTTTAAAGAAATAGCCATGTCATCTTAAAACTCCTGAGACAAAAAATAGTGAATTTTCAAATAAACAAAAACAGTGCATTTTGACACACTTAGGAAAGAATCCAGTACTCTCCTAGGCACTTTGTTTGACTTTAGACATCTAGTCATAAAGCAGAAATCGATATAGAACAATTCCCAATTTGGAAAGAAAATCATAGGAAGCATACAACTCAATAAGATTAAACTCTAGAAGAAAGACATCTCAGGAGGACTGCAAAAGCAGATTTACCTGGCTTAAAGAGAAAGAATTTTCAGCTAGGCTTTACATATTCTAGTAGAGCATGCACTCCATACTACAAAACATTGACTCATGAAGCATGAAAATATGCAACATCCCTAAAGAAGCAAAGATTTTGAAGAGAGAGGATAATAAAAAGAATTACTGAGTCTTCTATTTCTCCGATGAGTTGGGCCCTCTCTTCTTCCCGAAGCCAACCACTGCGGTAACGAACCGCCGATTGTATTGCATGCTCTTATAAGCCCTTTCCCTTGGCTTCTTCTTTTTGTCTTGCTTGGCCACCTTCGGTGTCTGTCCGCTAACCTTCCCTGCATGCGTCAGGGATCCGTGAACCTTCCATGCAAGTCATCAAAAATAAAAAAACCCAAATCTCAAACATAAAGAGAAAATTTGTAAACAACGTAATTGAATCCCAACATCAAAGATATCGCATAATGAAATAGTATTTAGATTCAAAGCTCACCCATTGCCCTCGACGGTATGCAGACTGCGGCCGCCGAGATCCCTATTGCTATGGCTTACGAGGACGTGACGCGCTGCCCGTGCATCCGTGATTGTTTTATAGTAACCTGTCTTGACCCCTAGTTGGCAAACTCTAATATGCTGTGATAGAATTTTCAACCTAATGATCAAAGTTATAAAAATCGGACCGGACAACGAACCGGAAGAGGGAGAGATTCACGATTTGACCGGTCGAACCGGGGTCGAACCGGATGACATAATAAATAAAAATATTATTAAAAATAAATAAAATAAAAATCATATAATATAAGTATATGAGCATTTAATAATATTTATAAAATTTTATACATATAAATATAATTTAAGAATAATATATTTATAAGAATAAAACTTAATATAATATATAAATTTATAATAAAAAAATGTATGATCACTAATATAATATAAATAATTAAATATATGATCATTTAATAATATTTATAAATTTAAATATATATATATATATATATATATATATATATATATATATATATATATATATATATATATATATATATATATAATGCAAAATTATAAATATAAATATCATTTAAAAATAATATATTTATATATTTATAATTAAATATATTTATACAAATAATATTTAATATAATATATTAATTTATAATATTAATATTTTATAATATAAGTATTATAATATATATTATAACAAATTTATAATACATATTATCTAAATTTATAGCCCAACTAAGAAAAAAATTGAAGCCCAAATAGTTCAAATAAGCCCAAATTCACATTCTAAACTAC
The DNA here is from genome assembly GCA_016618105.1 of Dendrobium huoshanense. Lineage (NCBI taxonomy): Eukaryota > Viridiplantae > Streptophyta > Magnoliopsida > Asparagales > Orchidaceae > Dendrobium > Dendrobium huoshanense. The sequence goes on along the minus strand of CM028359.1, from coordinate 79,586,279 downwards.
TCATGCAAGTTTTTTAGTCCCACATCATAGGAGAAGTTTGAGGATGTTTCCTTGAACTCTATATAAGGTGAGAAGTACACTCCTCTTGCAAAATAATTTTTGTGAGATATTTAAAATAACTTGCTAATGTATTATGATGAAATTAATTATCATATTTGATAAAATTATTTTTTAAAAGTTTAAAAAAATTTAGTAAACTAAAATATATTTTTAAAATTTTAATTAAAACAAAATAAAATGTTTTTATGAACCGGCCGGTTCTTTCCAAACCGGACCGGTTCAATGGTTCACTGGTTGAACCGCCGGTTCAATCCGGTTTGTTCCGGTTTGATGTAGAGCCGGTTTTGAAGCCTGACCGGACCGGCCACCAGACCGGTTCACGGTTGAACCGGTTGAACTGGCCGGTCTGATTCGGTTTTCAAAACAGTGCTAATGATCACAAAATATCATTAAAAAATAAAAGTAAGGATTTTAATTTAGAGGTTATTTGGTTGAAAAATAAAATGGATATAAAATAATTTAAATTTAGAAGTTCTTATAATATTGATATTTAATTAGATGAAAAAGAAATACAAAGTAAAATTAAATATATAGTCCATTTTAGTTCATTTTTATGTAAACTAAATTCATCTAATTTTGAGCAAAAATCACTTATACCACAAATAAGCTCGTTTGAGCACCATTGGCCACCACAATCATCGCTAGCCGCCACCTCCCCCTCATGTTGCCGGTCACCACCACCACTCGATGCTAGCCACCACCGTCGATATATAATAGACAGGTACATCATTAGAAAGATTCAAAATAAAAATATATTCCTAATTATCATAAGCAAGCTAGTAAGTACAACATAATTCTAAATGATTAAATTAATATGTCATTTAGTAAGTACAAAATAATTCTAAATGATTAAATAATTCACCATTGGCCACCACAAAAATTCTTAAGAAAAATAATTAATTGATAATATATTTTTTCTAACTTAAGGAGCCTCCATTAATATTTGTGGATTGCTACAAAATCTTTGTGAGTCTACACAAAGGTTTACGAAACTCTTTAGAGATCTAGAAATCTTATTGCAATTCTCCATAATGGTTTGCGGGGCTCTGCAAAGTAATTTGATGGCCTCCAAAAGAGTTTGCGGACCTCCATAAATTTAGATTTTATGAAGGTTTTTATGATGAATTCAAATCATTTAAAATTAAATTTATATCATGTGATTTTTGAACATTAGCTACTATTAACTATGTGTAAATAAATATTATAAGTATGATAATTAGTAACACTTAACCATAGGTCAAGAGTTTTGCTCATTCAATCCAACCCTAGCCTCCTTGGAAAAACTAGCCACTAAATCCTCTTTGTAACATTTTTGTATCAATTTTCTCCAAACATTATATGAAAAGATTAAGAAACTTTCTTGCCATAAGATCGATCATTCCTCAATGTTTGATGCATGATTTATTCATGCTATTGGAATCCATGATTGAGAGCTCGTTAATTTGGTAACCTATTAATTTCTATTTTATTTCTCTTGTATTTTTTTGGCGTGCTTTGGTTAAGAATACTTTTGGGAGGTTGTCCCAATGAAAGAGGAGGCTGTCATCGAAGAAGATTATTATAAAGACTTCTACACCAATTAAAGGAGTAATACTTCTTATTTAGTATTGGTTGTGCATAAAATCCTAGGTGTTGTAGACATATGGGTATGAATGTAGGCTATAACTAGGGTGTCGAAATAGGTCGATGGGTCGGGTTCAGGTTGAACCTGAGTTGACCTGGGTCTAAGCAGGTCAACTCGAGTCCAACACATTTTTACAAATGAGTCAGATATTTCAACCCAAACACGACCTGCGCGGGTTACTGGGTTGACCTGACATGATCCCACAGGCCTATTTGATTCCAAAAAGGGCGGTGCGGTGTCGATGCCAGTGCGACGTCAGCCTACGGGTGCGTGTCCTACATCCATGAGGCACGGAGGGCAGCAACGATGGACAATGGAGTTCACCATACCAAACGATGAACGAAGCGATGGTATCGTGACCGGATGATGAACGGAGCAACGATATCGTGACTGGACAACGAATGGAGTGACGGACTCGTCTCGACACTGACGACATATGTAGTGTTGGGTGTCGCTTGATGCGACAGACCGCAGAGGCACAAACGGCGACACGACAGGCCGATAGACGTGGGACGGTGGAAAATCAAATTTCACAGGTCAAATCGGTCTGATTTTAGGTTTTCAGGTCAACTCGAACCCGACCCTATTTGCAAGCTGATCGAAAACTCGAACTCGAACCCGAAATTTTTCGGATTGGGTTTGGGTCGGGTTTTAAGTCGTGTCAGATTTTGACACCCTATCAGAATCACATAACAATTGTTATGTATTTGTATGTATTTTTTTATCTTTTACACTTTGATTTATTACTTATACACATAATTTTTTTTATCGAATCATCATATTATATTGTGATAATACTAGTGTTTGAGTTTGATTGAAAAAAGTTTTATAAAAATTTAAAACAGCCCAATTCACCTCCGCTATCCCATCTTGGCCTAATATAAGACCATGAATTCTCTCGTGGTCTACCTTCTCTAAGAGCTGAAGGATTTGTAATTGATACTTTTTTATTCTATGAAGATAATCTTCTATGGATAAGCATGAGATGTCTTCACTAGCTAGATTATTAAGTTTTGGAATGGGAGGAGCCATTGTGAAGGGCATTATGTTTGTTAATCATTGTAGAAATATTTATATAATGATATGATTCTTTCTCAAGAATAGTGGTAGACTAAGAACTTTTTATCTTAGCATTTCACAAAGATTCATGCACACACTTATAAAAAATATTCACATTATACTCCAAAGATTTTTATGGAAAATACATATAGGGAAAAATCATAGGGCATGGACCATATGAAGTGATCTACTATGTAACTAAAAATTACAAATGCTTGCTCTTTCCACCAGTTGGATAGATGATATTATAAATTATAGAACATTAATTTGGTCTCTTGTAGATATGATAGAGAATACTAAATAAATAGTAGAAGGTGATAATGGAAATCAAGAGATGGTTTTAGGTAATGGTAGTCAAGATCTAGTGGTTGTGAAATGGTAGTCGGGTGATGGTGGTCAGGTAATGATGGTAGGGAGATGATGGTCAAGCAATGATGGTCAAATAATTATGGTTTATTAATGATGATTATTAGCTAGAATTTTCAAGTAGGGCCCTATAATTCCTTAGATCTTCAAGTTCCTTATTAGTTATGATCCTCTTCATGTAAAGAATGTCGATTAATTTATAATTTTTGGGGAGTGGAAATTTGATAATTTTAGCTAAAATTCTCAAACACTCCATCAGACAGTCCATGTTAATTCCTTAAGCATATATCATTATTTAAGCAGTTAAGTATCTTATGATATTGAACTTGAGTGATCTGAGTCTTGTTGGATTTCTCTCATCAAGTCACTCATTCTAATCGTAAGCATACAAAATTCAAAGATTATTTGGTCCTTTAAGTATTTTCTAATAATGAAACTCATACTAATTTCAGCCAAACAACCAAATAGTGCTCCAACTGTGCTTGTTACTCTCTGCCACAATAGTGCTCTACTGCTCTGAAGTCTCTCTTTTATGTAACTACTCAAGGGTAGCTTAGTATTTTCAATGACTTGTTATTTTAGATATAAACTCATCATTGTAACAACTAGCAATAATGAAATGAATACTCAATAAAACCATTCTCACTATTTCCTTGTATCCATCGTAGGTTGTTTCTATTCTTTGCAGGTGTAGAGACTTCAACATGGTATCAGAGCCTCTTGCTTGACCGCTACTTCTTTTCGCCATGGGAGATTCCTCTGTCTCTCCATCCACACCGCAAACCACCGCACAAACCACAACGACTACCCCTGCTTCTCTAATCGAAATATCTATTCCCCGAGCCCTAAAATTTCTAGCCCAAATATTCAAAATGTCTTTTCGGTTCAACTGCTCCGCGATTACTATCCTATTTGGCGATCTGAGATCTATAAGTTGTTCGCTGCTAATGGCTTCTCTGGTCACTTGGATGGAAGCTCTTCCTGTCCTCCAAAACATTACATTCCTGATGCAAACCAGCTTACCGTAAACCCACTATACTCCTACTAGCTCATGGTAGATCAAAACTTGTCTGTTGCTCTGTTTTCTATAATTTATGCTTCCATCCCATCTCGTAAGCTCTCTTTAAATCCACTTCTACATGTTCCTCATCTTACCCACAAATTACTCTCCATTTCTAAGCTCATTGATGATAATGACATTTCCATTTCTTTTAATAAACATGGTTTTATTGTAAAGGATTGGAAGACCAATCAAACTCTTCTCCACGGTCACTGCCATAATGGCCTATATCCGATTCATCACACTCAAGCTCCAGTAAACGACATCACCACTAGTGCTTTTCTCGCTTCAACAACTTCTGTTGACTTATGGCATCGTCTCTTAGGCCATCCCAACACTGATACCCTTGTAGTCGTTATCAAATATTTTCCTACATTATGTTCTTCTTCTAAGTTTAAGTTTTGTACTACATGTGCTCTTGCAAAGAGCCATGGACTTCCATTTTCTAGTTCTACAATTGTAACTCATTTTCCCCTTCAATTAATACATGCTAATGTTTGGGGTCCATCCCCATTGTCTCTCGTAATGGTTTTCATTATTACTTAATCTTAGTTGATGACTATTCTCGTTATACCTGGTTATTTCCTCTCAAGTACAAATCTGATGTTGTCAATACCTTTATAAAATTCAGAAACTTAATCGAAAAATAGCTTAATTATCCAATTCGCACTATAAGAACTGATGGAGGTGGAGAATTTCTTAATAATATGCTCAAACTCTTTCTCTCTAAACATGGTATAAAATATCAATACACTTGCCCTCACACTCCGCAACAAAATGGCACTGCAGAACACAAACATCAACATCTTCTTGAAATGATTCGTACTATATTAATAGACTCCAAACTACCTACATCATTTTGGCTTGATGCAACATTTACTGCAGGTTATTTAATAAACTGTCTACCGTCATCCACTACTTTGGCTAAATCACCCTACCATATTCTTTACAACTCTCCACCTTCATATTCTCATATGTGCACATTTGGATGCCAATGCTACCCGTGGCTCACTCCCTACGCTCCACATAAACTTGCACCTCGCTCAGCCTCTTGCATTTTTCTTGGCTATGCCTCCTCCCAAAAAGCATACAAGTGCTTTAATCCCCTCACCGGTCGTCTCATAGTTTTTCTTCATGTTCAATTCGATGAAACTCCCAATACTTCTCCCATTGTGTTCTCTTCTAATTTATCCCAACCACTTCAATCTCCTCCATTTCCTCCTATTATCCCCTCTACTACCTCCACTTCTTCCCTATCTAATTCACAAAGTATCCCTACAGATCTTCCTCTCTCATCCTCCACCAATTCTTTATCTCCCATAAATTCCATTCCCACAACATCACATATTCACTCACACTCATATACTTCTCAATCACTACCTCCTTGGCACCCCATGATTACCCGTCTTCATACCGGCCACTTAAAACCTCGTCAGATTCTCGATCACCAACATACTATTCTTCCCACTCCTACTTGTTATACCTTGCCAAATACCCTGAATGGCGCCAAGCTATGTCAGCTGAATTTTTTGCCTTACAATCTCAAGGAACATGGTCTCTTATACCACACCTTCTAATGAATAGGTCATTGGCTGCAAATGGATTTATAAGATAAATTGGCATTATAATGGCAACATTGCTCATTACAAAGCCTGGTTAGTAGCCCAAGGATACAAGCAAGAATACGGGATAAATTATCATGAGACCTTCAGTCCCGTTGTCAAATTTCCAACCATTCGCTTGTTTCTTAAAGTAGCTTTACCTTTTGGCTGGCTTGTCCTTTAACTTGATGTGATCAATGCTTTCCTACATGTTAATCTCACGAAGACCATTCATATGCATCAACCACAAGGATTTCAAGATCCACTTAAACCAGATCATGTTTGTTAATTACATAAAGCTCTCTATGGGCTTAAACAAGCACCTAGACAGTGGTTTGCAACCTTGTCATCTTATCTTATTACACATGGTTTTCATATTAGTTCATCTGATCCTTCTTGTTTTATATGCGACACTCATGAAATATGAGTTTACATATTAATTTATGTTGATTTTGATCTCTGACAACAATTCCACTTTCATCACCAATTTACTTCAACCACTTCAGCAGCGATTTCACATAAGACAACTTGGTGAGCTTTCTAAATTTCTTGGTATTGATTTCACAAGATTTAAATCTATATATCATCTCTCTCAGCAAACATATCTCCAAGATATTCTTACTCAAGCTGATATGTCTGCCTACAAGCCTATTTCTACTCCCCTATCTTCAAAATGGCCAAATGACCCCCAACTTTAGCTACCATACAATCAACTAGTTCTCTTTAGACAAATAGAAGGATCCCTTCAATATCTTAACAACACCCGGCCGGACATAGCATTTGATGTCAACAAACTCTGCCAATATATGCATCAACCTTTGCTTCTTCATTTTAAAATGTTGAAATGAGTTTTGCGCTACCTCAAAGGAACCATAAATCACGGCATCTTCATTTCTGGCGATGATCTTACACTTTATGCATATGTCGATGCCGATTGGGCTGGTGACGTTCAAGATAGAAAATCTACATCTAGATTTTGTATTCTACTAGGCAATGCTCTGATTTCTTGGTCCGTTAAACAAACCACAGTAGCTCGTTCATCCACTGAAGCTGAGTACATGTCTCTTGCCACGGCTTCTGCTTATTTAATTTGGGTTCTTCGTTTATGTGATGACTTTTCCATTTCCCTCAAATCAACTCCTCTCTACTGTGACAATATTTATGTCATGTCACTTGCCTCCAATCCTATTTTTCATGCAAGAACTAAGCACATTGAGATATATCATCACTTATACGAGATTGCATTCAAGCTCAGCATATCACTATCCAACATGTTGCTTCACCGGATAAAATGACACACATATTTACCAAATCTCTTTCATCTCAACATCTTACACTACTTAGAGACAAATTGATGGTCGCACCTCCCATCAATTTGAGGGGAGCTGATAATGATACTCATACTAATTTCAGCCAAACAACTAAATAGTGCTCCAACTGTGCTTGTTACTCTCTGTCGCAATAGTGCTCCACTTCTCTTACGTCTTTGTTTTATGTAACTACCCAAATTAAGGTAGCTTAGTATTTTCAATGACATGTAATTTTAGATATAAACTCATCACTGTAATAGCGAGCATTGATGAAATGAATACTCACTAAAACCATTTTCATTGTTTCCTTGTATCCATTGTAGGTTGTTTCTATTCCTTGCAGTGTGTAGAGACTTCAACATTTTCATCAAGTTTCTAATTATTGTGTAAGTGCTTAATTTGGATTTAGAGTAAAACAATTTTAATGTTGTAAGATTTATTTTGTGAATCCATTTTGACTGAAATTTTATTAAAAATTGGAATCTAAATGTTCCTAACCTTAATTTTAGATGTCTTTTATTAAAAAAATTACAACAAAATTTATGTTAATTTGGATGAATTTTATGATGATGTATCAACTATAATCAATTATTACAATTAATAAATTCATTTAATTGTAGGTTTGATTAAGCTTTTTTTTTATTTTAATTTAATAAATATAACATTTTATCTTATGAGATTATTTTAAATTATTTATTTTAATTATAAAACTAGTTAAGCCTTGGTTAATCAATTTACTTATTATTATATAATCAAATAATAAATATGAAAAGAAAATAATATGCACATATAAATTAAAGTTGGTATCAATTAAAGTGTAAAAGATAAAAATGTATGAATTTGCCATGACACAAACACTTTCTCAATAGGTATTTATAGTGCTCGTACACATTGCATCATCAAACATATCATTATATTTAAAAGAATCACAAATCTCCATGAAGTTTTTAATGTGATATTTAAGGTCTTCAATAGCAAGGCCTTCAAATTGGGAGTTATGACTTATGAATCAGCTATAATAGCGTAGCTAGCTTAAAATTATTGGCATAAATCCCATGCTTGACAATATTATGGGAGACGCTGAGAATAGTTGGTAATGAATAATCTCTCAAGGCTCAGGACTCCATACCTACGCATATAACATCTTCATAGTTTACTGTATTGAAAGCCATAGAAATCATGGCCCACATCCTTTCCTGATTTTTCTCAAGAAAGTTCCTTTGATCTTTGGATTAATTGTAACGACTTGGGATTTAAAGTAAAAGAATTTTGCTTTTTCTTTATTAATTTTATCATTTCATTATTAATCAATACTCATTTATTTACAACAGATCAATCAAACATCAATAGCTGATTAATTGCATTAAAGAAAATAAATAAACGGTAGAAAAATATAATTATATTATTACTATTAATATTTACATTCTACTATAAACTTTATGACTCTAGAACATATATAGAATAGCCACCACTTAGAATACATAACCAGGGAATTAAAATAAAACCAAAATTATCATTATTTTCTATCCTCAAGCTGCAGGCTCTTTATATTTAGTTAAAATCATATAAAATCAAGTAATGAGAATAAAAGCCTAGAAAGTAATGAAAACTCTATTATTGTTTTCCATGCAAGATAAAAGAATCAATATGTATGTTTCAATTCTAATCAATATCAATTATCACTTAATACGAGCAATAAAAATATCAAAAAATAATAATAAAATTAATATGATTAGTAAAGTCAAAAGAGATCAGTCAAATTATAAGAAAAATTAATAAAGAGATCTATCACCCAACAAGCCATGTTAGTATGATATGCTATGTTGTTTCAATATTAATGTCAATAAGATTTTAATTATACCATCAATCAATTGAATGTATTATCATGTAAATACAATCAAGAATGCAACAACTTTATTGCGGTATTTTCATCCTTCCATTCTAATAATTGCCTAGATGAGTATCTATTTTAACCTAAGCTATCTATTAATTAATTAGTATCGATCAACCCTAATTATTCCCCAATTGGATAGTAGTCTTAATTTAAATCCAACTATGAACTAATTGGTATCGATTTTTATCTTCCATGTTAACAACTAGCCTTCCAACTAGCCTCTCTCCATTAGTTACATGCAAATACTACATTTTTGTAAATATATTATATGAAATATAGTAATTTATAAAGTACAGAAAAATCTTTCAAATTTATATATTATATATTTACTTCAAAAAATTATAACTTATAATTTAACTTATAAAAATTCAATATATTTCTATTAAAATGCTTATATTGATGATATATATCACATACCGAAAGTTATGAGGTAAAAATATGCTAAAAATTAAGATATCACAACTTTTGCAAGTTTTGATTAAAAAAATCATAAATACAAAATACACAAAACTATTAAAATTAGAGATTTGATAATTATTTCTTACAATGAGACGAACAAATTTTCTAACATGATCAATAAACATAAATCATTATTCGGACTCCAAATCTAGGCTTTTCTTTTCTCTCTCTAATATTGTCTCTAGCTACATTCTCATGCATGTTTCTCAGTTTAGCCAAACAAAGGGAATTTAAAAGGATTTTAATGGATTAAGATGGAGAAAGAAATAATGGTGCATAAATCTAATGGATTAAAATTTATAAGGCTCAGGGAAACAATATTGTTAAATCATGAAAAATGTGTCTTAATGAATTGTCATATTAAAGAAGAGCAAGTTTTATTTTTCTTCATTAGTAACACTAAACATAACTCTCACTTATAATTCATCCAATATCCCATTTGTGTTCATATTCTTAAAATGCCATGAAGAGAATTAGAGCCGCACATGTATTTTTGTTAAGTTTGGGGTTATGACTTAGAATTGTAGTAGGTCAAGAGATGACATGACCATCAATGTTGCAAATGTAGAGACGCTAATATGCCGCCTTAAGATACCATAGGTTTATACACCAAGGTGATGGGTTGCTCAACTTGGCTTAGAACAACTATGGTTTGGGTTGATGATATTTCTAAGATGAAGATCACTTCATAATGCTATAACTTATCTCAAAATATTGGGAGAGTTTTAAATTATCTTTTAATAAGGCTAGAATGACTTTCAAGGTTAATGAAATGTTACTAAGATGATGGGGATGTCTTGTTAAGAAGATTAATACTCCAAGAAGTAATAGACATCCGTAAAAAGGCTCAATCACCATCTTGAGAATGAGATATGCACTGACAAGAAGATTATGAAACTTTATAAGTGGATATTATATGCCACAAAGAAGAATAAACACCTTATCGATGGAAAATGTTGAGGTTGTCACGATCCTTAAGATAATATTTATAGTTGTGGTTTAGAGGATTAGAGACTTTATTGATGTCCAGTTGAGTTTGTTATGAACCTAGGTGGTAGCAAGCATGTAAATGATTTACAAGAGCCAATTGCTTAGAATATGAGGCTTTGTTTGCGAGAAATATGCTCAAATATAAAAGGTAGCTCAAAAAAAATTATGCATGTAAAGCTGATTTTGAAGGTTGTTGCAAGATAGAGTTTTATAGAGACTTGAGCACCCAGGCCTTTGCCCACAAATTTTGCCTTCAAGGAACAAGTTTTGAGTTCTTTTGCATGCTACAATTATGCATGGGATGACAATATATACGACTTGGATGTTTGCTTTGAAGGGGGGTGATTTCTTTTGTTATGGAGAATGGTGGTAGGTGCAATAATATTACTAGAGAATGAAGACTATCGACATCTCTCTCTCTAGAGACAATGGTTCATGCCCTCCTCTTCATAAAGAGCACATCTATATTTTTTAAAGTACATTCATAAATCATTATAATAAATATCATTAACCTCCTAACAACTACTAATGATGAATTGACTATTGATTTAAGAACAAATGAAGATGATACTAAAAAAATATGCTTGACGAAAATATTGATTACTCTATGGTTACATCATTTACTGAAGTGTTTATTAAAGATGACAATTACTCTCATGTGATATAGTTTATACAAACAAATAAGATAATTCTTTTTTATTTTGCATATATTTAAGTCTAAATATAATAATTTACACGATAAAGAATACATGAATGCATATTATAAAAATACAATTATTTTAATTTGAAATGGACTTGGAGACATATTTAGAGCCTGCTTAGTTGGTTTACTTTATGATGTAAAATATTTTAAATGCAGGAGTTTTACAATTTTTGGTGTTTAGTTGGAATACAAAATGATGCAAAGTAAAGTATAGTAAATGCAATGTAGAGTGAAGTAGTTTGTTTTGAGTGTAAACCAAACTATTTCAATTTTGAATGAAAACTATTTACACAACATGCTTTTTTGACCGCCCGCCGCCACAGTCGTCGCCAACCATCACCATTTAGAACTTTACTCTATATTCATTACTTCCAACCAAACAAAAATCATTCATTTGCATTTACTTTACATCCAAACAACTTTAAAGTATTCCTTTTACCAAGGTTTTAAAAATTGGACTAGACCAACCGATTCCGGTTCTCATAATAATTCTTTTCGACTAAAACTTGCTGAGATTGGAGATAACCAGCGGTCAAATTGCTCACTTGGTGAACCAGGAACTATTTTTGGAAAACCAAACGAAAGCATGAAAGCTAAATTTCAGTCGTTTGATCTAAATCTAATAGTAACAATTTCTCACTCTCTTCCTTCGCCTAAACCCTATCCCGATTCCCGATTACTACAATCACATTCAATTATCTTCCCTCTCTTCATGAACTTCAACACTGCTACTCAGTAATCGCCAGCGGCCGAAGCTTTTAGATGGTTCAGGTGTGCTCTTTCCTCACCTAGCCGACCACAAAGCTTTTCATCCGAGAGGATTTGAGAGTAAGCATTAGTCAAGAAAAAAATATTTAACACCTAAGTTTTTTTTTTTTTTTTTTTTTTTGAGTATTTTGTTTCAAATTTATTTGTTAATGTTCTGGTTTTTGTCATTTACTCATGATAGTGTGCAATCCATCATTTATTCATTTTGTGTAAAAATCTATGATTGTGAAAAACCCTAATTTTAGGTTTATTCGTTTTATGCTTGTACCTTAGTAGCATTTGAGTTCAAGGGTAAAACTGAGTATAGTTGAGGGCGGGCAATTGAGAAATCTTGCCCCCTCTCAAAAATTTTTTTTGCCCTTAGCCATCAAGCAAAATTATTGTCCCTCATGCTCCCTCAACCCTTCTTTTATCCGATACTGTTAATAATCTATGTGTATTTATTTAGCATTAGCTCTCATTTCTCTTTTTAAATTTTAGCATGGTTGGTACTATTTCTAAAATAGCAAAGATAATTACAAATAGAATAGCATTAGCTCTCATTTTTCTTTTTAAGAAATTATCTTTATAACATAAATGTGTGATTTTATAATCTTTATAAATTTTATGGTGTACATGCATTTATTGCTTATTGTACTTTGCATCAAGTTATTTGTATTCCATGTCTCTTATTTGATGTTAAATTTCTATAGAATTCATCTATTAGAGAAAAGGAAATGTAGATTTAAAAAAAAAAAAAAGAAAAAAAAATATAAAATAAAAATAAAGGAGAAATTATGAAGAGTTATGTTACTCAATTCTTTATATCTTTAATTTTTAAAAATAATACATGTTGTACTATTTTATATATTTCATAATTATTTATTTAGTCACATGTTTAAATGCTTGCATCATTATTACATCAAAGATATTAAATTTAAATAAAATTAATATTTATTACATCATTTGATTTACTCTGTTCAACTTCAATTGAATCTTTAAATTCTTAATCACTCTTTCATGCAGTTTAATGACCGGTCCGATTTTTAGAACTAAGCCTTCTATTTCTTAAATATATTTGGGATAATTTTTTTACTACTTTAAAATAAATTTTCAATAAAAAATTAATATTTAAAAAAATAAGAAGAAAACTGTCCAAAATAAGAACTTTTATTCTATCCAGTGAACGTACGCAGAGAAAGGTTTGGTTTTAGGCAAAAAAGCGCATGTACCGAGTTTTTTCAAAAAACTCGGTACAGGCGCGAAAAATTCGATACAGACATTTTTTTGTCTAAAATCGAACCTTCCTCTACATGTTGATAGAATAAAAGTTCCCAAAATAAGCCTAAATTTCTCAAGTGTGAGGATCAGAATGTGCGCCAGCTCACTAACATAAACCCCTCGCGCAATCAGCCTTTTTATTCCGGTTCTCTGTTCGTCGGCCATGGCGGTCGCCGTCTTTCCGGGCTGTGCTGGAGCTAGCCGAGTGACCGCACATCCATGGATGCAAGCCATACGTTGTTCGTCGTTCTCTTCTCCTTCCCCATGTCCTCCACTTCCTCCTCACTCCTCTGTCGAACCATCTACTACGTCGCCTCCGTCTCCTGAGTCCTCTTCCGCTTCCTCCTTCTTTCCGAAGCGAGGGAAAACACTGGAGCTCGTCTGCGAATCTCTCGCCTTCAAGGGAACGGGCGTTTGCAAGGTAGCCGACACGGGCTTCGTTGTCATGTGCGACCGCGCTCTCCCAGGCGAACGTTTCATCGGCCGCGTATCCCGAAAGAAAGGGAATTACGCCGAGGTCATCCTTCTTTCATTTTTCCTGGTTTATAACATAGATTGTGGCTAGCCATCTTGTGATTATATAGTTGTCTCTTATATATAATGCGGCTATCTTATATGATTTATGTTGTTGGACATTATAGACAAGTATTGCTAGTTCGTCATGTGCTAAGTATCACTAGTTGGATACATCCACATATCATTTGACCGAATTCAGTGGTTGGGTACCATGAGTTGAGTTCTTTTGAGATGAAGCATTCATTTGATGACTTCTAAATGGGCCGCTTCTTATATTTGCATGGTTTAATCACGTTTTCCATTCATTGGTTCTTTGGACCAAGTTCAGGTCTGTAATTGCAACTTGATTCATTGATCTAGGCAAGTATAGATGTACATTAGTTCTTCTATTGCCTTAATTCTTTGATGGGCCTTGAAGATCAATAGAATGGTATTACTGACAATCCTTGCATTAGGTGTTCTAAGCTTTGTGTCGTGTCAGATTTGATTAATAACATTGATTCATATGAAGCTGGATCCAATAAGATACGTCTTCACTTGATTCTTTAATTATTAGCATTATAAGCTCTTTTGTCATATTTATAATTTACTTCACTATTTGAGCTCTAAGAACTTTCCTTTATCATGAATTAAATTTCTTTTATAATGGAAAATTTGAAGGGATTAGGTTGCAAGCTCTTGGCTATCAATGGGAAGGGTAAGCAACTTGAAAACACCTTGAAGAGGAAGTCACTTCTACTTATGAAAGGTTCTGCATTGACCGAGGCATCTGTGCTCGAGAATAAGGCAGAGTTTCTAACAGCCATAATGTCTCTAATGATGAAGATTGACCCGCAAATGCAAGATTTTCTAATCATGCAATGGAGCATGAAGCAGAAGAAAAGTTGATGGATGATATTTTTGCATGAAAGATCATTGGCTTGAGGCCTTGGTTGTCATCTCATTCTCTATTCAAAATGCCATAAGGTTTCTAAGTACTATGATGTCTCTAAGGATGCAATTAAAGAGCTTTTTTGGGCTCAATTTTGCATCTCATAGACGAGAGTTATGATTTCAAAGTTACTCTATGCTATTCTTTAATTTGTATAGGAATCAATTTATGAACTTCCAACTGTGACTCTTCATTTCAATTGCTGCTGAAGCATCTATTTGGTGTGAATTTGATGAAGCGGTTGAAGTTGCAAGAATTTGGATGCCTATTTAACCTATAGGTAAAATGAATGAGGAGGTGGTGGAAAGAAGGTCATCATTGAGATAGTTGCTAACATGGGTGTTTATGTATCTAAAACCCTTGCTAAAGAAGAGGAAGTAGAATCCTTGCCTTCTCAGAAATAAAATTCTCTAAAAATGGCGAACTTGACTTGCAAGTTAAGCAATAAAAAATTTGTGTCTGATAAGTGCCATTTGAGTCCAAGGTCAACCTTTTGTCATTGAAGACATAGAAAGTTTGTGAAAATCGTGGTGCTGGAATGACTGATATTGCTAAACTAATTAACACACTTCTTTGAGGAAAGAGAAATGGCAAGAATGAAAACTCTAGTTGACAAGCTTCTTTGGTTGAAGAATTCCAACAATAGTGTTGTAAAAAAAATCAACTTATTAGGTTTGGGCTTGGTTCTCATTTTGAGATCATTCAAATTATTTAGGAGATTTATCTTAGCGTACTTGACTATATAAAGGCCTATTATAACTAGATTTGCTACAACCTTCTTGAATCTATAAAGAATGTTGAAAGCAAGGAAAATTTTGAAAGCTATGTTCACTTTCACACAATGGTTTAGCTGTGCTTGGGTAAAGTAAGTTGAAGGGAAAGAAGTTAGGAATATTATTTTGAATGGAAGGTTTTGGCTAAGTGTTAATTATTCAAATTTTAAGGATGGCTGTTGCAAAGAAAAAGCTGGCGATGACTTCATTTATAATGTAATGGACAAGGCGAAGGAGTTTGATAGCCCTTAACTTAGGAGGGGATGAACATAGTTACAAGGATATTTGATAAATCATTGATGAGAAGTCGGAAATTTGGCTCCATTATCATATACATCTGTAGGATATTACCTTATTCTCCAATTTCAACTTGAGAATAAGGTGAATAGTATTGAGATCAAATTAGGTTTATACTATTATATGGATTTGTTGAAAGCTGACTCAACTAAGAGGGTGAGGATGATATGCAACTTATACCATTTAAAAATAAAGAAAGATTCTTTGGGATACAACAAGTAAAATATACATTGGTAAAATACCTCCAAGCAATTTTTAATATTTATTAGTTGAAATAAGGAATGATTCTCCCAATTTATTTTTTTTATTCAAATTTTGTTAAATGATGATTTCAGGTTGGTGATGACATTCCAGAATTAAAACAGTTTGTTATTAAAATGTTGAATGATGAATTCAGGTTTGCTTAATTTTACACCACTTCTTGTAGTGGATGGTGTTAAATAAGAGTGTAATTGAGTTGAGTCGAGCTCGATCCATGACTAATTTGAGCTCGTATTGTCTTGTTTACAATAGGTTCAAACCCTAGATCGAGCTCATATATTGAGTTTGAGCTCGTTTTGTCTACCAACTACGAGCTCGAGCTCTAGTTTCTCATTAACTTCGACAACCCTCTTTGACAAAGATGGGATTGGTGCTTGCTAGAGAAGTGATTGACAATGTTGCAATTGGTGCTTACTGAGGAAGGTTTTGATGATGAGAAAATTGCTACCAAAGTTCGTTAGAGAAGGTATCGATGGGAACAATGACAAAAAAGTCATAATTGGAGCTTGCTGGAGAATGCATCGATCAGACTAAAGTCGAGGATTTTGTGGGAGGAGCTCACTAGAGAAGACATCAATATGACCAACAACACTTGAAGAAGAGTTTGTGAGACTTATGTCCTTCAATTTGGATTGAGATTAATATAATGTAGGAGAAATTAGGTTTACTTGTTTATTTTGATTGAGTTAGTATCTGAACCAACAAGTTGAGTCTCATTAAGCTCAAACACAAACTTGTTTAATATTTGAACTATAGTATGAGCACAAGCTCGGGATGAATTCGTAGCTTAATAAGCTCAAATCACAAGTTCATTGATGAGTCCATTTCGAGCTAGCTTGTGAGCAGGTTAAGTTTACTTACACCTTAATGCTAATTACTATTGCAATCGAAACTTGCAACAGAGTATACGATGATTCTTTCAACTTATAAGATTCCCTCTCCTACTTGGAGTTGTTGTAATGCATTGTTTGCCCATCAAAAGTCACTGGGTGATGAGCTTGTCGGAATGTAGCTTTTAGCTAACTTGTTGTGGTTGTCAAATGTCTAGTTTCATGTATCATGAGGATGTTTGCAATGTTCCTTAGGCTTCAGGGTGTAGGTCTCCCTAATCAATGCCACCTAATTGTACTCTTAGGCATTAATTTGACTATTTTGAAGTTCTAATAACTTAGCTAAAGTCCTAAGTGACTTATTTATCAAATAGTAACAAAATGGTTCTTCATGAAACCCTTGAGTGAATGTAGCCTGGGAAGTACTTTCCTCCAGGTCTTAGACATTTAACATCAGTTATTGGAAGCGTGTGATGAATTCGAGAAGTGTTTCATTCAACTATTGCTTATATTCAAGATGCCCATGTGTACTTGAGTGGCTTCTATGTTCTCGCAAATTAGGTATGCATTTACTTCCTCAAATCATCATGGAAGTAATGCTTCCTTGTGGAAACTTTGATGTTTTTCTTTGAAGGTTACAAAAATAAGTCCGCAATTCATAGCTTTTGTAACTGCTAGTAAAGGGATGGTGGATTTATGCTGATAATGCGCTAAGCCTAACCCTATCCTTGTATGCATCAATCACTGACTTGTTGAAATTTGGGGACAAGTAGCTCCTTTGCAATTTTCAGTGAAAATATATTAGTTAGTTGAGCACCACATTTAACCTTCTCTCAATCGACATCTAAACATCACTCTCTTAGGAAGAACAATCATTTCTGAATGATTTTGAAAAACGAGCCATTTGCAATTTGTGGTTGACGTCTTGACAACATTATTGATTTTTGAGGTAGAGGATTGAGGAATGGTTTGCTGGAAGTACTCGAGAATGGTATAGATCATCTTGTTGAAGCCATCCTTTGTCTCCTAAGTTTGTTTGAAATAAAATAGTCGTTGCATTTCTTTCTTTGGGTGTTTATTTGCAATCGCCTGTATGACTCAACTTTCTTTTTGGTTCAAATCATGATAATAGAAAGGATGCTGGATTCAAAATTATTTGCTGGAAGCAGATTGAACCCTACTCAAGGCTACTAACCCTAATCAAGAAATGGGGGAATGGATTAATTGGACTTTTGAGTCTGATTCTTGCGCTCTCTTTAGTACTATTATAA
This sequence comes from Dendrobium huoshanense, assembly GCA_016618105.1. NCBI lineage: Eukaryota > Viridiplantae > Streptophyta > Magnoliopsida > Asparagales > Orchidaceae > Dendrobium > Dendrobium huoshanense. The sequence continues at coordinate 79,568,246 of CM028359.1, read as the reverse complement.
GAGATCGTAATCAAGCTAAGCTGAGTGATTGCTTGTGTGTGAGAGAGAGAGAGAGAGTGCAAGAAAAAGTTGTCCCCGAAAGAAGGCAAAAAGAGGGAATGCTTCAAATTTGACGCATGATCCCCTATGAAAGAGGTAGGATTGAAACTACATGACGGGCTTTAAAGGATTTAGACCAATGCCATGGTGGCAGGACAGAGGCTATAGATGACAGTGTTGCAGCCTCTCATGATTTGGGTAATTTGGACAATTTCTATGGCCAAGTACTATGGTCGAGTATTGTTAGATGGTCATTTATCGTGTATTATTAGTCGGGCACACCTTCTGCATATATTTGATTGAGTTGGTAGTCAGGTACTATGAGCAGAATTCTTCTTAGATGATGACTTGTTTATTTACTTATGACAATCTCTGAATGAGTGACTTTCCAATCGTTGCATGGTTTAAGCTTGTTAACCATTCATTAGTTGATTGGACCATTTCCCTATTGTTATTTGATTTATCTACCCAGATAAATATGGATATACAACAAGATTTACGTAAAAAAAGGTGTAGGATTTAAGAATTTGTTAAGTCATCTTTTATCAAACAAGTCTAGGGTTTTTCTACTTTTTTTTGATACTTAGTGTTTTTCTACTTGGATTAAAGATATTACCAGTTTAATAGTTTTGAGGATTTAATGTTCCCAAATCGTACATAACTGTTATGTTGCAAAATTTAGGTTGCAATTAAGCTAAATTCAATCAAGCAATTTTTTAAGATTTTTAAAAAATCCATTAATTTCATAAATTTAGAATTTGATGGAATTTGGCGGAATTTGTGGGAATTAAAAGCATTGCGTTTAAGGATTATTCTCGTGCATTTCAAAAATTTTTCAGGATTTAACTCAAAGTATAAATATCGACAACCAAACAATTTTTAAGGATATAACTCTCCCATGATTTAATAATTCTACTATGCTTAAATTAAATCCTACCTGCTTCTATACATCTAGTCCTTTCTTTGAATTAACTGTTTTTTTTTGTCTATTCTGTTATTATAATGAGATAATTGCAGGTGACGAAGCTGAAGACGATCACCCCGCATTGGGATTTAGTTGAAGCGCCATGTGCATACGCTTCCTACTGTGGAGGTTGCAAGACCCAAAATCTTCACTACAAAGCACAGCTGAAGGCTAAGGAACTTCAAGTTCGAGACTTGATCATTCATGTGGGCAGGTTTTCCAGCACGGATTGTGCAAAAGATTGTATTTTCAAACCAATCGTACCCTGTGACATGCATTTTCACTACCGAAACAAGGTTTGTGCTGTTCCACCTTTTCATTACAGTTTAATTGGATGCCATTCTTCGTATGTGACCGATTTAATTTTTGTGTCTGTTAAGATGGAGTTCTCCTTTAGTGCTCAGTGCTGGGTGCCTAGCGATGGTCCCAGGGGGGGTCAGGATTTGATTGAGAATGGTTATGCATTGGGATTGCATGTTCCCGGATTTTTTGATAAGGTGCTTCATATTGACAAATGTATGTTACAAAGTGAAGCTACTAATAAGGTAATTCTTTTTATGAAACTGCTAATAAGGTATTTCTTTTTATGCCACGTGGAGCTCGGTGCTCTACAGATTTCCTTTATGCTGTTAAGCATAATTGTATTTTCAAGATATCATAGGATCTTATTAGGTTAGGCTAGTCTACTGTGTGCTTTTTTAAATGGGATTTAGTCGTGCAATGAATGTTTTTTTATCATTATTTTTTTTTCGTCCATCTTAATGGGATTTGTTCTTTGGTATTTGGCCAAAAAAAAAAAAAACAATTTAAATTTCAGCTGCCTAAAATTCAGTGAACATGATGAATTTCTGCGAACATCATTAATTGTTCATCAATATTAATGGTTTGTTTGTATCAGTTGATCATTTGCTGCTAATTTTATAGGTTCTAGCAATTGTTCAAGATTGTTGGAGAGATCCAAGTCTTGGCCTTTCTCCCTATGATGTGCATACCCACCGTGGATTTCTTAAACACTTGATGCTAAGAACTGGAAGGTGAACATTGCTCTGATCAGTTTTTTAGGTGCATATAATAGTGACTGCATACCTGTTATTCTATAGCCATAATACCTCTATTCTATCTTAAAAACTTTGAAGTTTATGGGAATTTGAAATTAAAACTGTGTGATCTCGTCAAAATTTTCTTTTCATGTTGATATTAAATTCCCTCTTCCCAATAAAAAATTCATTGACCTTTAGAAACGTTTTGGTACATGTTCCATGTTTGATAATATGCTCTTCAGATACCTACTTTTCTTTGCGCTTTTGATTATCCGTCTTTTATTCTTTCAAGCTGCAGTTGATATTGCAGAGTTGAAAACGATGATCTTCCTTACTTTTAATGTTACATCTAGCCCAAGTATTGGCTGATTTAGCCTACCTATAGTTATAACTGTTCCAATATAGCTTGTGTAGCTGCCCTTCTGAAATAGTATTGTCATGTCGTGTGCGCATGGAGTAAATTGGGTCTAAATGAAAACTCGTAACAATTTTAAGTATAACTAACCAAGTATTTGCGAGTTTGAGTGTGTATGCAAGTATTTGTTGCCAGAAATGAAAATGCAAAAGTAACGGGATGTAATAGAAGAAGAACAAGTCAGAAACACAGATATTAAACATGGGACATTTTCTATATACCAAATTTGGGGAAATTTTTATTTTCTTAGACCATTAATATGTAATAACCATTAAAGCTTTTTTTATGCTGTGCTTCTCTTTTGTTTAGTACAAAATTGAACCTCAAAATTCTCATAGAGATTCACATATGGATGACAGATGTAATCAATTTGGCTCATTCAGAATCTACTGGCTTTGAAGGAGTGAAACAAATATAATAATCTTTATCTTACTGATGTCTTACCAATCTTTCAATTTTTTTGTTTGGAAACAAGAAAATGTAAAAAGCGTCATTTCTTGGAACACTAACAATAAATGTTATACTAAAATTTTGAAATTAATCCAGAATTTATTTTATTATTGTTTTCGGGCATTTTAAAAAATTTCATGCTATGATGTAACCCAATTATAGTAAGAAGTAGCAAGGGTTTGCTAGGACATTTTTGGTAACTGACATGCTACAACTTAATTTGAATGTGATAAAAAGTGGGCAATGGTGGCCGGTTTATTACCCAGAAGTGACGTGAAGCAACTTAACTTGATTGTTGTGAAAAGTAGGCAATGTTGGCTAGGACATCACTCACAGATTATGCACTGCTTTAACATTTATTTGAGTGGAAAATAAGCAATGATTGATTAGGTCAAGGGTAAGTTTTGATCCGCAGCGACAAATTTGATGACTTAGAAGGGGTATAAAAGAAAATTGTAGGACATAATGACTATAAAAGGATAAATATTATTTGTTTGCGAGAAATTAAATGGTAGCAGGACCAAATTTTTAGGAAATTGAAGTTATTGTCTTTTGAAAAGGTGGGAAATAAGATTAAAGTTTGGTAGCACTTGTAGAGTTGAAAGATAAATTAATGAGGTGAATAGGGTGATTGTTATTAGATTATTATCATTGAGGATATTATAAATGTGGTTAGTGTTTGTACTCTTCTAATTAGATAGGAGGATAGTTAAAAACCTAATTCTGCTAAGAGATGGATGAATTATTACGGTATATATCTTAAGCAATAAGAATATTTATTGGGGGTATCTTAAAGGAATATATAGGTTCTAATATGAGAGGCTTTGGGAGGATCTGTAAGCTTATGTAATAGAAATACAAATGTAATGAGGGATGCTTTGTTTGATCTCAATGATATGCATTTATGAATTCGCATTGCAAGAAACTGGAATTCCAATAGACTATTTTCACAAGTGGAGCCAAACTACAACCAGATCTCTTATTATTTGAATGAAAGAAAAATCTAGGAGAGTTTTTGACCATCTAACATAAAGTAGTAGTCATGGATGTTTATGTTGGGAATGTAAAGAAGATGATTTAAGGAAATTATTTTCCTATGATTAGATAGTAAAATTTGTAAGGTAATAAATTGGTAATCTTTGCTTAAAAAAACTTAACGTGGGATAAGAGTTATTTTAAGGAGAAATTTGTAAAGTTTAGAAACAATTTATTTAATTGTAACGAGAGTTTGTGGTGGATTAATAAGTTATAAAACATTATTAAAAAGAAATGTGCTTTTAAAGAGTAATAAAGTTAAATACTACTAAAGCTTACGAATGTTGAACTTCGACAGGAACTTCTCTTGAGCCAATCACATGGTTGGCATATGACATTCATTGAGAAAATAATATTAGGAAAGCATCTAAGTTGAGAAAATACATATTTCCTCATAGTATTAGTTATTCTCCCTCTTATTTATTTCCTATTGAATTTATTATGCGTGCCTATTAATATTCATCTCCATTCAATGTATAACATATTAAAGTTTTAATATCAACAAGGTATATGTGCTTGATATTAAGGCTTAGTCATCCTATTCATGCCCACCCCCTCTTACCAATCATCCTGTTCATGTACTCACCCGATCTCCCACCATTCATGTTCTCGCATGCCATTAACTGACCAGCTAATGCTTGCATTCGATTTCCAACCTTGCCCGATCTTGCCAACCCCCACACACATAGATCACATGCTTGTTCATCCTTGCAAAAGCATGCTTTGTGACCCTAGTCTCACCACTTCTTCCTACATGCTCTAGCCTACTTCGCTTATCCTACTCCTAGATCATTCGCTCACTGTGACTTAGGCTTCGTTTGGGACGGCTTTTTTATTGCTTCTTAAAATATCTTTCTAGTTTAAAAATTAAATTTTTTTACTAGAAAGCGACTTTAAGAAGCAATAAAAAAGCCGTCCCAAACTAAGGCTTAGTCACTAATCCTTCTATAGCTCATTGCATGGATATCTCTTCTACTTTGGACTTTATTTTTATAACATGGTTTGAGTACCTTTTAAACTCTATGTACATTTCTCTTCAATAACATGACCTATGTTTTAACTCATATTGAGATCAAACCCTCCACCATTGGTACCATCATCAAACTTAATGGTACCATCTATCTCTTGTTATAGAGGGTCTTTTGTTTTGTTGTATGCTTCTCCAGGCAATGACAAGCTTCTTGGGATGGCTATATGCTTCTCGAGGTATTTGCATGCTTCTTGAGATTGTGACACGTTTCTCGTGGCAGTTGCAAGTTTCTTGAGATAATTGCATGCTTTTCGAGATTGTTGTGTTCTCTTGAGGTAATTGCACACTCCTCGTTGTGTAGCACTCAAATTTGATCTTTTTTTAATGCATGCAAGATTTGAAAATATTTTGATTTCATTTGTTTACATCAGTGTCTGTCATCAAAATGCTTGCTAAGTCTTTCACCTTCTATTTGTTTGCTTTTATATGTTATGGATATGATGGCGTTGAAAGTGAGTTACGATCTTTGGTGCATATCAAGATGTGATCGTTTTATCTTTTCACAAATTTTATATATTTATATTTTAACAAGATGGGTCTCACAAAAATTCATTTTTCTCCTATAAATAGGAGGGGCTTACGTGTTGATTTTCGTATTCAAACTCTCATTTGTTGCGTTGTTTTGAGTGTTTAAATGGGTTTTGAGTTTGGTAGGGAGGTTTTGTTCTTGCTTGTAGGTGAGTTGCAGAGTTTATTATTAGTCTCCTGTAAGTCCTGTCAAGTTCTGGTTTATGTTCATTTCATTTGTTTGTGGGCTCCGAAAATTCGGCCCCAGCCTCCCCGCCGCGCTTTTTCTTTTATTCGGCGAGGGAGTTTTAGCTGAATAAGTTCCGAGGTAAATTTTGGAAGACAGATGAGTTTGTAGATAAGACACTACCCAGAGATTTCGCCCTCATTTTGTGAGGACTTTATGATCTGAGTTCTGGTTTCCTATAGGCATAAGCCCCTATAGTTAATTACCCCACCCGATCACGAGAGAGAACTTTCGATTAAGGCTAGTCATTGATCAGATACGTAGAATATACCTATTATTTGGCATATAGTAGCAGCATGGGTTTTGGGTTTGGAGAAGATTTGATATTTAAATAGAAATTACACAATCTTGCACTTAAAGCGGATGGTGGGGGAATGGATGATGGACCCGATCAAGATCCCATGGTTCCGTCGTCTCGGGCCATCGTGGTCCCTGGTCTACTTAGTTAGAGGAGGTAGTCGACCCAACCTGACAGAAGGATCCTTGTCGGCAGCCATGGGTTGCTTCGTCCAAGGGGACCTTGTAGACCGGGGTTTAATGTTTGTCTAAGGGGACAAATTTGAATCCACCTTAGCTAACACAGGGCTTTGTGCCCTATCGATCATATCCTATTGATTCATATTTCAAGGATTTGATGCCAATAAGGAACGTATTGGTTATGGCCATAACCGTTATCTGTGGTGCCATTTGGCGGCAAAACCACTCGGTTCAGAGGGCCCCGGGTCATAACCGTTTATCCTGCGGTGCCATTTGGCGGTAGACCGCCTGTTAGAGGACACGTACCACGTCCTTATTGGCAGGAGATTGATCTGAGAATGGATCATAGTGATATTTTCGATTAGGCATTTGACTCTTTGTGAGCTGAAGTAAATTTTAATTTGTCCACCCCGGCAAACTGTTGCGGATGATGGATGAATTTTGCTTTGAGTGATTGATGGTTTGATTTCGAATTTAAATATCTAAATTTTAGGATTTGTGGAATTTTGGATTTTTGGGTGGAGCTTGGAGGACATTTAAAAATATTTTGTGAACACCTCCGGTTGAGATTAGCGCTCAACACGGCCATCATCGGGGTGTTTGGGGTCATTTCCATTTGTTGATTGAACCTTATCAACTCAGACAAGCTATTGACTGAGGATCGGGTTTCTCGTAGGCTTTGTGCCTTTGTTCATGAATTTTCTTTGTTGAAAGCCTTGAAGGCCGAATATGAATGTATAAGATAAATATTCCGGTCGACTTCGTGACCGCATATTTATCCAATGGTTTGAACCTTGTCTACTCCTATTTACATGCTTAGGAGGATCGGGTTTCATAGGCTTTATGCCTTTTGTTTAATAAATTCTCTTAATTATTGGCCTTGAAAGCCTAATATGAATGCAATATACTAGCTATCGCGACTGTATACTTGTTTGTTGGTTCGAACCCTGTCAACTTCTATTGACCCATATAGAAGGATCATGTTCGAACTTGAATTCACTTATTGACCCGTGCAACATCCCTAGGCGTCACGTGTGTACCAATAACACTCTCGCCAGGGCCCATGCGGGTGATTTTTATATACCCCCCTTAGTGTACCTATGTGTATACAGTCTCTAGTGCACGTGCAGGGGTATTTTAAAATAATTATAATTGTGTAAGTATTTGTCATTTAAATGCACAACATTTACTTGAAGGGCTTATACACGCCTTATGTCTGCTTGTACAAATGTTGCAGATCCGGTGGCGTTGGATTCTTGGTGTTACGAGACGTCTACTCATCTTGATATTTTCTCCCCTTTTTCTCATTCACCGGGGAGAGGACTTTCTGGATTTTGGGGTCAATGACCGCTGATTTGGAAAGAACTCCTTTTAGGATCTTCGGTGTAGCAGACTCGTTATTTTCGGTGTTTGTAGACACCAGAATAATTTTCTTCTCAAGTATAGAACTAAAAAAAAACACTTTGAAACACCAGGAAGTTTGGTTCTAATTTGTTCAAACATTTCCTCCCTTCTGCCAGGGGGTGTCCTTTTTCGTACATCGGGTTGTCTTTGTATCCGGTATATTGATAGCACTTTGATCGACATTGTCGTAGGTGACGCTTGTACTTGTGCCCATAGTGGTTCCTTGTACCTACGACATATCCACTGTTGTTATCCACAAGTGTTCATTTGCAGGGCATCGTTGTATCCACTACGACCTCCTGAAGGTATTTGTAGAAGACCCATTGACATCAGTACCATATTCACCTTTCACCAATCTCAAGGGGTTTTGCTAATTGTACTTGTTTACAGGGGACGGTCCTCTTTCATACACCTGGCTGCCCTTGTATTAGACGTACTTGAAGATCTTGATCACCACTGTCGTAAGTGATATCCGTACTTGTGCCCACAGTGATTCATTGTACTTACAATACACTGTTGTTATCCACAAGTATCCATTTGCAGGGGACTGCTGCATCTACTACGACCTCCTGAAAACGTTTATAGAAGACCCATTATTCTGCATCATCTCCACCCTTTCACCAATCTTGGGTGGTTTGATGATTGCACTTGTTGTAGGGGTAGATCTTTGATTGCTGGTCTCCAGTATTGCCATCTCAATCAACAGGCACATGCAGGCATTGTCGTAGGATTTCATACATTGAGGTCTTATAACGTGCTTTGTGTCACTTTTGACCGTACGAGTGCCCTTGTAATTTGAATTTCCTCGTGTATGATCCGAGTTTTGTTCATTGCATATATTTGAGTCCGAGTTAAGTTTCATTTAGACTTGAGTTCAAACTCAGTATGAGTCTCCCACATTCATTCAGGTCTCCTATTATCCTACTGAATTCATCCGGATTTGAATCAAATGCTTGCAAATCTGGATTTCACTTGGCGTCGTACAGTTCAAGTTCAAATGCATAAGTTCTTGTTGTCCACATCTTGTTCCAGTTTTGAATTCAGAGTACAAGTTCAAGTCTTTGTTCAGGATCTTCTAAAGTCCTTGCAGATACAATTGCCTGCTCAGATTGATTTGAATTCAGCTCCAATTTGATTTTATTTTATTTGAATTTAACCTTTTAGAAGTCATTTAAATTTTGTTTTGATTCAAGTCCTCAAGTCATCTGCTCTTCATACAAGTCCTCTGTTCATTTAGTTCAATTTCTGTGTATTTTTGTTCGAGTACATGTCTTCTATATTGTTGCCCAAGAAGGTCTTCAAATTGTTCAAGTCTTTGTACATTTCAGTGAAAATTTCGGCAGCACCCCGGCACATCCCCCATTTGGGGGAAAATAGGGGAGCTGGGCCTTCCCACCACGCTACTAGAGCGTGTATGGTAGGTGTCCGTAGACACCGCAGCCGTACAAATTTTCATCCCACCACGCTACAAGAGCGTGTATGGGGCCTTCAGCAGTACCTGTACAAGAACACCAGTAGCTCTCCCCACCACGCTACAAGAGCGTGTATAGGGCTTACCCACCTCGTCGTATGCGTCGCACCGAGCTCCCTCCTACCGTGCTACAAGAGCGCGTATAGTGAAATTACTAAACGACAAGAGGGGGGGGGGTGAATTGTAAAAACTTCTTAATAATAAACTTAACCCTAAACAAGAGTTCTATTTTTTTTGTTGTTTTTGAAACTTTAAAACAAAGATTTATGCAATTTTTCTTTCACAAAATTTCACATGCAATAGATATGACAAATTTAAAATGCAAGCAAAAAGTAAACAACGATAAGGAAAGAACACACCAAGAATTTTATAGTGGTTCGGTCAAAATATGACCTACGTCCACTCCCCGGAGTCCTCCACTCCGGGATTTTCACTATCAAAATAGTTCTCCTTTTGCCCCCCTCGGCAAGGCGGAGAAGCCTGTACAAACCTCCCTTTCACCAACCGGCGTGGCGGAATACCAAACTCTATTTTCACCCTCTTGGCGACGGCAGAGAACCTTCTCATTTTTCTCCCTCCTGGAGAAGGCAGAGAACCTCGAGGTAACGGATGTAGACGAGCCTTTCCCTTGGAGATCCTTCCTCAAATCCTTCTCGGGCCACAGGAGGAGCAAGATGCAGCAAGCTTGGAGCAACCGTGTGATCTCCCTCACACACCTCTTCTCCCTCACAACGCTCACCTCCTCCTTCCTCTCTCAACCCTCAAGAATTTCTCTAGAGTTTTCTCCCTTGGAATCCCTCTCTAACCACGTTCACCCCCTCTGTAATTCTTACCCAAAAAGAGTTGATTGACATCTAAAAACGGGCTCCAAAAACCTCTGATTTCAAAATTAGCCGTTACTGTTCGTACAGTACGATTCAACATCGTACAGTACGATCTTCACAAACAGCCGTCGTCCTGGTACGAAGATGTACGAACAGTACAAAAATTAATCGTACTGTACGATATAATATCGTACGGTACGATCCAACGAGATACTATTCGTACAGGACGATGGTCTGGACGATCGGATGTCGTCTCTGTTCATCGTATGGTACGATTACTATCGTACAGTACGATGTTCAAATTTTCATTAGGCCTGTATTACATGCACTAATCACGGGTTAATTTAAGTAAGTATTAAAAACTGATCGTACAGTACGAACTTGTTCGTACAGTACGAACGGCGCAAAATCACTTAAACTATGTCACGGCTAGGGTTTTGGATCTGAACATATCGTACAGTACGAAAGATTTCGTACAGTACGATCTATTCACAGAATTGTCCACATAGCTTGGATCGTACAATACGAAATAAAATCGTACAGTACGATCTACAGAGAAGAATTTTAGTTATTTTTGCAGTTAAAAAAGAACTCTCCCCCTGTGTGTGTGCATGGTTGCTCTTACTCTTACGCATTTTGTGGCCAGACTCAATAAAGTAAAAAATACAATAAATGAAAAATACAATATTTGACTCATACTCCTAATCTACCCGGTCTTGAGTCTTCCTTTCTTCCTGAGTCACTTGTGATCTTCCTGAAATGTTAGTGCTCAAGAAAAATAACAGATAAAATAATAATCAAATAAAAGCAGTTCCAAAACACTCATTATTTGGCATCATCAAAATCTCAAACTCGGGGTCATGGGTTGCAACAATCTTCCCCTTTTTGATGATGTCAAATAATTTGTTGCAAGTACGAAAGAAAACCATTTCTTTTGAAAAACATTTCTTTTGTTATTATTTTTTTGTTTTTTTTTTTGAATTAAACACAAGAAAAAAAAAGGTACTACAAGTAAATACGAAACAAAAGATACTGCATTTAGAAAAATAGGCATTACAACATTACAACAAACTTCTCCCCCTTTTGACAGCACAAAAAGGAGGAGCAACTAAAAGCACAAAGTAAGAGAAGAAAACAAACAGAAACTACAATGCAAACATAAACAAACTAAGCAGACGGGTCCTGATCTGGTGGTGGTGGAGGTGATCAGGAGCAGTCCTAAAATTTTTTTTTTTTTATTTTTATTTTTATTTTTTTTTATTTTTTTTTATGCATTTATATCTATGACACCTAATCTAGTCCTCAAGGTGCTAAATGTGTCAAAAGCTAATGGTTTTGTGAATATGTCTGCCAGTTGATCTCATGTAGCGATGTGATGTAATTCTATATCTCCCTTAGCGACGTGATCTCTAATGAAATGATGTCTAATGTCTATGTGTTTCGTTCGAGAGTGTTGAATTGGATTCTTAGAGATACAAATTGCACTTGTGTTGTCACACATGATCGAGATGGTTCCAACAGGTAGTCCAAGATCAAGAATTTGTTGTTTTAACCATAGTACTTGTGCAACACAACTTCCTACCGCAATGTATTCTGCCTCGGCTGTGGAAAGTGCTACTGAGTTTTGCTTCCTACTGGACCAAGAAACTAATGATTGTCCGATGAATTGGCAGGTACCAGAGGTGCTCTTTCTATCTATCCTACATCCTGCGAAGTCAGAATCTGAGTACCCTATGATTTCAAAGGAAGTGCTGTGTCTGGGATACCAAATTCCTAAGTTTGGGGTGCCTAGTAGATATCTAAGAATTCTTTTGACAGCAGTTAAGTGAGACTCTTTAGGATCGGCTTGGAAACGGGCACAGAGGCACACACTAAATATTATGTCCGGTCTACTGGCAGTCAAGTAAAGTAGGGATCCAATCATTCCTCTATATTTTTTCTGATCTACTGGTTTTCCACTAGGATCCTTATCTAATTGGATTGTCGAACTCATTGGGGTGTTCATGGGTTTTGCACTATCCATTTCATATTTCTTTAAAATATCCTTAATATACTTTGATTGGCTAAGAAATGTTCCATTATCCATTTGTTTTACACTAAAGCCAAGAAAGTAATTAAGCTCTCCCATCATGCTCATTTCAAACTCACTACTCATTGTTTTTGAAAATTCATCGCATAAGTTTTTATCCGAAGATCCAAACAATATGTCATCTACATATATTTGAACAATGAGAATTTCTTCTTTGACCTTTTGTAAAAAGAGTGTAGTATCTACACTACCCTTTTGAAATCCTCTATCCAAAAGAAATGAGCTAAGTCTTTCATACCATGCTCTAGGTGCTTGCTTTAATCCATATAGTGCCTTTTTTAATTTGAATACATGGTTTGGAAATTGCGAGTTTTCAAATCCGGGGGGTTGCTCAACGTAGAAATCTTCCTTAATTACCCCATTCAAAAATGCACTCTTCACATCCATTTGATATAACTTAAAGTTCTTGAAGCAAGCAAAAGCTAAGAGCACTCTTATGGCTTCTAGTCTAGCAACCGGGGCAAAGGTTTCTTCAAAGTCTATTCCCTCAATCTGGTTGTACCCCTTAGCTACTAGCCTTGCTTTATTCCTTATTATTGTTCCTGAATCATTCACCTTATTCTTGAAGACCCATTTTGTTCCAACAACACTTTGCTCTTTAGGTCTCTTAACTAACTCCCAAACATCATTCCTGGTGAATTGGTTCAGCTCTTCTTGCATTGCTAGAATCCAGAATTCATCTCCTAAGGCTTGATCTATACTTGTAGGTTCTATCATAGAGATGAAAGCTGAGTGACTAACCTCCTTCCTAAGTCCATGCCTAGTCCTTACACCTTCTGAAGGGTCTCCTAAAATTAACTCTTTAGGATGACTAGAAGAATATCTCCATTCTCTAGGCAAATCTTCCTGAGGTTCGACCCTCTCTCCTAAGGTCATCGTCTCTACTCCTTGAATTGCCTCTATTTCATCATCTTCAATTTTAGATTCTGAGGGCTTATCTGATTCATCAAATACCACATGGGTGGATTCTTCTACTACAAGGGTTCTCTTATTAAAAATTCTATAGGCTTTATCTACAGAAGAATAACCTAAGAAGACACCCTCATCAGACTTGGGATCGAATTTTCCTAAGGGATGTTTACCATTATTTAAGATGAAGCACTTACACCCAAAGACATGTAAATGTGAAAGGTTTGGTGTCCTACCCTTAAGGAGTTCATATGGAGTTTTATTCAGCTTCGATCTAATGTTTACTCGGTTCAAAACATAACAGGCTGTGTTGACTGCTTCTGCCCAAAAGTATCTAGGAAGGGTATACTCCGCTAGCATTGCCCTAGCAGCTTCTACCAAAGTTCTATTCTTCCTTTCTGCTATGCCATTCTGTTGGGGTGTTCTAGGAGCTGAGAAATTGTGCTCTATTCCTATCTCTTGACAGAATGACTCAAATCTATCATTTTGGAACTCTCCACCATGATCACTATGGATTGTTGATATTTCACAACCTAATTTTCGTTGAATTCATGTGGAGAAAACTTTAAATTCCTCAAAAGACTCATTCTTGTGTGCTAAGAATCTTACCCAAGTAAATCTAGTGAAGTCATCTACAATCACAAATCCATAATTCTTTCCACCTAGACTGGCTGTACTAACGGGTCCAAATAAGTCCATGTGTAGAATTTCTAGTGGCCTAGAGGTGATCACGTCTCTAATTGAGTGAAAGGATGATTTGACTTGTTTTCCTTGTTGGCAAGCATCACATAAGTGATCCTTGGTGAATTCTAACTTAGGTACACCTCTAACTAGGTTTTTCTGAGTGATGTTTCTAAGAGTTTTCATGCTAGCATGACATAGTCTCCTATGCCATAGCCACGAGTCATCAATTATTGTTTTCAAGCAAAATGATTTTGAACTATCAACGCAATCAAGGTCTAACATGTAAACATTGTTAATTCGTTTTCCTTCTAAAATAATTTCATCAAATAAACGAATCAGGCATCTATCAGTAAAGAACTTAACATCAAAACCTTTATCACACAGTTGACTAATGCTAAGTAAGTTATGCTTTAAACCATCAACTAATAAAACATTTTCAATTAAAAAATTCTTAGCATTACCAACGATACCTGAGCCTATCACCTTCCTGGTAGTGTTGTCTCCCAACGTTACTTTGCCTCCAGTTTTGGTCTCCAATAGGATGAACTTCTTCATATCTCCAGTCATGTGTCGCGAGCAGCCACTATCCAGGTACCACATGCTCTCACTAGGTCTTTTGTGAGAGCATCCCTACAATTTCATTCAAAGATTAGATTTGGGAACCCAAGTGAGTTTGGGTTCCTCCTTATGCTTGCATGAATGAGATGTATGCATGTTATGCTGTGATGGATGCAGTTTAGGTCTCCATACTAAGTGTGTCCTACGGTGAATTGTGCATGTGCGGGTTATGTGACCTAACATGCCACAAGAGAAGCACCTAACACCAGGAAATGGATTTACTAATCTATGAGTATGGTGGTGCCTCTTCCTAGGGTTTTGAAATGCATGCTGTGTTGGGGGTTTTCTAGGATGGCCTACTGTGAGTGATGCAATTTCATTTTCTAGTTCTTTTATCTTTTCACTATAAGTTTTGTTTTGAGCTGTCAATCCATCAACTTCTATCAATAGCAAGTGCTCACTATGATCTACTTCTAACGCAAGTGCAGTTAGTTTTTCAAACTCTACATCTAGTTCAATATGTGATGTTTTCAAGGATTCATGCGCTTCAATTAGTTCAATATGCTTCTTATTTAATGCGTCATACTCATCAAGAAGTAACATGTGATCTTTATCTAAATCAGAATTTTCTTTAACTAAGTTAGCATGCTCAATTTGTAAGGAACTAAATTCAATGTTAAGTTTAGCATGCATTTTCTTCAGTTTCCTATACGAGTCATGAATATTCTCAGAAATAAGCAGTAATTCATCATAAGAAAGTTGACATACCTCATCTTGATCCAATTGATCAAGGTTATCATTAGCCATAAGACACAAATTTGTTACCTCCTCCTCTGCTTCTTCTTCTGATGATTCTGAGGCAGAGTCGGCCCAAAAAGCTTTCTGTGTCTTTGTCTTTCCTCTCTTGTATTTAACTTTGTCATCTCCTTTCTCCTTTGCTGGTTGACTCTTCAGATTAGGGCAATCGGCTCGAAGGTGACCTGGCTTCCTGCACTCAAAGCAAATTGTATCAGATGAAACCTTATTGGACCTTGAGCTCTTACCTTTATTCCAGCTGTTCTGATGACGCTTTTGTTTTCTTTTCAGGAAATTTTTGAACTGTCGGGTCATCAGTGCTATCTCATCATCTTCCTCCCCTGCAGAGCTTTCACTTTCTGAGTTGCTAGCTTTTAATGCCACCGTCCGCTCCTTTTTCTTTTCACCTGCATCACTTTGCCTTTGGCTCACTCCTTGCTCGTATACAATGAGTGACCCAAGGAGGTTATCAATAGAATAAACATTAAGATCTTTAGACTCAGTGATAGCAGTTATCTTAGCATCATAGGAACTAGGTAGGCATCTAAGAATTTTATTCACTTTCTCAGAATTTGAAATTTCTCTACCTAATGCATGCAATGATGTCACAATTTGGGTGAACCTAGTGTACATGTCAGAAATTGTTTCGCTAGGTTTCATACGGAATAATTCATAATCATGCAGTAGAATGTTAAGCCTAGACTGTTTTACTTCGTTTGTTCCTTCGTATGTGATGCACAGTCTATCCCAAATCTCCTTACCAGAAACACAAGTAGATACTCTCATATAGTCCTCAGATTTCAATGCGCAAAAAAAGCAGTTCAAGCACTTAGCATTCAGTTGGGCTAATTCCCTATCCTCATTGCTCCATTCAATAAAAGGTACAGAAGTTTTCAAACCATTAACAATCTTAAACGGTGCAACATATCCATCATTTACTAACATCCACATGCGGTAATCTATAGATTGCAAAAATGTAGACATTCTAATTTTCCAGAAATCAAACGGAATGTTATCAAAAAGTGGTGGACGAGTTATTGAATAACCCTCCGCAGTGTTACGATTACCAAAGTTCGACATGATCGTTTTTTCAAGGTTTTCTAAAACACTATTTTTGAAAAACAAGCTCTGATACCAATTGAAATTACTAAACGACAAGAGGGGGGGGGGTGAATTGTAAAAACTTCTTAATAATAAACTTAACCCTAAACAAGAGTTCTAATTTTTTTGTTGTTTTTGAAACTTTAAAACAAAGATTTATGCAATTTTTCTTTCACAAAATTTCACATGCAATAGATATGACAAATTTAAAATGCAAGCAAAAAGTAAACAACGATAAGGAAAGAACACACCAAGAATTTTATAGTGGTTCGGTCAAAATATGACCTACGTCCACTCCCCGGAGTCCTCCACTCCGGGATTTTCACTATCAAAATAGTTCTCCTTTTGCCCCCCTCGGCAAGGCGGAGAAGCCTGTACAAACCTCCCTTTCACTAACCGGCGTGGCGGAATACCAAACTCTATTTTCACCCTCTTGGCGATGGCAGAGAACCTTCTCGTTTTTCTCCCTCCTGGAGAAGGCAGAGAACCTCGAGGTAACGGATGTAGACGAGCCTTTCCCTTGGAGATCCTTCCTCAAATCCTTCTCGGGCCACAGGAGGAGCAAGATGCAGCAAGCTTGGAGCAACCGTGTGATCTCCCTCACACACCTCTTCTCCCTCACAACGCTCACCTCCTCCTTCCTCTCTCAACCCTCAAGAATTTCTCTAGAGTTTTCTCCCTTGGAATCCCTCTCTAACCACGTTCACCCCCTCTGTAATTCTTACCCAAAAAGAGTTGATTGACATCTAAAAACGGGCTCCAAAAACCTCTGATTTCAAAATTAGCCGTTACTGTTCGTACAGTACGATTCAACATCGTACAGTACGATCTTCACAAACAGCCGTCGTCCTGGTACGAAGATGTACGAACAGTACAAAAATTAATCGTACTGTACGATATAATATTGTACGGTACGATCCAACGAGATACTATTCGTACAGGACGATGGTCTGGACGATCGGATGTCGTCTCTGTTCATCGTATGGTACGATTACTATCGTACAGTACGATGTTCAAATTTTCATTAGGCCTGTATTACATGCACTAATCACGGGTTAATTTAAGTAAGTATTAAAAACTGATCGTACAGTACGAACTTGTTCGTACAGTACGAACGGCGCAAAATCACTTAAACTATGCCACGGCTAGGGTTTTGGATCTGAACATATCGTACAGTACGAAATATTTCGTACAGTACGATCTATTCACAGAATTGTCCACATAGCTTGGATCGTACAGTACGAAATAAAATCGTACAGTACGATCTACAGAGAAGAATTTTAGTTATTTTTGCAGTTAAAAAAGAACTCTCTCCCTGTGTGTGTGCATGGTTGCTCTTACTCTTACGCATTTTGTGGCCAGACTCAATAAAGTAAAAAATACAATAAATGAAAAATACAATATTTGACTCATACTCCTAATCTACCCGGTCTTGAGTCTTCCTTTCTTCCTGAGTCACTTGTGATCTTCCTGAAATGTTAGTGCTCAAGAAAAATAACAGATAAAATAATAATCAATGAAAAGCAGTTCCAAAACACTCATTATTTGGCATCATCAAAATCTCAAACTCGGGGTCATGGGTTGCAACAATCTCCTCCTTTTTGATGATGTCAAATAATTTGTTGCAAGTACGAAAGAAAACCATTTCTTTTGAAAAACATTTCTTTTGTTATTATTTTTTTGTTTTTTTTTTTTTGAATTAAACACAAGAAAAAACAAGGTACTACAAGTAAATACGAAACAAAAGATATTGCATTTAGAAAAATAGGCATTACAACATTACAACAAACTTCTCCCCCTTTTGACAGCACAAAAAGGAGGAGCAACTAAAAGCACAAAACTAGGGCTTACCTGCCTCGTCGTATGCTTCGCACCGGATTCTCCCCCACCGTGCTACAAGAGCGCGTATAGGGGATCCATCGGCGCGTCAAGTGCGTCGACGATGGGATTTAAGTTAGAAATGTATACCTTGAAGTCGTCAGCGGAGGGCACAGAAACCAAAGCGGGAAGGGGCAGACATTTTTAATTAATGATAACTAATTATTTAATTTTAAGGTATAATTAATTATCAAAGTCAATTTTAATTATCAAAGTCAATTTTAATTATCAAAGTCAATTTTAATAATTAATTATAATTAAAAATAATTATTAAATTAATTATAATTAAAAATAATTATTAAATTAATTATAATTAATATTAGTTAATAAATAAAATTAAAACAAAAACTCTCCCTCTCACTCTCTCTGATTCGGCAGGCTTGCGGGTTTGGCCGAGAAGCATGCCAAAGGGAGGAAGCTACCTATACAGCAAGTGAGCTCCTGTTGTTGCTTGCTCCGATTAGACAGGAAGGGGAGGCCGTCGGAGGGAGCGAAGTCGAACTGCCGTGAAGGAGCCGAAGAAGGGGCGTGAAAGGGAGAAAGGTCTACACAGCCGGCGAGCTCTTGTTGACTTCCGATCTGACGGGGAGAAAGTCGTCAAAGGGGCGAATTCGAACAGCACCGGAGGAGTTGGAGAAGAGGCGCGAAAGGGATGGAGTTAACTTCACAGCGAGCTGCTCCTGTTGTTGCCTCCGATCAAAATGCCGAATTTCCGATCCGTTAGGAAGGGAATGTCGTCACAGGAGCGAAATCGACAGCCACGATCAGAGCCGAAGAAGCACGCAAAATGGAGAAAGTCACCCTCACTGCCCGCGAGCTCCCGATTGTTGCTTCCGATCGAAATGGCCGTAACTTCCGATCCGTCAAGGGGGCGCGGCCAAACAACACGAAGGAGCTGAAGAAGTGACGCCTACAATCCCTACACCTCCTTCGCAAGCGAGTAAGCTCCCTTCGTTGCTTCCAATCGAATGTCGTAACTTTCGATCCAACTGGAAATGGAAGTCGTTGAAGGAGCTAGGCCGAGCGGCCACGAACGGAGCCGAAGTAGCGTCCGAAAGGTAGAAAGTTATCTTCACAGCCGGCGAACTCCCTCGTTGCTTCCGATTTGAATGCCGTAACTTCCGATCCTCCCAGAAGGAAACGTCGTCGAGGGAACAGTCGAGAGAACGAGAGAGAGCCAAAAAGAGCGGGATCGGGAGAGAATGAGTCTAGAGCCAGCCGAATGCCTCTTCTCTTTGGCTACTTAATGTCGGGTGAGGGATCGTGCAGGAGCGACGTGCGAAGGTGTTGATGACGTGCGGAATTCGGCGCCGGACAAGTATTTTATTTTCATTTTCTTTTTATTACGGGTCAACATTGTTCCAATTTATCTATTGTTACAAATTTTAGGATAAAAATTGTTTTTTTAGTGCTTAGGCATCTTGTTTTAAGTGTTCAATTTTGTTATTTGTACTTCTTATTCGTTTAGTTCACATGTTCATATTCAAAAAGTCTCTTCTTTCAAATTTGTTCATTGTGAATTTATGTAGTTTCCTTCCATCTTCCCCGCGTATGAGAGTTCTTCGTAAGTTAGCCCTTCCCACCATTCTTAAAATAGCATGCATGGTTGGTATCATTAGAAATCATGGCCGAGGGATCTTTTATCCCACCACACTTAAAAGTGCATATAGGCCTTATGTAGCTACATGAGCAAAAACGTGGAATTTCTCTGCTGCATTAAAAAAATGCGCATACATATTTATTTTGTATTTTCCCATCGCATTGTTACAACATATATGAGTACTTAATTTTGCAGTTTTGTATTATACCATATGCGCGTGGCGATGACGTGCGACGGGTTTTGGTGAGGAGGAAACAAAAGTTTTCTCTTCATTAAAAAAAATACTTTTTCTTCTCTTTTTTTATCTTTTTACCAAGAGAAAGGAAGGAAGAGAGGGAAAAAAGAGAGGGAGGAGCTAGTGAGAGATAGGGAGATATAAAAAGTGCTTTCTTTACTTAGAAAGAGAGAAAAGGGGTGGACAGAGTAAGAAGGGTTTGGTGGCCGTTGGGTTTGGTGAGGCTTCGAGTGTGGCTGGGAATAGCATGCGTGGGGCGGTGCAGGAGTGATGAGCGATGTACTAGGCTTGGTTGATGTTGCAAGGGCTTCGTGATGTGAATGTGAGGGAGAAGATTAATGTTTGAGACTAAGTGGAGGTGAGTCAGGAAAGAAGAGTCGAGGCTTGGGTTTGATAAAGAGGAGTTTGTTCGACTTCAAATTGTGCGTGCGAGAGACAAGGGCGGAGAGGGGGGGGGGGGGCACGTTCCCCAACTATTTTTTTTCTTGGCTACAAGTGATATAAGAGATTAAAGCAATTTTTATATATGAAAAATAAGAGTTTGAGGTACAAATTATAATTATTCAATCACGATTTTTACTGCATGTAATATATTCATAAAAAAACAGTTACATAATTTATTGATCAAAATTTTTTGTCAAAATGGATCTTAAAAGTATTGTATTTATTTTGAGATATATGTAATATACATTTTAATTGATTTTTTTTGTGTTGAATTCATTTTAAAGTTAATTTAAGTGTGGAGGATCAGTTTATATGAGAAAATTAGCATTATTTTCATAAAAAAATATGATTTAACATGCAATAATACGCTCTAGGCTTTGTTCAGAATAGTTTTCTTACTAATTTTCACAATAACTTTCTTATAAAATTTTTTACTGTAGCTACAATATCATATCTTACGTTCAAATGGAGACCGCTCCAAAATGGCTTGCTTTTCCTCGACCCAAACGGCCTGCTTCGTTTTATACTTCGCTCCTCTCACAACTCGCGACCTCGAGCACGGCTTTCGGTTTCTTTTTCGCTCCTCTCTCGCATGTTATTTGCATTATTAATTTTGATCTTACAGCTCCTCTTGGCTCTAGTAATAAGACAACAAACGAAACTATTTTAATGTATTCTAACATTTCAGCTGAGATGACAAACCGCCGGAAAATTGACTGCTGGAAAATCGCCGAAAAATTGACCGTCTAAAAACCGTCGGAAAATTGCGCCGGCAATGGATGATTTTCTGTATTGTTTAATTTAGGCCCCCTTGAATAAAATTTATGGCTCCGCCAATGGCGAGTGAGGATAGGGAATTGTGGTATTGAGAAATGTCATAGAGGAAATGACTGGGACGTGAGACTTAATGCAGCATTGGAGTAGGAGCAATATGAAGTCGGCATGATTTTAGAAGATTTTTTTTATGTTGATTTGAATTTTTTTGGAAAGAAAAAAATGCTAAAAATTGAATCCTCATGCATCTCAAAATACTTGTCATTGCCTTGCCATTGAGAAATTTTGCGTTTCGCCTATGTGAGGTCTAGGCAAAATGGGTGCCCACTATATGTAAGTTTGACATTCTGAAAAAGTCTGCGACTTCCTTTTTTCGAATGGATGAAGTTCAAGTGATTTTTGCAGGATGTCACATCCATTGTTTGACATTTTAGCCGCGATTGACTGAATTGATTGGGAGTGATGCTTTCTTTGGTATTTTGATGTTTAAGATGCATTGCCATAATCTGTTTCATAAACAAATAATGTTTGACCGACTTTGATTATGGTCAATATGTTTGGGGGACTTCAATTGTGATTGACCAAATTGGTCTTAGGAGGTGCTTCATGTGGCATTTTTGATGTTGTGGATGCGTTGGCTCAATCCATTTTGTGAACATGTGACGTTTGGGCAACTTCAATTGCGGCCAAGGCGTTTTGAATTCATTTCACATGGCATTGCGTCCATTGTCTTGTTTTTAACATGTTCACTTGAGTTGGTCGCGAGATGTTTACGGATGCCAACAATCTTCAACAAAGCTATGTGGTATCATTTTGTTTTGTTGCTATGTAAGAAGTTTGAGCTAATAAATATATTTATACCCAAATTGAGGGAAAGTGTTGAAATGTCTCAACAGATTAGGAAACATTTATACTAGGAAATGCCTTAGTTAAGGAATTCTACATTTTATTCCCTCGTAATTTTTTGTTCTCCTTATATGTTTTAGAATACATGCATCCTATAGATCTATAAAAAGAGACCTTTGTTCAATGAATAATATATCAATGCTTTTCCCATCAATAGGCATTTTGATCTAGTCAACATTATAGCCATAATGGACTATCTAAATGGATTTATTTATACTGGTGAACTGCAAGCATCATAAGAAATTGGAGAGACAACTCTTTTGTACACTGACATTCATCATTACCAACTGTTTTATTTTTCTAATTTTTTAATTAGAATAATATTAGTTTTGTCTATTTGCACAAATACCTTTGGGATTCTAGGTTAATAAGTAGATTTCAATAAGCATATCTTATTGATTTGGTATGGAACTAGAATTCTAATAGTTGGAGGCAAGATATTTGGATAGTATTAAATAATAACGATATAATAAGCTAAAAATATCCAAAGAGCTGTTGACTGTATAAAAATATATACAAAAAAAAAAAAAAAAATCAAAACAACCGACATACCTCCGAGCCGGCCCCATCTCGCCAAAACGACGCACCTCTTCGGAGGCACCGACAATACAAAGCGTTAGAAAGGAAGGAATCACGAGAAAACAAAAAAAAGACTTACGCTCGCTCGCTTCGCTGCTTCGACTGCATCGTTGCTGTTCGACTTCGTTACTCCGTTGGACATCTCCTCTTTTCGTCGTTGTTGTTCGGCTCCGTTGCTTCACAGGAGGCCGAAAGATTGTACGCGTCGCTTCTTCAACTCCCCGTGGCTGTGCGACTTCGGCTCCCTCGTCACCGTTCGACTTCGTTCCTTCATTGGAGAGGAAAAGGCTGCACGCGTTGCCTCTTCTGCTCCTTCATCGCTGTCCGACTTCCTTGCTTCACGGGAGGAATAGAGATTGCACGACTTACTTCTTCGGCTCCTTGCTGTTCGGCTCCGTTGCTTTGCTAAAGGTGCAGAGATTGCACCGTCACTTCTTCGGCTCCTTCTCTACCCGATCCCTCTCTCCCTCTCTTATATTATATGTAATATATAATAATATAATTATTATATATTATATTATAATATATTGTTATTAAAATGATATTATATTCCAAAAATGTGTTTATATATAAAAAAAAGAGAGGATTTCAGCAGGTGTCGAAGACCATACGCCGTCGATCTTTGATCCGGGTATGATGGTTTAATTGTCGAAGACCATACGCCGTCGATCTTTGATCCGGGTATGAGGGTTTAATTATTGAAGACAATACGCCGTCGATCTTTGATCCGGGTATGATGGTTTAATTATTGAAGACCTCGCGCCGTCGATCTTTGATCCGGGCGGGAAGAATTACGGCAGTGCTGTCCCGATTTCTCCCTCGGTGGGGAGTAGACGTCGGGAGGCTGCCGAAATTTCGAGAAAAATTATAGAACTTTTTTTTGGAATAATTATAAATTAATTAAATTTAAATATTTTGATTAATCAATTAATTTTTTTAATTAATTAAAATTAATTTAAATTAATTGATTGATTAAAGGAAAATTCAAGTTTTAAAATATGATGACATTTAAAAAAAAATTTCAAATACAATAATTTTTAAATATTTGAGAGTTTTAAAATCTAAGAGCTATTATAAATTTTTTTTAGACCTTTTGGTTAATTAAATTAATTAATCAAAATTGAATTATTTGTTAAAAAATATGTATAATAAATCAAAAAAATTGAGGAGAGGGAGAAGAATATTTTTTCCACTATTTGATACATACAACCCAACCATATACAAACATTCAGAAATCTCAAACAACTGTACAAGCTATAGCAAACTCTCAAACTCCTCAAATCTCTCATACAAATTGCTCTCCAAAACTCTCAATTTGAACTCTACAAACTGCTCTCCAAAGCCCTCATGTACAAACTTCTATGGCTACTTGTGGGCTTTATCTCCTGAACTGCTGCAAGCACCACTTGCCTGCAAACAAGCGATCAAAAATCAATGCAGCATAAATAAATTAAATCAATGCGGGAAAGTGGTAAATCCAACTACTGCAAGTAAAACAAAGTACTGAAAAGCAGGAAATGTTAAGAAAACAGGAAGAGTACTAAACTGTTGTAGTAAGAAAAAAGGCTACAAGCATAGAACAAACAAATAAAATATTAACACAAGTGTAAAACCTTTCAAAACAAGGCACTAGTGTCAAACTCAACAAACAAACAATCAAATTCAAACCTTTAGGTAGTCTTATTTATAAGAATCAGGTTGTAAGACCCACTAACGGGCTACTTTCTACGAAAGCTATAAGTCCCGATACTTGGGTTACTTTCGTTGCTCCGTAGGAGGTGTCTATGGTTCGCCCTTCATCTCCTCTTTTCGTCGTTGTTGTTCGGCTCCGTTGCTTCACAGGAGGCCGAGAGATTGTACGCGTCGCTTCTTCAACTCCCCGTGGCTGTGCGACTTCGGCTCCCTCGTCACCGTTCGACTTCGTTCCTTCATTGGAGAGGAAAAGGCTTCACGCGTTGCCTCTTCTGCTCCTTCATCGCTGTCCGACTTCCTTGCTTCACGGGAGGAATAGAGATTGCACGACTTACTTCTTCGGCTCCTTGCTGTTCGGCTCCGTTGCTTTGCTAAAGGTGCAGAGATTGCACCGTCACTTCTTCGGCTCCTTTACCCGATCCCTCTCTCCCTCTCTTATATTATATGTAATATATAATAATATAATTATTATATATTATATTATAATATATTATTATTAAAATGATATTATATTCCAAAAATGTGTTTATATATAAAAAAAATAGAGGATTTCAGCAGGTGTCGAAGACCATACGCCGTCGATCTTTGATCCAGGTATGATGGTTTAATTGTCGAAGACCATACGCCGTCGATCTTTGATCCGGGTATCAGGGTTTAATTATTGAAGACCATACGCCGTCGATCTTTGATCCGGGTATGATGGTTTAATTATTGAAGACCTCGCGCCGTCGATCTTTGATCCGGGCGGGAAGAATTACGGCAGTGCCGTCCCGATTTCTCCCTCGGTGGGGAGTAGACGCCGGGAGGCTGTCGAAATTTCGAGAAAAATTATAGAACTTTTTTTGGAATAATTATAGATTAATTAAATTTAAATATTTTGATTAATCAATTAATTTTTTAAATTAATTAAAGTTAATTTAAATTAATTGATTGATTAAAGGAAAATTCAAGTTTTAAAATATGATGACATTTAAAAAAAAAAAATTCAAATACAATAATTTTTAAATATTTGAGAGTTTTAAAATCTGAGAGCTATTATAAATTTTTTTTAGACCTTTTGGTTAATTAAATTAATTAATCAAAATTGAATTATTTGTTAAAAAACATGTATAATAAATCAAAAAAATTGAGGAGAGGGAGAATAATATTTTTTCCACTATTTGATACATACAACCCAACCATATACAAACATTCAGAAATCTCAAACAACTGTACAAGCTATCTCAAACTCCTCAAATCTCTCATACAAATTGCTCTCCAAAACTCTCAATTTGTACTCTACAAACTGCTCTCGAAAGCCCTCATGTACAAACTTCTATGGCTACTTGTGGGCTCTATCTCCTGAACTGCTGCAAGCACCACTTGCCTGCAAACAAGCGATCAAAAATCAATGCAGCATAAATAAATTAAATCAATGCGGGAAAGTGGTAAATCCAACTACTGCAAGTAAAACAAAGTACTGAAAAGCAGGAAATGTTAAGAAAACAGGAAGAGTACTAAACTGTTGTAGTAAGAAAAAGGCTACAAGCATAGAACAAACAAATAAAATATTAACACAAGTGTAAAACCTTTCAAAACAAGGCACTAGTGTCAAACTCAACAAACAAACAATCAAATTCAAACCTTTAGGTAGTCTTATTTATAAGAATCAGGTTGTAAGACCCACTAACGGGCTACTTTCTACGAAAGCTATAAGTCCCGATACTTGGGTTACTTTCTACAAAAGTTATAAATCCCAATCTAAATTTAAATCTTTGGGCAGCCTTGTTCATAGGAACTTGGTTGTAAGACCCACTATCCGGCAACTTTCGTAGGAAAGTCATAAGCCCGACCTTAGAGGAAAGTTTTAGATAGAAATTGACCTAACCCCTAAACCAAATTAAAACCTCCGGCCACTTCTAATAGAAGTCGTAAGTCCGACATTTGAGGGAAATGTATAGGTGATAACACAAACCTAAACCCCTCACCCGGGCATCCTAGTCTAAAGGGACTAGGTTGTAAGACCCACAACTCGGGCCGCTTAGCTTACAGGGCTAGGTCGTAAGACCCGCCATTAGGCAACTTCTAAGTAAGCCATAAGACCTATCCAACTGAAATTCTTCGGTCAACTCCTAATTGGAGCTGTAAGCCCCAAACTAAACAAACTATCCTGGCAACCCCTAATTGGGGCCGTAAGCCCCAAACTAAACAAACTATCCGGGCAACTCCTAATTGGAGCCGTAAGCCCCAAACTAAATAAATTAACGGGCAACTCCTAATTAGAACCGTAAGCCCCAAATTAAATAAATTAACGGGCAACTTCTAAAGAAGTAGTAAGCCCCAACTCAAATTAAATTAAAACTAAAATCAACATCTAGCCACTTCAGTCTACTCGGGATCCCTGAGAGGAGGCAACCCATGGCTGCTAATCAGATTCCCTGGACACTACGGTCAATGATTGTTAGTGTTGGTAGACTGAAATCTACGGTATACCCGGGACGACAGAACCATGGGATCTTGATCGGGTTTACCTTCATCTTCCCCACAATTGAGACCAAAAAATCTAAAATTTATTCATCCTTAATCGAGAGTTCTCTCTTACATAGTAAGAGAGGTAATTAACTATGAGTGCTTGCGCTCATAGGAAGTAAGAACCCCAGATCTATAAACCCTGACACTATCCTCAGGGGAAATCTGGTTAATTTCAATCTAACTTAAGGGAAATGGAATCCAACAGCTGCAAAGCGGGATTCGCGCACTCGTGCCATTTTTCTTGAGCCAACAAGAACGTAGTGATCAAAGCAAATGGTAACTAACTTTTGATGATTTTAATAATATTTGGTAAAGTTATGAAAAAATATAATAAATTTTAGGCTTGGATAAAGTTGGATTTATTCTAAGAAAATATTATAAGATCTTAGTTAAAACTGAATGAAAAAAGATTTTTTTGTTCAAAAAAAAATTGGAAGAGCATAATGAACAAAATATTGAAATATATTATAAATTGGTCTAAAAAGTTGAATGAGGTTAACCTTGAAGAAAATGTATAAAAGTAAGGCTTTAAGTCTAAGTGAGACGTTACTTAAATTTGGAGTGCAATTGGGGAAACAGTAGTTATTTTGTTTTTATATATTTTCATAGAATTTGAAGACTTAGAGGATAGTGAATGATTGGAGAAGTAACATTTTTGTACAACTTTAGTGCAAAGGAGTTCGTGTTTTGATCATGATAGAGGAATTAAATTTATGAATCATAAAATGAAGTGATGATAAAGAATAATGGAATATAGACTTAAAAAAATAACATTATTTTTGTAGAAGAAAATTGATTTCATACTAAGTAAATCTATCATGAAAGCAATTTCTTCTGAAGGAAATTAATAGAAAAATATAAGAGTAAAGATTGATATGATTTATATTAATCTCGAGAAGACTAATAGTTGGTGTGAATTAAGGGATATTTCTATATGTTAAATTTTTATTAAAGTTATAAAGATATATATGATGGTGCATTGAGTAGTATTATAAGTATTTGTGAGGTAATTAAAGAATTTTCAATTATAATAATATTATATTCATGAATAACATTCATTATGTAATTTTTTTGTACTAGTTATAAATATGTTTACAAAGGAAAGTGATGTACCTTAGTATATGCTATTTATAGATGAGATAGTTCTAAGATGTAATAAGAGGAAAGTTAAAATAATAGAGAAAATGTTTAGAACATAATGGGCCGAAGATTAGTGTAATTAAGTTTTGACTATATTATATGTAAATTTAGTTTATGTAATAATAATCATAATTAATCAATATTATTAGAAGGTGAAGTGATACATAGAAGGGTGAATGGTTAGATTGAAAAGGTAAGAGGATATCACAGGACAAAAAGATAAATTTTATAGAATTTTAATTAGACTTGCTATGCTATATCAATTTGAGTATTGATAGTAAAAAGAATTATTAAGAGTTGAGCGTGACAAAAATGAGATGTTATAATACATTTGTGATAAACTTGTTAAATCCCAGCCTTTCAATCCTGCATTAATGCCACGGCTGCAAGTAGCGATCCGTTGGAAGCTCACCTTACGTTGTGTGCCTTCCTTAGTTAGGCAGCAAAATTAGGAAGGATTATATTACCTTTTATTATGTAGTTATTTGTTTCTTTATTTAAGCATTTTGTGTAGTCTTTAAATAGGGATGATGTTGAATACAATTTTAAGCTTTTCCCTCTCAAACTCCTTATTTCAACAAAACTAAAATGGATAAATTAAGGAATGATTATATTGAAGGGATGATATGAGGCTTATTGAAGATAAGTAATTAAAATAGAATTATATTGTTTGTTTATGTACAATTAACGGTATAATCGACACCAGTTTAATTGATAAATAAAATTGGTGATGAAGGATTATAAATGAAAAAATGGTTAAACCTAAGATAACTTGGTTTGAGGTCGATTAAAATGATTTATGAAGAATAAGTTTAATATAGATAAAATTTGGCTTCAAATATTAGGAATTAGCTATTGGAGAATTTTATAATTCTCAAACGAATTGCATACTTTATGATCAAGTATGACATAAGAATGATGATATATTACTCCAAAGGGTAAAAATAACATTTTCTTATGGACTCTGATAAAATGTACAATTTTAAACAGAGATTCCTCTTTCAATGTTTGGTTGAATGAGGTTTATTTATACTGGGGTACAGACGTCCCATAGAGGCTTGCCCTTATGGTTAATTATATCTTAAGCTTTGATGCTTGAGAAGACTTTTGATTAAACTAGTAATTTTCTTGTTTTGAAAGTCATTTAGATATTGGCTAAAGTTTAATTTTTGAAAATCCGTGAAAATTTTGTTTAAAGGGTTTTTGACATTTAGAAAATTCAAGGAAGAAATGATTAACTTGAGATTTTGAAATGAGAGCCAAATGAGGTGAAGTAGGAGCACTTGATTATGAGAAATTTTGGAGGTGCTCGGACTATCCTATATTGGGGTTTATATTTTTGAACTCTAATTTTGTTTGAGTTGATCATTTTGATTAGAAGGTCGGGGCTTACATTCCAACAACACATATTCGAGGAACTGTCCGGAAGGTGAGGACTTGTATGGTGATTGGAATCAACTATTGCCTCGGATCCTAAAACTATGGTGAGGACTACTGAGAGATAGTATCTCGAACATAAATCTAATGGAATGTAAAGGGACTTACAAACTACGCCTCACATGAGGCATAGCCAGCCCGACCCTGGATTTATTGCCTTGCCTGGAAAGGGCTACAAGCTAGACCTAGGTAAACACTTTTAAAATGCCATATTTTTCGATCTCAATGCACAAGAAATGGGGCTTATAACTTGGGTTTGAGGCCAAGATGCCTAATTATGATGGGTTTGCATATACTAACTCACAAAGAAAATAGGCTTTTTATTATCTAGTCTTTAAGTGAAGGCTTTTCTACGTGTGACACACTTTTGGCTATGCATGATTGTTTTTGAGTTTTAGAAAACTTGGCTCCTTGAAAGAGAGCAATGCAATTTTCTTTTGTTAGAAAATCCTGAAACCTAAATTGATTTTAGGTTGTTTACATTTTAAAGGGTAGAAATCTTAAATTTTTTTAAGAGCCTACTATATTAAATAGTCCAGGCCACCCTCAAGTAAAACAAGAAAAAAACCTAGGAAAAAACATGCTTTTCTATTGCACACATAGTAAATAATCAATACATGTGAGGAAATGTAAATCAACTAAAGCAAAAATGTAGGTAATGTCCCAATTATTACAATTAAGTTTGTAAGCTAAGTTGCCTGCTATTCAATGATGCACAATTATCTACCTAATTTGAATTAAGTAAATATAGAAGGGTGAGATGTAAATGTGGATTATAAATCACAAGGAGTTTTCTTTGAACTTTTGGGTGTTCAAAGAAAGATGTTCACTCACTTAACTTGAGTCAAATGGACGAAAAGATCTCCTAAAAATTTTTGAATTGTAAGAGAGGGATGTGTAGCATGCAACTTGACGGTGTGCAAACTAAGAATGAACCATTGAATTTTCTCTTCAATGGGAGATGATTATCTACCTAGTTTGGTTAGGTAAAAAGGGGAAAAAGTACAACTTAGATGTTGCAACTTAGGGAAATCTCTTAAACATTTGGAGTTCAAAAGGATCTATTCATTTGCCCAATTTGAGACTAAGCAAATGAGATGAAAGAACTCAAGGTTCAATCTTAAATTCAATTATTTTACAACATGATGTATTTAGGATTTTGAGGGGATCCATAATACAAAACATGAGGAAGATTAAATTTTCTACTACAATTTTGAGTTATAGGAGAAGGGAAAGAAAGTACAACTTGGAGGTTGCAAATTCAAGAAGTTTCTTTGAGCATTTGACGTTCAAAAGAAGAGGTACACTCTCATAGTTTGCGTAAGGAGAATGAAAGGGGATTATGCAACGTAGAGCTTGTAGATCAGGGGAAGCTCTTTGAACATTAGGTGTTCAAAAGGAGATGTTCACTTGCCTAACATGTACCTAAGCAAATGAAAGGGAGGAGCTCAAGGTTTGATCTCAAGCTCGAGTGTTTTATAGCATAATGTATTTAGGGTTTTGAGGAAATCTATAATACAAAACATGAGGTGGATTAGATGTCCTCCTATAGTTTTAAGTTGTAGGAGAAGGGGAGGAAAATACAACTTGGAGGTTGCAAATTCATGAGCATTCTTTGAACATTTGATGTTCAAAGAGAGACGTACATTTTCCTAATTTCTAGTCTTAGGAGAATAAGATAATTTCCTACAGCTTTTGAGTTGTAGAAAGTGAGAAATGAGATGCAACTTATGGGCTGCAAGTTGAGGTAAGTCCCTTGAATATTTGATGTTCAAGGAGAAATGATCATTCACTTAGTTGGGATTGAGTGAATGGAGATGTAACTTGAAAGTTACAAATTTCATGAATGTTCTTTGAATATTTGGTATTCAAAGAAAAAAAGACCATTCATCTAATTGAAGTCAAGTAGGTCCTGAGTCTAAGCAGGATGTTCAATTGTTAACTTTAGGTTCAAACAAATTGAAAGAAAGATCTTAGAGTTTGGTTCTGAGTTCAATAACCTCATATAATAGTAAGCAGAAGTTTTGGAGGAGCTTCAAATTATTACACATGAAGGGAAAAGTGACGTTTGTTTGTTGACTTTGTGTTTCAACTAACAAAGAAGGGGAGAGAACCTAGGATTTTGTCCTAAAATTAAGGACTCATGTAACGATATGTTTAAAGGCTTGAGGAGCCTTAGAACATCTTGCATGAGAAGATATTTGTTGGTTTTATGTTCCAACAACGAGGATAGAAGAACTTGGGATTTGGTTCCAAGTTTCAAATGATTCATGCGCTCTAACACTTGGAGCTTTGAGAACGCTCCAAGCATTCTACATGAAGGAGGATTGTTTATTTGTTAATTTCATATCTTAACAAATAAAGGTTTGGACTTAGGATTTGACCCTAAGTTCTTGAAGGCTCATATGATAGAATAATTTAGAGCTTTGAGGGTGCTCCAAAATATAACACATGAAGGGGATATTTGTTCGTTTCATGCTCCAACAGACAAGGTGGAAGAACTTGGAAGTTGGTTCCAAGTTTAAGGTCTCTTAGTATGCATTTAGGATTTTAGGGGAAACCAAGTTGACATACACAAGAAGGGAAAATGGTGTTGACTTGTTGATTTTGTGTCAACAAGTGAAATAAAATGAACCTTGGATTTTCATCCTAAGATTACAAGATTTATACAATGAAGTGTTTGGAGCTTTGAGGAAGCTTCACACGTCATGTATAAGAGAGAAATGATTTGTAGTTTTGGAACTACGGATCAAGAAGCAATCACCGAGTTTGTACTCGATGATATAAGCTCATCTACCTAAGTTGGGTTAGGTAAATATGATAGGCTAAGTTTTATGCCGAAGGAGGATGTTCATATGTTGATCTTGTCTCGACAAATGAAAGAGGAAGCTTAAGAGTTGGCTCTAAGATTCAAGGCCTTCTTGTAGCGATATTATGAAATTTTGGAAGGTTCCAAAATTATCACACATGAAAGGGGATGGTAGTTATTTGTTGATTTTGGGTATCAACAAAACAGTTGTTACTTAGGATTTGATCCTAAAGTTTTGACGTTTCATGTAATAGAACATTTAGAGCTTGGAGAGGCTCCAAAATGTCACACATGGAGGTGGATACGTTTGAACTCATACTTAAAAAAAAAATGTTTGAACTCATGCAACATAGAACTTAGAACTTTTAGGAAGTTTTAAGTATCAAGTTTGAAGGAGGACATGCATGAGAAAGGAAATTCCCTATTCTTCCATGAATGTTTTGGACTCATGGAAAGAAGAGATGATTGCTAAAGCTTTGAAATTTTTTCTAAATCAATTTTGACATGATCTAGGGGACTTGGAAGCTTCTAGGGATATCCTAAATATCAGTTTTGACAAGATCTAGGAGAAACCTAAAAGTAAGCATGTGATGGTTCAAACCCTAAACTTTGAGCTTTGTAAAGTATCACATATGATCTTGATTGGCTATCCACATTATTAAATCATCAACATAAACCTTTGAGAGTAATGTGAAGGATTTCACAATGAGGTAGAAATTGTTTTGGGCTGCTCAAATTCATTTGCGTGCATTTGTCATAATTTACAAAGAGCTACAAGTTCTAATGTACGTATGCTTCTAGTGTGTTAAAGGCACAACGTTGAGTTTTCGAATTTAGAGATTTGCACAATTAAGAACAATCAACTACCCAATCTTGCGAAATATTACACAACCTCAATCAAAGTGCTCCTCATATATTGATTAAGTTCATGACAAACATTTTCAAAAACTCAAAGAAATTCTTAAACTCCAACATATGCACATTCATGTAACCATAAATCATTTTCTTGATAATTTATGTGTAAATGAAATGTGCATGTAATTTGAACAAGTTACAAGTTTTAAAAGAATTCCTTATACATGTTCTCTCCAATTTAGGGTATCACATAAACAAACTTTTATATTTTCAACACAAGACAATGTGTAGTCATCGGTGTTGGAAACCTATTAACTACACTAAATTAGTTTATCCAACATTTGAAATTGAACAAGTATGCTTACATAATTTCGCAAATCTTAGATGAAACACAAACTCAAGAAATGCAATTTAACGCACTAGATCGATTTTGTCTCGATATTAGCATTATGGGAAACAAACATGACCTACAATGCAATGAAACATACACTTCATCATACATTTTGGGATAGGAAGATATCATCAAAACCTATGGTTCATTGTAGGCGAAGGCTAAGCATGCAATATGACTGCAAAATCATGCATTTGAGAGGTGTTGGTTATCAATCCAACACCCCTATGCGCGTTAACATCCTCTCGGGATTCTCACATGAGAACCAACAAATGAAAACCACCAAGTTTGCACTGTTTTGCGAAGAGGACAACAAATGTGGGATTTTGGGAGAGCAAAAATTGAGGTTTCTAAGGACCTAGGGGTTGGGGACATCAATCACACATCAAAGGCTAGGGGGCCTTAGGGTTTTTCCTAAGTTTTTGAGATTTTACCTCACCCAGGCTGTCCAAGAGCTCCAATCCAAGCTCCAAATCGCTGTCCAAGCAGCTCCGGGGGAAGAAGACTGCTGTCCTATTTGCTCCGGACGTTGTCACCGCTGTCCAAGACACTCCGGGTGCCTCATTTGCTATCCAAGGCACTCCCAAGCCTCCAAACCGCAGTTTGGGAGGTTTCGAAGGCTTCCCTTGCTGTTTGGAAACTTCCAACAGCTCCCTCGACTGCTGCGAACTCGTCGGAGTTGAAATAGGATGGGGCAAGAGGCTCCCTCCGGACTAAAAGCCACATAAATCCAAACTTAGACAGAGTCGGAGCCCTCAAGTCGAACAAGGGCCGGGAATAGGGGCTGCGGCTGATCCGATGAATATGGGAACAGACCCCCTGGGAAGCTCGTTCGAAAGCCCAGACGCGGTCGGGCCTGGTTTCCGCTCAGTTAGGCGGGCCGCGGACGTAGCGACCATAAACGGCGAGTGGGGTAGGAGGCGCGGATGGAGGCTTGCTGGAGCTTCTCCCTCTCGCTCTCTCTCTTTTGTTTCTGGACGGATAGAACACGGCGGAGCTGAATGGCTCCCCCCTTCTCATTTCGTTCTCTTTGAGGCGCACGCACGGTGCCAGCCCCCCCCCCCCCCCCCCACTCCACCAAATTGCCATTCCCGCCTTCTCAATGCTTGAAACGAGAGAATTTCTACTTGATTGGATTCTCTGCCAAAATTGATGTGAAATTGGGTGGGATTTGAGGTGAGATCTCAGCCCTTAATCTTAATTTTTGAAGGCTAGCCCAAATTGACTAATTTGGACTAAAATAAAGCTCGAATTGGATTCGGCCCGAACCGATTTGGGTTGGTTTGGGTCCGATTTGGTCCGCTCAATTTAATTTCATGAAATTTCATGAAATTAAACTTGAATCGACATCGAATTGCTTCGAATTGCGTCGAACTGCGCTCGACGAGGCTCAATTGGATTTTATTTGATTTTAATTGAATTAAATTGAATTTAATTAAATTAAATTTGGGTCTAATTTGAGTTAATTGATGCTCGATTCTGATCAATTAAGTTGATCGAGCGCCGAGCCTAGTCGGGCTCGAATCGGCTCGATTCGAGTTGTATCGACATGAAAATGTACGTCAACATTAGCTAATAAGTATGATGGAGCAGTGAAAATCTAAAACATGTCATGACAAGGTGTTGGCATTTAATTGTTAATGACATCTATTTTTTCCAACTTCTCTTCTTTGAATGTCACTCCCTTTATGTATTTGTATAATATAAAGCTATACAATTTTTCACTTCAACTTTCATTTTTGTGGAAGTTTTTTTCAAAGATTCTTCATTTTTAGAGAACATGTTATCCTTTTTGTTAATATTCTTATTAAATACTGAAATGGTCTTTATTTCTAGTTTATCAGGGATAAAATGACTTGCTTTGCAGAAGTTATGGTTAATTTTGTCACATCAAGCTACAAACCTGAGATGCTGGATCCTCTTGTAAGGAGGATATCTACTATACCTGAAGTGGTTCGTGTGGCCTTCGAAATCCTTACTTTTTATTGACTTCACCAACATAAGCTTTTTAAAATGTTTTTCGAGGCATCACTTTGTTAAACAATCAATGGAATTTTCACATTATGTGAAAAATTGTAAACAAGATGATCAACAAACGTGTTTGCAGTTTCTTACTAATTCTATTATGTGTGGCCCAAGTCTTATGTTAATGCAATGTATTTTACTATTCTTTTCACTTATAATTGATGTATAATTTTCGGGATTTCTTTGATTTGTTACTATAAAATTTGATTATTAGCTGACCCCACATAGTGTGATAAATGCTTGTTATTGTTGTTATTATTGTTATAAAATTTGATTATTATTTTTTTCTCTTACTGGACATAGGTTAGTGTCATGAATAATGTGAATTCATCTGTTGGTAATACATCTGTTGGGGAGCAAGAGTACACTCTTTATGGAAAATCAACCATTAACGAATTGTTAAGAGGACTTACATTCAACGTTTCAGCCAATTCTTTTTTCCAGACGAATTCTTACCAGGCAAGGATATTAATTGCAATGATGATTTTCACTTTTTTGATTACTGCAATTCCTGAATATCTCCTGTAGAATATGGTATTGAATACATGATTGTATTTGGTGCTAAACATGATGAATTTGTGGGTATTCAAGCTTGTTTGCTGATGTTTTGTTTTTCCATTGCTTAAATTTGCATAGTTTATTTATATTTTACTATAGTCTATGTTTAAAATTGCGTATTTGGGTATTGAGGCGTTTTTCATTCACGAGGCGAGGCGTAAGCCTACAGGCGTTTTGAGGTGTAAGCCTCAAAATCAAAAGATTGCATAAACATAAAATGATAAATTTTTAATATACTAATGAGTGAATAATATAAAACATAAAAAAACATAAGATATGAAGTGAAATTAAAATATCCCAATAATAAGACAACATGAAATATAGTTCAACTCAAAATTCTATCTTTCCCAAATCTCAGTATTCTTTTCATTAACATATAATTCAAATTTCCAAAAATAAATAGCAATGATATATCACATAAGAACTCATAAGTCATCAGCACTGTCATCACTAAGGGGTTCTTTATTTGAATCATCATTATGATGAACTGCTATCTCCCCTTCCTCCTCTCCTATTGAGTCCAATGTCGGGCATTTACTTCAAGATTTATGTAAGTTTTAATATATATAGTGTGAGACGTAAGCCTTATGCCAGTGAGGCGAGGTGGACCTCAAGGCGGACCTCAACCAAGTTGAGGCACAAGCCTCATAAAAAAAACTCGAGGCGTAAGCATCGAGGCGTTTTTTACTGGAATTGCGCAAAGGCGGGCCTCAAGGCGAGCCTCATATTGCTCAATTTTAAACCATGACTATGGTTATTGGTAATGCAATTAAGTATGAGATCTTGGAAGGAAAAGTTGAAGGCCAATGCTAGCATGATTTTTGGTTCTTCAGTAGTTTTTAAATAAACTAGTATTAATTTATAATGCATCTCTGCACAGAAACGATAGCTGATGAAGGATTCTTTCATACCAATCCAAATAGTTGGGATGGTAGTGATAATGATGTTTTTTTTCCCATTTTGGTTCTTCATTCTATCTTGAGAGAAATATAGGAATGTTGTGGCGGAGGGCTCTTGTTTCTTTTGAAAATGTTCTCTCAATTCCAAAGTATGAACATGAGTTGTTTGACGCTGGATGGTTCAAGTTAGAGTTTTCTAATGCAACTATTACCATGCTTTGTATGAAAAATCATATTAGGGAACTTGAGATATAAGATAACAAATCACTAAATAATTTGATAATTTGCTTTTTTTAAATGTAAATAGTAAATAGAAAAGTTATAATTCAAATGATTATGATATACTTGAGTAAATTCAAAAGAAATTAACAAGAATTTTGAACCATTTAAAATAAAAAGCTATTATAATTTAATTCTTGTCTCACGGTGGTACTAAGAGATGACTTTCCCCAGAATTAGGTACTCACACTTATATTACTCTCGAATTAATCACACAGCCAACTTATATGAATGCGATTGAAAACTTGAAAGAGAAATTTTTGTTCAATTAAAATTGTGACATGCTAGAGCTGTCACTTGTGTTCAAACACAAGGTGGTTTGACCAAGTATTTCCTATTTCTACTGTATTACATCAAGGATCAGCCTTAAGCCCATATGTTTTTGCTTTGGTCATGGTTGTTCTCACTAGATAGTTGCACGAGGTTGTATCCTGGTGTAAGCTCTTCTTGTGGATAAGACTAGAGAGGGAGTTGAAGGTAAACTTGAATTTTGGAGGTCAACCTTAGAGTTTAAAAGTTTTCTTTTGAGTTGAGTAGATCTAAAATTGAATATATGAAGTGTAATTTTAGTAGTAAATAGATCTAGTGGGGGAGTGTGACTTTGGGCGATCAAGTCATTAATAAAATTACATGTTTTTGATATTGTGCGTCTATTGTTCAGAGTGATGGTGAAATAGATGGGGATATTATTAGCAGAATTCAAGTTTGATGGTTGAAGTGGAAAAATGCATCGGGCTTGTTGTGTGATAGAAAAGTCTCCCTCAAACTTAAGGAAAAATTCTAAAAGATGGTGGTGAGACCTACAATGTTTATGGTGCAGAATGTTGGCATTAAAAGAGAAGCATAATATTAAGTTAAGTGTTGCAGAGATGAGGATTAAAAGAGAAGCATAATATTAAGTTAAGTGTTGCAGAGATGAGGATGCTCATGTGGATGAGTGACTTTACTCTTAGAGATAGGATACGAAATGAGCATAGATGTGGAAGGGTTGGAGTAGCTCTAGTGGAAGATAAGATTAAAGAGAGTCACCTTAGATGGTTTGGTCACATAAAGCGACGACTTTTCGATGATCCGGTTAGGAAAGTAGATGTATTCGATTTGACTTTTGTTAAGAAAAGTAGAGGTAGACCTAAAAAGGCTTGTTTAGAAAATATTAGAAATAACCTATCTTTATTAGATTTAAATAAGAATTTAACTCTTAACATGAGACAATGCAGAAAAAAGATTCATGTAGCCGACCCCACGTAGTGTGATAAAGGCTTGATGATGTTATTGTTGTTGTGAAGTTGTGACATGCTGGTGAATCTATATTTATAGACTTCTCATCCTAGGGTTTGTAGATATAGTTGGCACAAAATCAACTCCATTTAAGTTTTAATTCAATCGCAAAAGATAAGAATCAATTAAAATTTTAATTTGGAATATCAAATAAACTTAATATCTAACTATCGAAGCACATCATTAAACCTATAAGCAATATCATATATTTATAGATAATAGAAATCCACAGACATTGCAACCCAGAACCGCAACTTTCACAAGAATCCTGCTAGCTTAAGGAATGAGATTAGGATGTGTAGTCATAAGGCTTGGGATCAGGATAAGTTGCAAATACCTACTGTACCATAATAAAAAACACAGAGAATGGGCAAAAGGAGCCATAATCATCCTGTAGTAGAAAAAGGTCATAAGTGGATAATGGCAAGTTCCACCACCCAAATGTCAAATAGCAATCCACTATATGATTCAACCGAAACTGTACCAACTCATATGAACAAACCTAATGCTAGGAAATATAAATAAATCTATTTTTCTTAAGACCACATTATTAATGTGTTTTAATTACAGAAATAACAATTAGGGTCTACTGCTAAGAAATATGAAATAAATCTCTTTTGCTCAATACCATAATTATTAACGTGTTTTAATTACAAAATTAACAACTAAGGTAGAAAACAACTGATTAATGAAAACTTATAAACTTTGCTTAGATCATTGTTTGATATTATGTTTTGGCGAGGTTAAATGATGACGACATCGTTAGTGATTTCTACGCGTGTACCACCGGAGATCGACGACCACGATCAGGAGTTTATATTTTGAATCATTTTATATATTAGTTTATTTTATTTTTTTAGTTTTATTGTTTTACCCTTATAGATGGTCATTTGATATTGTAGCCCCGAGGGCATTTATGTCTTTTAGTTTTAGTTTCATTTTGGCCTATTTATAGGAGGCCTCATGCATTGTAGGAGGATGATTATTGATGAATGAAAAATTCTTTCTCTTGTTGATCTCTTTGTGAGTTCATGAAATTTTCCAAGATCTCTTTGTGAGTTCTTGAGGAGATAGTATTGTGGATCTCTTTGTGAGTTCTTGTGGAAGTGGTGTTCAAGGTTTGTAGTTTGATAAATTTATTTTCCCGATCCTCAAAACCCCTCTTCCCCTTCTCTCCCTAGCCGAATTTCTTCTCCCCACCCAAATTTCCCCACCGGCCTTCATAAGCCCACCACCGGCCACCCAGGCCGATCCCGCCCCCGGCTGCTCTGCCAGTCTCCCCGGCTGGCTATCATCCCGCCGGCTCCAGGCGGCTGGATCCAGGCCACCAACCTTGCCGCCGGCCCCTTGGATCCTCCCTCTTGTTTGAATTTCAAATTTCTCTTGATTAATTCACTTTCCTAATTAGCTTCTCTCCAGTTAAGAAAGTCAGTTAAGAGGATTAAAGTCTATTTTGAAATT
The DNA here is from genome assembly GCA_016618105.1 of Dendrobium huoshanense. NCBI lineage: Eukaryota > Viridiplantae > Streptophyta > Magnoliopsida > Asparagales > Orchidaceae > Dendrobium > Dendrobium huoshanense. The sequence goes on along the minus strand of CM028359.1, from coordinate 79,528,456 downwards.
CAAATTTTGTTTCCCTCTCCTATTAAACCTATTTGGGAAGTTACATAAAATATAATCAAATCTGAAATTAAATTTCAGATTTGATTAGGTTTTATTTTCTTAACCTTGGTCCCCACTTAACTCCTAAGCTTCTCTCCTATGATGCACAGACACGGACACGGCGACACGGATACGACACGGACACGGACACGGACACGGGACACGTCAGTTATTGAAAAAATAGGACACGGACACGGGTTGGACACGGTATTATAATGTTTATATTTAAAAAATAGTGTATAAAAATTAAATAAGTATAATTTTAAAAATAATTTGAAAATAATAAGTCATTTAACTAGAATTTGTGCTTAAAATGATTAGTATTAGGATGTCGAGAGTCAGGCGTCGATGTAGTTTATCAGTCACCGAGAGAGGAGATGAAAATACCTTCCCTGCCAAAAAGAAATGAAATTGAGAATATTCGATGATTAGGTATTAAGTGTGGACATTGATTTGGTGTTGTGGATAGGAAATAAGAAATTTAGTTTAAATCCCGTAAAATATAAGAAATTATATTTAAAAAAATTCATAAAATATTTAAGATATACGTGTCGGACACGGGTGTCCAATTTGTATTTAATATTTTTTAATCGGATACGTTTTCAGCGTGTCCGACACGTGTCGGACGAGTGTCGAGCGAGTGTCGTGTCGGATACGGTGTCAGACACTTCACGCCTCTTCGAGGAGAAGTGTCGGTGCATCATAGCTTCTCTCCCCTCCCCCATATGGCCGGCCCCTTTAATGGGCTATTCTCTCTCCCAAATTACATTAAAAGCTCCACCAAATCAACCCTTAATTATCTCCACAATTAACTCCCCTTGTCATTATTGGATTAATTTGAAATTTCAAATTAATCTCCCTCCAAAACCACTTGAAGCTGAAATTAATTTCAGTTTTCTAAATTCCTCCCTCTCCCCTAGCTCACGGCTAAGCCCTCCTCTCTCCAAACCGCCACCTCCACTTTTCTCCTCCCATCATTGCTTGGCCGAGTTCCACCAAGAGAAGATTCTCCTACCACCAAATACATCCACACCTGATGCGAGCAAGAAATCCAGGGGATGGGGCACCTAAGGACCTCCGCCCATAGAAACGACGGACAAACGACTACAAGCTTATCAAATGAGACGAACAAACTCTTACATTTCAAACCTAAAATAAACATAGAAATTTAAGAACAAAATTACAACAACAAATTAAAATTAAACGACTTTCAAACTCAAAACGAAATTAAAGACACCCTAAACTTGCTTCACTTAGAGAAGAAGGATACAGATGGAGTGACATTTGCGGAGAGACAAAAGAGGTTAGAAGCCAAGAAGAAGGTTGGAAAGAGCTCGCAAGATTTCCGGAGGGGATGAGAAAGAAGGTGGACAAAGCTCGCAAGCTTTTCCAAGCAAACCCGCATGTTATAGCTATTCCAAAAATAACATATCATTCAATTTTTAAAACAATACAAACCATCTCATATATATATAGGTATGAGAAGAGAATACGAAAAGACTTGGCATTGAATTCACACACGAATCCAAGCACACACAAGCATGGAAATCCCTCCATGCATTCACGGAAAACAGCCCAACCCAGGAACCGAAGGAGCCACCACGGGAGCCGAAGAGGGCGCACGGAACCAAGGCACCAAAGCCACGGGAAAACCCTCAGGCTCGGAAAACCAGCAGCCGGCTGGAAATCCAAGGGCCATCGCATGGAAAACAGCAGCCCACCGTGGAAGCCAAGGAGCCACGGCATGGGAAATAACACTTCTTGGAATTCCAAAGGCCGGTTTGGAATTCCATTGGAATTCCAAGAGACAAACATAATTAAAGACATAAAAACAATAAAAATTATATTTAATAAAAAGATAACTATGAACTAAAATGTTAGCTAATAATGAGCTAACCCTTAGTTCAATAAGTGAACTAAAGACCAGCTCATAAATGAGCTAAAATTTCAGCTCAATTTTGATTGAGCTTGTAAACTCGAGGGAGGCCAAAATTTATTTATTTTGGACATGAGTTGACCCCCCCTTTGTCTACATCAGACTCCCATTCTTGAGAACTCATCTCTCGATGAGTTAGCTTTGGTTTCTTTCGAGGAGGTGAAGACGGTGCATCCAATTCATTGATCAAATCTTCATACTTCTTCATGATCTCATCTCGAAATCGATCTCGTAAACGCTGCTTTTTCTTGAAGTACCTTTCTGTTTGTATGTGCATCCATGATTGAAGTTTGTATAGTTCATACTCCATAGGATTTGTTGATTTTGATGGAATCCACCTATCCATAGGATCTTCAATTTCTGCAGGTTTGCTTTCTTCTGTCTTTTTGTCTTTTTTTTTTTTGATGACTGAAACAAGACTAAAAAAACAAGACTCAAAGAAAGACTGAAAAAAACTCAATCTAAATTTAGACTCACAATAAGACTCACGAGAATCACAACAACTGTAATGAATCACTAAAATTTTTCTTGACAAACAAAACTTGACAAAGAAACTCACGAACCTAGGACTTCCTAACTTGCTCTGATACCAAAAATGATGCGGGCAAGAAATCCGGGGGATGGGGCACCCGAGTACCTCCGCCCACAGAAACGACGGACAACGACTACAAGCTCGTCAAATGAGACGAACAAACTCTTACATTTCAAACCTAAAATAAAATTAGAAATTTAAGAACAAAATTACAACAACAAATTGAAATTAAACAATTTCAAACTTAAATCGAAATAAAAGACACCCTAAACTTGCTTCACTTAGAGAAGAAGGATACAGATGGAGTGACACTTGCGGAGAGACGAAAGAGGTTAGAAGCCAAGACGAAGGTTGGAAAGAGCTCGCAAGATTTCCGGAGGGGATGAGAAAGAAGGTGGACAAAGCTCGCAAGCTTTTCCAAGCAAACCCACAGATTATAGCTTTTCAAAAATAACATATCATTCCATTTTTAAAACAATACAAACCATCTCATATATATCGGTATGAGAAGAGAATACGAAAAGACTTGGCATTGAATTTACACACGAATCCAAGCACATACAATCATGGAAATCCCCCCATGCATTCACGGAAAACAGCCCAACCCAGGAACCGAAGGAGCCACCACGGGAGCCGAAGAGGCCGTAAGGAACCAAGGCGCCAAAGCCACGGGAAAACCCCCAGGCTCGGAAAACCAGTAGCCGGCCGAAAATCCAACGGTCATGGCACGGAAAACAGCAGCCCACCGTGGAAGCCAAGGAGCCACAGCCTGGGAAATAATACTTCTTGGAAATCCAAAGGCCGGTTTGGAATTCTAAGAGACAAACATAATTAAAGACATAAAAACAATAAAAATTACATTTAATAAAAATATAACTATGAACTAAAATGTTAGCTAATAATGAGCTAACCCTTAGTTCAATAAGTGAACTAAAGACCAGCTCATAAATGAGCTAAAATTTCAGCTTAATTTTGATTGAGCTTGTAAACTCGAGGGAGGCCAAAATTGATTTATTTTGGACATGAGTTGAGCCCCCCCCCCCCCCCCCCCCCCCCCTTTGTCTTCATCAACACCGCACGGACATCTCATAGTCATGAATGGTCGATCCGGAGCGTGATTACGGCATTGCATACGATCATCAAGGCGACATTGACGTCATCCGATTGCCGTTCTTTGACTTTGGATTCGGCTCCGACCCCACCGTTGAGGATTACTTGAATCAGATTCTTCCTCACCTTGTGGACATCCTCGACGAGCAACTTCCGGCGGACGAGTGTATCATCAATGGCCGAACACCTTCTTCTCCAAATCCGACTTCCTCCCTGGCGGCTAGCCCCCTCGGCATTACTTGTCTAATAGTGACATCATTGAGTTTGTGCGCCATCCTCTTCTGCTAACCGAGTGAATCCAAGAGTGAAAGTGAGGGACTTCGAGGTGAAGGATCTATATCTTAAGCCTTGGATTTTTGTTAAGATCCATTTGCTTTATTACTTATTGGATTAATTTTGTTTGTTTCATGTTGCTTCTAAATGTAATTGATTGACGTTGCTTAGTTCTTCCATGGAAATTTCTTGCGATCTGTCTTGAAAAGCATTTGTTTAAAATTAGCAACGCAAGTTCACAAGTTATTAATTTTCTAACAAGCAATTCTTGTCTATCGCATTTAGTTTCACATCATTAAATATGTGAATTCATATCAAATTTATCCCACTTGAATTAATTCAGCTCCAATGAATTAAGCATTTGATATTCATCAAATTTACATCCTAGCAATCCAACTTCATCAAGCAGGTCAAGAGTGTATTTGTGTTGGGGGACAGTTTCTTTCCTTGAATTCAACAAACTCCATTCTTAATAAGTATTTTAATGTTCCCAAGTATTTTATTTCAAAGTTCATATCAAGGCCTTTCTTCAGATTTTGTAATTCATCAATTTCATCACCTATTATTATGTCATCAACGTAAACAATTTAGAAGGATTTTTACCTTCTTTTCAGTGTTTATAGAATATAATATGATGAATTTGACTCTTATTGTACCCATGGTTCATTAACGCCTTCCTAAATTACTTGGACCACGCCCTTGGGGATTGCTAGATGCCATACTTGCAAACTTTTTCTTCATCAAGCTTCTTCGCAAACCCAAGAGATAGGCTCATATAGACATTTTTCTCTAAATCTCCATTTAGAAAGACTTTTTTTTTACATCCAATTGATATATAGGCCAATTGTAATTCACGGCCACGGATACAAGAATTCGAATAAAGTTCATTTTGACAACTGGAGCAAATTTTTTTGGTTGTTAGTTTAAAGGTTTGTGTAAAACCTTATGCTACAAGTCCAGCTTTATTCCCCTGCTCACTATCATTAACCTAGCATTTAATTATAAATATCCACTTGCAACCTATGACCTTTGTGTCCTTAAGCTTGTCATAAATAATAAGAATGTTGGAGTTTATGAAGTGGGAGCAGACTAGGAAATGATATTGATTAAGAAAACTCTGGAGGGTAATCATTGTGGATTTATGTGAATAACAAATTCGAGTCTATTTTTTAATTCCACTTGTAAATTGCTTGACTTCAGGAGGCAGCAGGATTGATATATTATTCACATGCATGATGATTTCATGGTTAAAGAGATGCAAATCTTCATCTTTTCATCTGTTATTATTGTATACCTTTTCTGGAAAATGGTGTATTTTGTGGTTGTTATTTTTCGTTAAAATCATATAGATGAGGTTTTGTAAGCATAGTTTATTTTAATTATATTTTTCTCAAGCTAACGCATTGTCTTCTTCTGATGGGAGCTCCTACTCTTTCTCTTAAACTTTTGTTTTGTTTTTTTTTTTTAAATTTTATAAAACTTGACTGATTGTTATAGTTTTCTATCGTTTTCTTGGATCAAGCATCCCAATATGCATTTTTCCATTTTCAGTTATCTTCCAAATTATGCATTTAGGCTCTATCTTGTTTAAACCAATATGCGTCATAGGAAAGATACTGAAGGAAATTAACATGCCCAGGCTTAAACGTACTTGTTAGAAACTCAAAATTCTGTAAAAGAGGCTGCTATTATTTCCTCATTTACTCTATGAGTTCTGTTTTGTTCTATTTTTTCATTCTATAAAGATTGCGGCAATGAGCATGCTTTGATTGACTCTTATATTTGCATTAGCACTTTGATGCACTCTGAGTAGGTATTTTACTTTTCTAGGCTGAGGTTTTATATAAGTTGATAGAAGATTTTGCTAATCTCAAGGGAGACCTATCAGAGATTGTGTTGGATCTCTTTTGTGGAACTGGAACTATTGGATTGACTCTTGCAAGAAGGTGTGATTCCATTTCTGATAAATGTTACCGGACAAGCATTGTCTTCCTTCAATCTCTGATGATTAATAGTTTGTGTAAATAACCCATCCAATTTTTTCAGGGTGAGACATGTCTATGGATTTGAAGTTGTTAAACAAGCTGTCTCAGATGCTCGTCAAAATGCTGTGCTCAATGGCATCCATAATGCCACATTCATTCAAGGAGACCTCAATAAAATTGATGGTGATTTTGGGAAAGAATTGCCAAAACCTGACATTGTCATCTCAGGTTCTGTATTATTATTATTTTTTAATTTTTAACTTGCCTCTGAATCTTTATTTGATTCCCTGTTATTTCTGGATGTTTTAGATTGCTAATTCTGGTAAGCATAACATGTACATCATAAATTAAACAAATGATCGGCTTCTTCCTCTTCTTTCAAATAAGTAGGGATTGGATCAAGGAGTGCACAATATTCAAGGAGAGGGTACCGTGATCATTCTATTGTGAAGTTCCCAGGGAAGGGTGGTAGGTGGGCGAGTCATTATGAAGGCTTACTTGAGAATGAAAATGTTGAACAAACTCATAGTTTTAAGAGAAAAGTTCTTTTGAAGCAGTAGAATTAGCTTCTTTTTTTAATTACTTCATTAATCTCTAAGCTTGGAAACTAGAACTATCTTTCCTGTTGATAGCGCAACATTGTTTCTCTTAAGCTGTTGAACCGAAGAGCATACCCTAATTGAGGAGTTTCACTGATTAAATGTTTTTGCCAAATTTTCAGATCCTAATCGACCAGGCATGCACTTGAAGCTCATTAAATATCTACTTAATCTTCAGGCTTCACGTATTATCTATATTTCCTGCAATCCGGCAACCTGTGCGCGTGACCTTGATTACCTTTGCCATGGTCTGGTAAGTATTTTACTTGTTCTCAGCTTGCCATAGTGTATCAGCGTTTTGATGGCACTAAACTATTGATAACTGTTTGCAGCCTGAGAAAAATTTAATTGGGTGCTATCGGTTAAAATGTGTACAACCAGTGGACATGTTCCCTCACACGCCACACATTGAGTGTATCTGTGTACTGGAGCTCTGTTAGCTATCGGCATATTTTATTAACCTGGTTTAGTGTGAAGCTGCGATCCCATGGTGTTAGCGTCCCGGCTTGCAGTTCTCACAAAGAATTCGATTCATCTTGAAGAATTACTACAGAGAGGTAGCAGGTTATCAGTTCACATATCAAAATAAGCTCTATTTTTTTGGTTGCTTTTAAATGTTATGCAAACATCATAGTAAGATAGGATATCAGAGCAGAAACTAATAATGCAACAATACAAAATAAGTTTAACAATATGATTTTCTATCTCAAACTTCCACTGTGCAACATCTAAATAAAAGCATATCAAGTAATTAGCTACCAAGATAATAATTTGTATAACTAGAAGTCCTCAACATTCTCATCACTCAAGGGGTCTTCATTAGAATTGCATAATGAATTCTTTTCAATGTTCTCTCAATCTACCTTCTCATCTTCAATGTAATTCATCTTCCTTTTCCTTTATTAGAAATAAAAAAAAAAAATAAAAAAAAAGTATTAATTAAAATTTAAAACAATGATTATGTTGATAGTTATAGCTTTAAATATCTACCTTTTTATGATTATTATTTTTTATATCTTGATGGTTTGTGTTAGATATATTTGTCTTGCTTCTATCTCTATCAAAGAAATCAACATTATGATTATTTTGTTACAAAATAGATGGTGTGACTTAATTATCATCATTCATAAATCATTCAGATGAAAAATCATTATAAAGTAAAGTATCTTTATCACATTTAAAGCATTTTTTCTTTTTTTTTTTTTAAATTTCTATCATTTACTCTCTTGTTTTACATGATGTTAACCAAGAAGTTCATCCTTAAAGAAGTTAAATGATTTCTCTTTTTGGTATGAACTTGATTGTATGTAGTCCAGTATTTGCTCACATCTATATGATGAACTTGTAGGGTCCAATACTTTTAACAGTACATTGCTATAGATTTGGAGTGCCATCACTATGTTGGATCCATCGTTCAATTCAAATGAATGATTGTAGATGAATTTACTTTTATTTTTTGCTTTCTCAAGGCATTATTTTTATGCTGAGGTAAGTAATTGAAGTTTTTTAAAAATTAAATCCATGCAGTGTTCTGCAAGAGATGTGAAATACATATATTTTTTATTCTCCATCAACTTATTTCTAGCTGCTTTGTAAGTACTAGCATCATCTGTAATAACTTATTCCTCTAGATACTCTTCCATGCCCTCTATGACTCTTTAAAGAAGTCTAAATATGTATTATGCCATCATTGACTTGATCTGATACTTCAACTGACTTTACGAAAATAGTATCGTGGGGATTGTTAATCAAAATATTGATCTAGCTTCTATTCTTGATAATAGACCAACCATCAGGTATAATCATTAATCCAATATGATTCCAAGTTTTTATAATCTTATCAATTTTTTTTAGTGTTGTTCAACTCCTTGAATACCCAACTTTTCAAATCATACATAAATGATATTTCATGCTGCAAACTTAAGTACCTATGTTATAGATCATGTTGAAATAACAAGGGGAGGTTGCCACATTAAATGGAGTAATATTCTCATAAAAGATCCTTTCGATATCCTTATAGATATGCCTGCATACCTCTAGTATTTTTAGAAGACATTCTATGGTCTACTCTCTCGACAACATCTACATCATTCTCCATATTTACCATTTATTAATTCATAGGCCCTTTTGCACCTCTACATGACTTATGTAGCAAATAAGATGAGGAATTTTCGTCACTAGGCTTACTTCCATAATTAAAGCTAATATTTATTTTTTCATCGAAATATTGTTGTGCCGAAGGCTTTAACATTGTCACCTTGTTCATATATGCATGAATCTCCTCTTTCACCACCTTTGGCACTTTGACACATGTTGTAACATTCTTATGGAAGTCTAAAAAGGCTCTTTCATTCTTGTAACACGACATTTAACAACCTTTTCATAATAGCTGCACTTTAAATAAATATAATTCGTCATTCCTTCCATTGTCAACTAGCATGCTATGCTTACATGTCGGGTCATCGTGATGTTCTAATGTGCTCTTATCCTAACCTTTTTACCATTTTAGTAAACCCTAAAGATATTTAATCTTAAAAAAGTTGGAACAAATAAATAATCATAAAAGTAAAACCCCTACATGTCGGGTCATCGTGATGTTCTATTGTGCTCTTATCCTTACCTTTTTATCATTTTAGTAAACCCTAAAAATATTTAATCTTAAAAAAGTTCGAACAAATAAATAATCATAAAAGTAAAAACCCTACATAAACAAAGCAAAAAATTTAGGTTTATGTAAGAATTTTTTTTTCTATAATTATTGATAAGAAGAGATGTGCTAGAGAAGGAGATGTGTCCTTTGTTTAGGAAAACAGCCTTGCAAGGAGGACATGGCGACGGTGAGTCCTTGGAATGAGATGGTGTGAGATCGAGTGGGAGAGGACTTTGCATGAGATTGAGAGGCATCAGGCTTTGTGTGAAATCAAGTGGGGAAGGGGCACGACCTTGCATGATGGAGAGACATGTTAAAAGGGTGTTTTAATAAGTAATACTTAATTTAATCTTTATGTTTAAAATAAATCTTAATTGTAATTGTTGACCTTCATAGATGAACCCAAAAGAAACGAAAGAGATAAACAAAAAAAATCTAGCATGCATACCTCTTACCCGTAGGATCCAAGGATTCTGCCGAGAATCACGCCTATTCGGCGCCGTTTGCAGTCGTCTCCCAGAAATCCTGCTGAAATCCCGCTGGCAACGCCGATTCACATCGTATCTCCGCACCTCCTGCGCAAAAGCCGGTCTCGATCGCATCCCAGAGCGGGCCTTTAAAATGCGACCAAACCTTCCTCTTCGAGACACACACAACTGCTTCCACACTCGCTTCCCTCCGGCTCTGCTCCGTGCTTCCAGCGACCCGACGCTAGAGCCGCAGAAGCCTCTCCCACGGCCTTCTGCTCTTCCGATCTCCTCTCCAACCCGAGCTCCTATACTCCCATACCCGTCAACCTCGCGGCTCACCTCCGACTAAATCTCGTCGACCTCTTGTCTGCGCCGGCTTCCCACACGAGCATAGAGAGAGAGAGAGAGAGAGAGAGAGAGAGAGAGAGAGAGAGAGAGAGAGAGAGAGAGAGAGAGAGAGAGAGAGGAGCTTTGCTCCTACCTTAACCGAAGCCTCTCCGCCTCCTCCTTCATTGCCGCTCGACTCCGCGCCTTCGACGCTTTCCCTTCTCGTCGAATAGGAAGTTACGGCATTTTAAACGGAAGCAAAATCGGGAGCTCTCACTGAGAAGGAGGGTTTTTGCAAATACCTTCTCCCGCCTCGGTCCCCGGGCCTTCCTCGATCATCGGGCCGACATCACTGAAAAGCCTGCGAAGGTACGAATTTTCTAACTCAGATTTCTCGCATCGTTGTTTGCAGCAGACTGGAAAAACTCCTATACACGCCTTTATTGCGCGTGGTGGGATGGGACGCCGGTCTGATGCTTACGACAAAGCGAGCAATTGCCTAAACTCTACTTCGACGTTCGTGCGCACCGAAAAACCGCCTATACATGTCTTTATTGCACATGGTGAGAAGGGACCCCGGTGCGGCACCTACGGCGGGGCGGGGTCGCTCATAAGTACCCCCGAGCAGGGGGAAAGCAAACTGCGCATTTTTAAACGAGCCACCGACAAAGCCCGCAAAGGTACGAACTCTCTAAACTCAGATTTCTCGCATCGTTGTTTGCAGCAGACCAGAAAAACTCTTATGCACGCCTTTATTGCGCGTGGTGGGATGGGACGCCGGTCTGATGATTACGACGAAGCGAGCAATCGCTTAAACTCTACTTCGACGTTCGTGGCGCACCGGAAAACCGCCTATACATGTCTTTATTGCACATGGTGGGAAGGGACCCCGGTGCGGCACCTACGGCGAGGCGGGGTCACTCATAAGTACCCCCGAGCGGGGGGAAAGCAAATTGTGTCATTCATAAGTACCCCCGAGCGGGGGGAAAGTAAACTGTGCATTTAAACAGGTACCGCCAAAGACCCCATACACGCCTTTATTGCGCGTGGTGGGAGGAACAAAAATCACGGCCGCGGTGTCCTCGTCAGAGGGCACCTACCATACACGCCTTTATTGCGCGTGGTGGGAAAGGCCCAGTTTCTCGTAGTTTTCCCCTAAAACGGGGGAGACGCCGGGAGGCTGCCGAAATTTCGGGTGAAATCGTACCTGGACTTGATTGAACTCAAAGAATAATGGTGGACTTGTGGACTTGATTCAATATACTTAAATAAACTTGAATAAAAAAAAATTGTGCAAGAGGCTTAATTTGAACTGAAATCAAACTTGAATTAAGCTCGAACCATAGTGGACTTTTGCATTTGAACAAGGACTTGGACAAGTTGACATCGGACTTGTGGACTTGATTGGACCAAATTGACTTAAGCGAACTCAAACTCAAATGAACTAAGTATCGTGGACATAAGCTCAAGCTTGGACTCTACAAAACAGCAAGGAACTTGATTTAAGCATCCAATGAACTTGAGCTTGCAAACATTTGACTCAAGTCCGAAGTAACTTTAATGAGACATAGAACTTGAAGGACTTGAATGAATGTAAAAGACTCATATGGAATTTAAACTCAAGGAAGCACTGAACTTGGGTTCAAGTACATATACGAAACAGAATTTGAACCGTATAACAAGGGACTCATGAAGGAGGGCATCCAAGCATGATCAATGTTCCAGTAAGAGCCAAATGAAAATACAACCAGATAACAAATACCAAATGAACTCGGAGAGAGTATTGAAATGGAAATCAACAATCAAGCAGAACGACTCATGACGAACAAGCCTTCAGTGCACTCAAATAAACGTAGATGAACAAATGAAGTTGTAATACAACTTGCTTTCAAACAAAGGTTCACACAAAGTCACTGTAAGCTTTGGTATAAGGCCTATTTGAGCAATCATAGTTATCCTACAATGATCATCTCAATTTAAATGAAAGGATCGATATCCAATTCATTGTGTGTCTTGTAAACCATCTTGGAGGATAAAAGTTTGCAGGTAGAGCTAAACTACTTTTGAGGACAGTGTAGTTGCAATAATTCAACAAAGAATCTTCAACCTACACGACAGTTTGATTCCAAGAAAATACATATTAAAATGATTTCAAAAAGAAACACAGAAGAGGAATGACTGAATTGAAATGACTTGGAGCGCTTAGTTAAAAAGATCTGTAGTGCATACAATCTCTCTACTGACATAGATGTATGTACAACGTGCCACCCCTGTGTAGATGCATAAAGACTACAGTAAATGCAGTATCCTGTAGTCAACTTCAGTCTAAAGATGAATACATCTACCTCGGACAGTAATGGCTGTATTGTAAAGACCAAAATCACAACAATATGCATAAAGAATACAAGTTTCTACGAGCTTCTACAACCCAAGGTAGGAGATTAGTTAGTGCACTATGACCCACCTACAAAAATCAACAAATAGTGCACGACAGTCTACCTGTACAAAGCAGCAAACAACTGATCCAGAAGCTGCTACGCTACGCCACCGGATCTGCAACATTCGTACAAGCAGACAGAAGGCGTCTACAATTATTTCAAAGTATCCCTGCACGTGCACTATAAATTGTATACACATATGTACACTAAAAGGGGTAAAAATAATTATAAAACCCGCATGGGCCCCGGCGAGCGTGTTATTGGTACACACGTGACGTCTAGGGATGCTGCGCGGATTGACAAGTGAATTCAGGTTCGAAACTGATCCTTCTATACGGGTCAATAGAAGTCGACAGGGTTTGAACCAACAAACAAATATACGGTTGTGGCGACCATTATATTTGTCTCAAAACATCCATATTAGGTCTTCAAGGCCTATAACAATGAGAATTCACTATCAAAGGGCATAAAGCCTACGAAACCCGATCCTCTGTCGACAGCCCGACAGAGTTGACAGGGTTCAATCCATAAAGAGGAATGACCCCAAACACCCTGATGATGGCCGTGTTGAATGCATATCTCAACCGGAGGGGTTCCCAAATATTTTCAAATGTCTCCCAAAAATCTACTCAAAAATCCAAAATCCCAAAACTCAAAATATTTAAAATTGAAATAAATCCATCAACCCGCTTAAAGCAAAATTCATCCACCCTCCGCAACAGTTTGTCGAGGTGGACAAATTAAAATCAACTTCAGCTCACAAAGAGCGAAATGCCTAGTCGAAAATATCACTAGGATTCATTCTCAAGCAATCTCTTGCCAGTAAGGACGTGGTACGTGTCCTCTAACCGGCAGTTTCGCCGCCAAATGGCACTGCAGGTAAACGGTTATGACCCGGGGCCCTCTGAACCAAGTGGTTTTGCCGCCAAATGGCACCACAGATAGCAGTTATGGCCAGAGCTAATACGCTCCTTAATGGCGTTAAATCCTTGAGATATGAATCAATAGGATATGATCGATAGGGCACAAAGCCCTCTGTTAGCTAAGGTGGATTCAAATTTGTCCCCTTAGACAAACATTCAACCCCGGTCTACAAGGTTCCCTTGGACGAAGCAACCCATGGCTGCCGACAAGGATCCTTCTGTCAGGTTGGGTCGACTACCTCCTCTGACTAAGTAGACCAGGGACCACGATGGCCCGGGACGACGGAACCATGGGATCTTGATCGGGTCTATCATCCATTCCCCCACCATCCGCTTTAAGTATATGATGGTGAAATTTCTATTTTAAATATCAATTTTCATTCTCCAAAATTTCCAAACTTTTTCAAACATTTCCAAATCCAATTTCTACCAATATCAAAATCCATTGCTGCTACTATATGCCAGATAACACGTATTCTCTATACGTATCTAATTGACGACTAGCCTTAATCGAAAGTTCTCTCTCGTGATCGGGAGGGGTAATTAACTATAGGGGCTTGCGCCTATAGGAAACCAGAACTCAGATCATAAAGTCCTCACAAAATGATGGCGAAATCTCTAGGTAGTGTCTTATCTACAAACCCATCTGCCTTCCAAAATTTACCTCGGAACTTAGTTCGTTAAAACTCCCTCGCCAAAAAATGAAAAGCGAGTGGAGGCCGAGGTCGAATTTTCGGAGCCCACAGATTTCTGGCGACTCCGCTGGGGATTGGTTTCTCTTTCCATCTTTGGCTAATTGTCTCAGTGCTATAGTAGTAGTTATATCAAATCGTATTCAAAATTTTGAGTCTTTCAAAATGATCGTTTAGTGATTCAAAACTCTGGATTTTCTAAAATGATTATTCAGCAAATTCATTTGGCATTCAGCATAATTTTAAAATTATTTTTATTGCTTGTTTATGCTAATCGTTTTTGTCTAATTGTGTTTTTGTGTTCTGTGCAAGTCTCTGCATTTTGAAAGTGCGGGGTGATGTATCAGATTCTGATTACTAACCCTTGCCTTTCATTTATGCAGATGGATCTACAGAACACGCCGATGACTGTCCAGCTGGGACAAGGAGCCAGGATCCAGCTGGCTAATGCTATTATTGAGACCGGAAACACCGGAGCTACCATCCAGTTTGGTAGCGTTGACTTCCCGGCGACTGCTGCAAGGAATGCTGCCATTCCTGTGAATGGTAGGAATGTTGAGAAGTCTGCCAGAAGACTCAATGCTGATGAAGCTGTCACCCGTCGTGTGCATCTGCCGGCACAACGACCTATTGCTGAAAATTCTCGTGGGAGAATTTCTGTGTTTGAGAGGCTGTCACAGCCTGAGGCCCTGACCACTAGAAGAATTGTGAATGGTGGAAGAGTCTCTGTGGTGACTACAAACACCACACCCCTGCCGACCAGGTTATCTACGCATGGAGAGTACAATGCTGAAGCCTCCTCATCTAGAGGGAGGCCTACGAGAAGACAAAGGAGAAAGATGAATGCTGAACTCCGAGCTCAGCAACAACAACTCCCTGTTCACCCTTCCAATCTGTCGGCCCAAGTGCCTGAAGCCAATGTTCCTACCCGAAACAAATTTTCTGATTTAAAATGGGTAAAAAGGAATAGCTCCACTGGTGAGCTGAAGAAGTCTTTCTGGGAGCAACGACAGGAGGTCCCAGCTCCTCCAAAGAGAAAGGAACCTAAAACTCTCTCAGCTCGGGTCTATCGGGTCCTGAAGACTGTAAAGGAGAAAGGTCTGAAAAAAAAAAAGTTCCAATGGCCCTTAGTGATAGAGGCCAGGAGAACCCCGCCAAGAGAACGTCTATCTGCTGTGGCGGAAAGAAGAGAAAGAAGATATGTCCCACGCGGTGAACATCGGGGTGTGACACCTGAACCATATGTTCAGGGATCCACTGCTGAAAGGTCCCGGTGGAAAGGAAAACAAGTCTGGAGGCCAAAGCCTCGAAGAAATGAGAAAGAAAGAAAAGAAAGAGGAATTGATCTGGGCGTGACATCCGGTGAGGCTTCCCAGAGATCCGCCCCCATCTACGAACAACGTCAGAAGTGGGCCCCAAAAAGGACCCATAATGACATTCCTCCAAACGGTAGACACCTTGGAGAATCCTCCAGGGGATCCCGTCGCTCTCCATCCCCTCCAAAGGAAGAGACTAACTTTGACCGCAGTCCGCTGGTTGAAGAAGTCCCCGTGCCTAATCAGGAGGCGGAAATCCAATGGCGTCGTCGCTCGGAGATTCGAGTACTGGAGGAAAATATAGATGATCAAAATCTAGATGAAGAAGAATTCCTTGAAGGGGAAGAAAATATTGGAGAAAACATTGATGAATTTATGGAGGAAAATTTAGAAGAAAATATTGATGAATTTCTAGAGGAAAATTTAGAAGAAGAAATTCAAGAAACAAATGACACTCTGGATATGGAAGTTGTCTATATGGTGACACATATAGACATCGATGATGGTGCCAATTATGATGACGATGAAGATGAAGAGCGATGGCAACCGCCACCCCGGCAAGTATACCATCGTCGTCGTAGAGAAGGGTCCACCACTGACAGAAGTCGTCATTCTCAAGAAGAAGAAGAAGTGGAGGAAGTAGATGAGAATCCTTCTGGTGCTGAAAATGTCACACTCGCTGAAATGCGGCGACAAATGAGGCGACAAATGAGGGCCAAAGATAGAGAAATCTCTCAGTTGAATGAGAAGATGACTGAGATGATGACTCAAATGGGGGCAATGATGCAGATGATGCAGAGAAATGCTACTATTTGCGCCATGCCCAATCCTCCTGCTGACCCTCCAAATTTCCAAGTGCCACAAGGTTCAGGAGTACAGGGAGCTCCTGAAGGTGGTCGCGAAGCCCATGATATCGTTCGTCAGCCCACCCTACAAAATATTGCAAGTACTTCCGAGCCTGTGACAGCTGCACAGTTGGAAGGAATCATCACAGAAAAGATCAGGGCTATTATAGCCGTTGATCAAGCAGAAAAGTTGGTGGGCAAGGGTCGTCCGTATCCTGCTGAGTACGACCAAGTACCATATCCAAAAGGGTATTCGGTCCCAAAGTTCAACACTTTCAACGGTAATAACAACCCCAGACAGCACCTGGCACAGTTTAAAGCCACCTGTGGGAACACAGGAGGAAATGACGCCCTACTCTTCCGACAATTCGTCAGCAGTTTGACAGCAACTACTTTCGAATGGTATGCTGAACTACCGAATGATTCTGTGAAGACCTTCGCAGAATTAGAAAATATGTTCGTGAAGAGATTCGCTAGTGCAACTGAGAAGATTACGATCGCTGACCTCGCTCTGGATAAGAGAAAAAGAGAAGAATCAGTGACTAAATACATCACTCGCTGGCGAAATTTGAGCATGAAATGTGAGCAGCAGTTAGAAGAAGAGCATGCCGTACAGTTGTTAATGGGCAACATTGATGACAAGATGCAACCCTTCCTGTGCATGGCTACAATCAACACATTTCAAGACTTACTCGACAGAGTGGCCAAATTTGAGAAACTAAATTTGTCCAAATTAGAAAATCACTCTGATAAGCCCAAGAAGGCTAAAGCCCCAGGTGCTAGAAGGGGTGAGGCCGACTCTACGTTCTTCTCCAGAGCTGATAGAGAAAAGCAGGTGATTTATAACGTAGACAAGGGCAAGCAGCCAATGTAATATCAAGAAAAGCCAAAACAGACCTACAACCCCAACCCCCAGCCAAAGTTGATACTAGGGGGAAATGATAAGCCACGAACTTATCAAGCTGGAGGCCAGAGACAAGCAATAGGAACTGGTGATAGAACATTCCAATCCCTCAAAGATAAAATGAATAAAGAATATTCATTCAAAAGGGAGAGTGTCGCCAAATTATTTCGACAAGTGTTGAAATCGGGTCTAGAACTGCCTGAATGCAAGAGACCCGAAGAGTCGAAGCACACTGGTGACCCAAATTATTGCCCATATCATCGGGTACTCAGCCACCCTATTGAAGATTGCTACATCTTCAAGGATTGGCTTGAAAGAAAATATCAGAAGGGAGAGATCACATTGTCCGACAATGTATTGTCTCACCCTAAAAAGGAATCAGCTCGGGTAGT
The DNA here is from genome assembly GCA_016618105.1 of Dendrobium huoshanense. Lineage (NCBI taxonomy): Eukaryota > Viridiplantae > Streptophyta > Magnoliopsida > Asparagales > Orchidaceae > Dendrobium > Dendrobium huoshanense. Next base: position 79,511,025 of record CM028359.1, on the reverse strand, counting down.
CACGTCCTCTTCCGTACCCCTGGTTGAAGAAAGAAGAAATGAAAAGAAGTCAATTCAAGAAGAATAGTGGGAGACTGCGATCTCCAAGAAGACTGTGAAAATGTTGAAGCAGCTTGAAGGAGTTCCAGGTATAAAGTGGAAGTCTCCTGTTGAGCCCATGATAAATTTAAAGGAACTGCCGATGGTGCGAGCTCCTATTTCTAAACAACTCTCCAATCAAGCTAGCACTTCAAAGTCTGGTGGGGTGAAATCATCCAAAAAGAAGACCAAGCTGAAGAAGCCTAAGGAGAAAATGACTGTAACTCAGAGAGTTATCAACAGTTTGGATGAGTACTACCAGACTGTGAGGCGACCTATCAAGCTTGTTGACTTCATGTCGGAGCTTAAAATAGATGAAGCTGAAGAAGGAGATGAAGATTCTCTTCCAAAGAAGTATGTCGGGTCATCTCAGTGGCGCCTAGTACCCCGATAAAAGAGGAATACACAGAAGAAATACCCTCTGAATCCTGTATGATGGTTTTGCCAATGGATTACAGTTCGGAGGAGGATTTATACTTTCCAGAGGGAGACGAATCAGACCCTAGCATAGCATCTCGGATGAGACATGTAAGCCTGGGAGGTGATTCTGAATCAACAGATGAGTCCCTAGATGCAACAATGGCTGATTCTGAAGAAAATGCTCCGTTAAATGACTCTGAACCGGAGGAGATTGCTCAAGTGCAGTTAAGAAGCGGCAAGGTACTACCGCCTCCACCGAAGAAAGGGGTCTCCAATAAAGACAAGGAGAAAGAGATAATTATCAACGATGACATTATCCCTGAAGATCCTAAGAAAAAGAAGACTTCAGCCAATGGGATAGATTATAATATCTTATCCCATCTAAGAAAGATCCCAGCACAACTCAGCATATACGACGCTTTGGTGATGTCTAAAGACCTTCGGGAGACTCTGATTCAGGCTCTCAAAGATCCCGAAAGATATGAGGCGTATTTTGCTGAACGTAGTTTGACTGAAGTTCTACAAGCTCGAAATGAGCCATTCATTACTTTCTCTGAAGAGGACATGATGCTCGGAACTCCAGACCATAATCGCCCTCTGTATGTTACTGCAGAGAACGATAAGCTGATTATCAGTCGAATCCTAATCGATCCTGGATCATCCGTGAATCTGATAAGCTTGAAAGCACTGAGATCCCTCTGCCTTGATGTGGAACACCTCGGGCCAGATAAACTGATGGTGCATGGTTTCAACGAGAAAGGACAGAAAACTCTTGGATCATTTATGCTCCATCTTGTATTTGGAGAGCTCCATACAGAAGCTAAATTCCATGTGATTGATGCGGATACTTCATTCAAAGCGCTACTAGGTCGTCCCTGGTTGCATGAATATGGTATTGTCCCGTCAACACTACACCAGTGTATGAAATATCTCAAAGATGGAGAAGAATTCAGGATCTCTGGTGATATTCAACCCTTCACAGTTCATGAAGCCACAGTTTATGAAGATGCACGGTACTTCATGCCAAAGAAGCAAAAGTCTTCGAGCTCCCTCGAAGCTAAAGCATCAAATTCAAAGAGTACAAAGCGACTTGAACTGGAGGGTAGGAAAAAGCAGGTGGGGAGAAAGAAGGCAGCGCCGACTCTTCCCGAAGCGCCGACCATTCCAAAGGAAAAGAAGCATGTACCTCATCTGGGAAGTGACACAGATGAAGATGATGTTACTCCTGCTAAATCTCGAAAAGTATGCCAGTCCACAGATGAATAGAGTAGGCAGGTTGAATTTTCAAATGATGATTATGACTACGACTCCATTTACATGAACACGGTGCAGAATGTGTTCTCTAGAAGAATTGACAGCCTATCAATTTCAGATAGTGTACTCGTAGTCACGCGTGTTTCTTTACAACATTTCAAAGAAATTATTCCGCGCGAGGTGCATAAAGTTGAAGAACTCGCCACCCTCTATCTGCCTCCCCGTAAAAATGGGACTATTCCAAAGAATGTGTTATATTCTACGGGAGTTCGTGAAGAGGAGAATCATGATTGGGATTGCATGATCCTCGATTCTGAAGAGTTATTTCCTACGAGACTACCTAGGTTCAATACCAAAAATATTCAAAGAATGCTACGAAAGCAAGTCAATATTCCTACCACCAAGAGAGAGCTTCGTATAAGTTTGGGCCTCTGGTATGGGAGGAGTCCGCGTCCGTTACGGCAGAAGGATACAGACACATATAAAGGTATTGGATTCATCAAAAGAAAATTCCTCCGGAAAGAGACTTGTTAGGCAATCACATGCATGGAGATTGAATCCGATGATGGTGATGCTGAAGAGACATACGAGGCTGAAGATTATGATGAGCAGCCCGTAGAAGCCGAGCCTGCACCAGAAGAGCTTGAAGATGGTGGTCAGACAACCACTATGGATGAACTAAAAGAAGTCAACTTGGGGACTGAAGAGGATCCTCGCCCAACCTTCATTAGTTCTCTTCTACCCGAAGACCAAATAGAAGAAATAAAAGAACTTCTCTGTGAATTCAGAGATTGCTTTGCCTGGACATATGCTGAGATGCCTGGCTTATCCCCTGACGTAGCAGTTCACAAATTAGCAATCAAACCGGAAGTAGCACCCGTCAAACAAGCTCCAAGGAGAATGAGATTGGAGATTGAAGAACAGGTGATCGCAGAAACGAAGAAACTAATAGATGCAGGCTTCATCCGAGAAGAAAAGTATGCTGACTGGATTGCTAATATCGTCCCAGTGAAAAAGAAGAACGGGCAAATTCGTGTCTGTATTGACTTCAGGGACCTCAACAAGGCGTGCCCAAAAGATGATTTTCCACTTCCTGTATCCGAACTCCTGGTGGACAATACGTCCAACTACGACATGTTCTCCTTTATGGATGGATCGTCAGGATACAATCAAATCAAAATGGCGCCCGAAGATGAAAAGCATACATCGTTCAGGACGCCTATCGGGATTTTCTGCTACACAGTCATGCCCTTTGGCCTGAAGAACGCTGGTGCCACCTACCAGCGGGCGATGACTCATATATTTGATGATTTGATACATCAAAAGGTCGAGTGTTATGTGGACGACCTTGTTGTCAAGAGCATGGATCAAAGAAATCACCTAGATGACTTGAGGATTGTATTTGAAAGGATCAGAAAGTATGATCTAAAAATGAATCCTCTCAAATGTGCTTTTGGAGTCTCTTCTGGCAAATTTTTGGGGTACGTTGTCCGTCATCGAGGTATCGAAGTTGACCCTAATAAAATCAAGGCGATCATAGAGATGCCACCCTCAAAGAACCTTCGACAACTCCGTTCTTTGCAAGGACAACTGGCTTTCATTCGGAGATTCATATCAAATCTATCGGGTAGGTGCCAGCCATTTTCAAAACTAATGAAGAAAGGTGTTCGTTTCAAATGGGATGCAGAATGTCAGGAGGCATTTGATAGCATCAAGACATACTTGTTAAATCCTCCCATTCTCGCAGCGCCAATTCCAGGGAAGCCTCTTATACTGTATACAGCTGCACTAGAAGAGTCTCTCGGAGCATTATTGGCACAGAATAATGAAGAAGGAAAAGAAAATGCGCTCTACTATATCAGTCGAAGGTTGATTGGAGCAGAAAGCCGTTATTCCCCAATTGAAAAACATTGTTTGGCGCTGTTTTTTGCAGTTCAGAAACTCCGCCACTATATGCTATCCCATAAAATCACACTGATATCAAAGATCGATCCGCTGAAGTTCTTGATGACAAGACCAGCGTTGACAGGTCGTCTAGCCAGGTGGGCAGTATTGTTATTGCAGTTTGAAATCATATACATGCCACAAAAGGCAGTGAAAGGTCAAGCATTGGCAGATTTTCTTGCTGCACACCCAATCCCGGCTGATTCTCCACTAAATGATGATTTGCCCGATGAGCAGATAATGCAGGTCGAGGAGGATGAAAAGCTACCATTCTGGGAGATGTACTTTGATGGGGCATCATCTATTAGACATGTCCGACCTCCAAATGTTGCAAGAGCCCGAGCCGGAATTGGCCTCATTTTCGTAGCACCCGAGGGAGGCATAATGAGATTTTCTTTCAGTTTGACTGAACCTCGGACCAATAATGAAGCCGAATACGAAGCTCTATTAGCAGGGTTGGAGATTGCGATCGATGTCAGAATCCAACATCTCCAAATCTTCGGTGATTCTCAGCTCGTGATAAATCAGGTCCTGGGTATCTACAAGGTTGGTAAAGTCGAATTGGCCCATTACCATCGGCGAGCCCTCGAGCTTCTGAAGCAAATATCAAATGTCAAAATGGCTCGAATTCCTCGAGGACAGAATGCTAAAGCAGATTGTCTGGCCAAATTAGCCAAAGAAATGGCGAACATCAATGAGGAGAGGCCTATATTCATCGGGGTTTACACTCGTAGGGTCTTGGAGCCCGCTTTATTACAATTCCCGAGGGCAGAAGGAATTCCAAATTCAAGTCAGCAGGATGAAACTACAGTTGACCCTCAACCTCTCCATCAGATTGTTATGGAAAATTATCCGGAAGAATATCATACGGCCAAGAGACATAAAGCTAGTCAAGCTTCAGAATCGTGGTGGCATTGTTTAGATATTGAAGTCAAAAATGATTGGAGACAACCATTCATTGACTACTTCAAGAAAAACATACTCCCGACAGAAAAGTCTATGGCCGCACAAATTCGAAAAGGGCATTACGATACGCATTTGTCAATGACACGTTATACAGACGAGCGTTTGGTCAAATGTGGCTAAGGTGCTTGGGGACCAAGGAAGCTGATAAAGTGGTAGTAGAAATCCACGAAGGGCTTTGCAGAGCACATCAGTCAGGTCCCAAAATGGCCGCTAAAATCAAGAGGATGAGATATTATTGGCCGACAATGATCAGAGATTGTATTGACCATGCTAAGAGGTGCCACGAATGTCAAATCCATGGTGATGTTATACATCAGCCTCCAAATCCTTTGCACCCAACAATAGCATCCTGGCCATTTGAATGCTTGGGCACAGACATTATTGGTCCAATAGATCCGCCGTCATCAGCGGGACACCGCTTTATTCTAGCTGCAACAGACTACTTTTCCAAGTGGGCAGAAGCGGCTCCATTTAGAGAGGTCATATCAGAGCATGTGATCAATTTCTTTATCCACAATGTAGTCTACAGATTTGGTGTGCCACGCCGCATAATCTCAGACAATGGTACTGCATTTAAGAGTACAAAAATTTACAAGTTCGTTGATCGACATAAAATCGATTGGCGATATTCATCTATATACAATCCAAGAGCAAATGGCTTGGCAGAAGCCTTCAATAAGATGTTGGTGAAGTTGTTGAAGAAGATCCTCACCAAGAACAAAAGAGAGTGGCATACGAAGATGGCAGAAGCTCTATGGGCCTATCGTACAACTTATAAAACACCAACTAAAGCCACTCCTTACTCTCTAGTGTTCGGTGTTGAAGCCGTATTACCATTAGAGATCGAACTACCGTCACTTCGGGTAGCAGTTCAGAATGATCTCACTCAAGAACAAAATGCCCGTCTCAGAATGGAAGAGCTTGATGCACTCGATGAAATCAGGTTACAAGCTCAACAAAACCTGGAAATCTACCGAGGAAGAATGGCAAAATCATTCGATCGTATGGTGCGTCCTCGATCATTTCAGGAAGGGGAATTGGTCCTGGTGCTGAGAAGACCAATTATCCCACACAGAAAAATTGGTGGCAAGTTCGTATCCAATTGGGAAGGCCCCTTCGTCATCGAGAAAGTATACCAAGGAGGAGCATATCAGTTGATCGATCTGAACGGTTAGAGGCCTATGCCGCCAATCAACGGTCGACACTTAAAGAAATATCACACATGAAAATTCCATATCTGATGTATTTTGTGATTGTCAACATTTTATATGCATATTTATCAATGCATGTTTACTTATATTTTGAAATTCTCTTGTATAGCAAGAATGCGTTTCAGACTGGGGGCATTTTAAATATTTATTCGGGTCGACATCGCGCTGCATGCCGAGATCTTCGAATAAATATTTAAAATCTCAAAATAGAAAGGTCTATCCAAAATGTCCCTGCGAGACAGGGGGCATTTTAAATATTCATTTGGGTCGACATCGCGCTGCGTGCCGAAATCCCCAAATGAATATTTAAAATCTTATATTCCAAATTTATTTCATTCTAAAATGTCCCTGCGAGACAGGGGGCATTTTAAATATTTATTCGGGTCGACATCGCGCTACGTGCCGAGATCCCCGAATAAATATTTAAAATTATCAATCCAAATATTCTTTTGTGCTAAAGATTACAAAGATTTCTTTTTCAAAGTCCATGCAGGTGATCTTACAAAAGACTGAGACAACACCTTCTACAACAAACTAAGACTCAAAAGTCAAGAAAGAGTTTTTGAAACTACACACTCTTACAAATTGAGCTTAAAAAGCTTGAAGTCTTTCAACAGCCTGAAGCTTAAGGTTCGAATGGGTGTAAAAGGTCGGATCCAACACGCCCAAATATGGCCGGATCGCTGGCAGCTCCGTCTACTCAACAAGCCATAAGAAAGGCCGTAGTAGCGGAACCCCCACTTCGTCAACCCGTCAGTAGGGACTGTAGGAAGTACGAAAGCTAATTTGACTCGACAAGTTCAAGTGATCGTAGTCTACAAAATTCTCCCCAAATGACTGGAGAATCAAAGTTCCAGTGGAAGGATGAGTCTCGAGCAACTACCAAATGTTCGTAGGCTCCAAAATCTGCAACCACGAAGGATGACTCCAAATCTACCAACTTCAGCAAAATCAGCATTGGGGAGCGCAATTCCCATAGCTCAAGTCTGAAGCCTGAATGGGTGTAAGAGGTCGGATCCAACAAGCCCAAATATGGCCGGATCGCTGGCAGCTCCATCTACTCAACAAGCCATAAGAAAGGCCGCAGTAGAGGAACCCCCATCTCAGCAACCAGAGGACAAAGAGCTATCAAATCCCAGCTCTCCCGATCTGATAAACACAAGTGATTCAGATTAAAGTCTTCTCAAGTGGTTAAGGATCAAGATACTACCTACGTTCGGTACTATCAATTGAATCCAGGTTCTAGAACCTGCAAATCCTTCAACAAATCCATAAAGCACAAAGCGAGGATCGAAAGAATTTTTCTTCAACAAGTCCGTCAAAGCACAAAGCCAAGGACCGAAGAAAATTAACCCAAAGTTCACGAAAAGCCCAAGGCTGAACTAAGTGGATTCTGTCATCAACAAGTCCGTTATGCACAAAGCTCTGGACCGATGACTTTTCGCCATCGACCTAAAACAAACCTAAGGGTTTAGGTCATCGGCATCTACTCCTTCATCAAGCCCGCCAAAGCTAGAAGCATAGGGCCGAAGGTACAAAAAAAAATCATCTGACAAGTCAGTAAAGACAAATCAGGCAATTCTACATCAATGTCCGCAGCACAAAACACAGGGCTAAAGAAATCAGTATCTCAATAATCTATTGATATATCCAAGAGATCTATGGAGAAAGAACGTTTTAGTGTGACATCCAAATAAATTTTTGGAGATCCACTAAACAAAAATCTTAGTGTGACATCCAAGCAAAATTTTTGGAGATGCACTAAATGAAAATCTTAGTGTGACATCCAAACAAATTTTTGGAGATCCACTAAATGAAAGCCTTAGTGTGACATCTAGAATAAATATCTAGAGATCCACAGGGTCAATCAGCATACAACAAACGTTATTCGCTCGAGACGCGTACCACATTTGTTGGGGGGCATTTGTTGACCTTCATAGATGAACCCAAAAGAAACGAAAAAGATAAACAAAAAAAATCTAGCATGCATACCTCTTACCCGTAGGATCCAAGGATTCTGCCGAGAATCACGCCTATTCGGCGCCGTTTGCAGTCGTCTCCCAGAAATCCTGCTGAAATCCCGCTGGCAACGCCGATTCACATCGTATCTCCGCACCTCCTGCGCAAAAGCCGGTCTCGATCGCATCCCAGAGCGGGCCTTTAAAATGCGACCAAACCTTCCTCTTCGAGACACACACAACTGCTTCCACACTCGCTTCCCTCCGGCTCTGCTCCGTGCTTCCAGCGACCCGACGCTAGAGCCGCAGAAGCCTCTCCCACGGCCTTCTGCTCTTCCGATCTCCTCTCCAACCCGAGCTCCTATACTCCCATACCCGTCAACCTCGCGGCTCACCTCCGACTAAATCTCGTCGACCTCTTGTCTGCGCCGGCTTCCCATACGAGCACAGAGAGAGAGAGAGAGAGAGAGAGAGAGAGAGAGAGAGAGAGAGAGAGAGAGAGAGAGAGAGAGGAGCTTTGCTCCTACCTTAACCGAAGCCTCTCCGCCTCCTCCTTCATTGCCGCTCGACTCCGCGCCTTCGACGCTTTCCCTTCTCGTCGAATAGGAAGTTACGGCATTTTAAACGGAAGCAAAATCGGGAGCTCTCACTGAGAAGGAGGGTTTTTGCAAATACCTTCTCCCGCCTCGGTCCCCGGGCCTTCCTCGATCATCGGGCCGACATCACTGAAAAGCCTGCGAAGGTACGAATTTTCTAACTCAGATTTCTCGCATCGTTGTTTGCAGCAGACTGGAAAAACTCCTATACACGCCTTTATTGCGCGTGGTGGGATGGGACGCCGGTCTGATGCTTACGACGAAGCGAGCAATCGCCTAAACTCTACTTCGACGTTCGTGGCGCACCGAAAAACCGCATATACATGTCTTTATTGCACATGGTGGGAAGGGACCCCGGTGCGGCACCTACGGCGGGGCGGGGTCGCTCATAAGTACCCCCGAGCGGGGGGAAAGCAAACTGCGCATTTTTAAACGAGCCACCGACAAAGCCCGCGAAGGTACGAACTCTCTAAACTCAGATTTCTCGCATCGTTGTTTGCAGCAGACCGGAAAAACTCCTATGCACGCCTTTATTGCGCGTGGTGGGATGGGACGCCGGTCTGATGATTACGACGAAGCGAGCAATCGCCTAAACTCTACTTCGACGTTCGTGGCGCACCGGAAAACCGCCTATACATGTCTTTATTGCACATGGTGGGAAGGGACCCCGGTGCGGCACCTACGGCGAGGCGGGGTCACTCATAAGTACCCCCGAGCGGGGTGAAAGCAAATTGTGTCATTCATAAGTACCCCCGAGCGGGGGGAAAGCAAACTGTGCATTTAAACAGGTATCGCCAAAGACCCCATACACGCCTTTATTGCGCGTGGTGGGAGGAACAAAAATCACGGCCGCGGTGTCCTCGTCAGAGGGCACCTACCATACACGCCTTTATTGCGCGTGGTGGGAAAGGCCCAGTTTCTCGTAGTTTTCCCCTAAAACGGGGGAGACGCCGGGAGGCTGCCGAAATTTCGGGTGATATCGTACCTGGACTTGATTGAACTCAAAGAACAATGGTGGACTTGTGGACTTGATTCAATATACTTAAATAAACTTGAATAAAAAAAAATGTGCAAGAGGCTTAATTTGAACTGAAATCAAACTTGAATTAAGCTCGAACCATAGTGGACTTTTGCATTTGAACAAGGACGTGGACAAGTTGACATCGGACTTGTGGACTTGATTGGACCAAATTGACTTAAGCGAACTCAAACTCAAATGAACTAAGTATCGTGGACATAAGCTCAAGCTTGGACTCTACAAAACAGCAAGGAACTTGATTTAAGCATCCAATGAACTTGAGCTTGCAAACATTTGACTCAAGTCCGAAGTGACTTTAATGAGACATAGAACTTGAAGGACTTGAATGAATGTAAAAGACTCATATGGAATTTAAACTCAAGGAAGCACTGAACTTGGGTTCAAGTACATATACGAAACAGAATTTGAACCATATAACAAGGGACTCATGAAAGAGGGCATCCAAGCATGATCAATGTTCCAGTAAGAGCCAAATGAAAATACAACCAGATAACAAATACCAAATGAACTCGGAGAGAGTATTGAAATGGAAATCAACAATCAAGCAGAACGACTCATGACGAACAAGCCTTCAGTGCACTCAAATAAACGTAGATGAACAAATGAAGTTGTAATACAACTTGCTTTCAAACAAAGGTTCACACAAAGTCACTGTAAGCTTTGGTATAAGGCCTATTTGAGCAATCATAGTTATCCTACAATGATCATCTCAATTTAAATGAAAGGATCGATATCCAATTCATTGTGTGTCTTGTAAACCATCTTGGAGGATAAAAGTTTGCAGGTAGAGCTAAACTACTTTTGAGGACAGTGTAGTTTCAATAATTCAACAAAGAATCTTCAACCTACACGACAGTTTGATTCCAAGAAAATACATATTAAAATGATTTCAAAAAGAAACACAGAAGAGGAATGACTGAATTGAAATGACTTGGAGCGCTTAGTTAAAAAGATCTGTAGTGCATACAATCTCTCTACTGACATAGATGTATGTACAACGTGCCACCCCTGTGTAGATGCATAAAGACTACAGTAAATGCAGTATCCTGTAGTCAACTTCAGTCTAAAGATGAATACATCTACCTCGGACAGTAATGGCTGTATTGTAAAGACCAAAATCACAACAATATGCATAAAGAATACAAGTTTCTACGAGCTTCTACAACCCAAGGCAGGAGATTAGTTAGTACACTATGACCCGCCTACAAAAATCAACAAATAGTGCACGACAGTCTACCTGTACAAAGCAGCAAACAACTGATCCAGAAGCTGCTACGCTACGCCACCGGATCTGCAACATTCGTACAAGCAGACAGAAGGCGTCTACAATTATTTCAAAGTATCCCTGCACGTGCACTATAAATTATATACACATAGGTACACTAAAAGGGGTAAAAATAATTATAAAACCCGCATGGGCCCCGGCGAGCGTGTTATTGGTACACACGTGACGTCTAGGGATGCTGCGCGGATTGACAAGTGAATTCAGGTTCGAAACTGATCCTTCTATACGGGTCAATAGAAGTCGACAGGGTTTGAACCAACAAACAAATATATGGTTGTGGCGACCATTATAGTTGTCTCAAAACATCCATATTAGGTCTTCAAGGCCTATAACAATGAGAATTCACTATCAAAGGGCATAAAGCCTACGAAACCCGATCCTCTGTCGACAGCCTGACAGAGTTGACAGGGTTCAATCCATAAAGAGGAATGACCCCAAACACCCCGATGATGGCCGTGTTGAATGCATATCTCAACCGGAGGGGTTCCCAAATATTTTCAAATGTCTCCCAAAAATCTACTCAAAAATCCAAAATCCCAAAACTCAAAATATTTAAAATTGAAATAAATCCATCAACCCGCTTAAAGCAAAATTCATCCACCCTCCGCAACAGTTTGTCGAGGTGGACAAATTAAAATCAACTTCAGCTCACAAAGAGCGAAATGCCTAGTCGAAAATATCACTAGGATTCATTCTTAAACAATCTCTTGCCAGTAAGGACGTGGTACGTGTCCTCTAACCGGCAGTTTCGCCGCCAAATGGCACTGCAGGTAAACGGTTATGACCCGGGGCCCTCTGAACCGAGTGGTTTTGCCGCCAAATGGCACCACAGATAGCGGTTATGGCCAGAGCTAATACGCTCCTTAATGGCGTTAAATCCTTGAGATATGAATCAATAGGATATGATCGATAGGGCACAAAGCCCTCTGTTAGCTAAGGTGGATTCAAATTTGTCCCCTAAAATAAACATTCAACCCCGGTCTACAAGGTTCCCTTGGACGAAGCAACCCATGGCTGCCGACAAGGATCCTTCTGTCAGGTTGGGTCGACTACCTCCTCTGACTAAGTAGACCAGGGACCACGATGGCCCGGGACGACGGAACCATGGGATCTTGATCGGGTCTATCATCCATTCCCCCACCATCCGCTTTAAGTATATGATGGTGAAATTTCTATTTTAAATATCAATTTTCATTCTCCAAAATTTCCAAACTTTTTCAAACATTTCCAAATCCAATTTCTATCAATATCAAAATCCATTGCTGCTACTATATGCCAGATAACACGTATTCTCTATACGTATCTAATTGACGACTAGCCTTAATCGAAAGTTCTCTCTCGTGATCGGGAGGGGTAATTAACTATAGGGGCTTGCGCCTATAGGAAACCAGAACTCAGATCATAAAGTCCTCACAAAATGAGGGCGAAATCTCTGGGTAGTGTCTTATCTACAAACCCATCTGCCTTCCAAAATTTACCTCGGAACTTGGTTCGTTAAAACTCCCTCGCCAAAAAATGAAAAGCGAGTGGAGGCCGAGGTCGAATTTTCGGAGCCCACAGTAATAATATAAGGCACACACCTCAATTAGCTTGAGGTAAGGCGCACCCTCAATATGTGAGGCATATGCCTCTCTAGAAGACCATGAGGTGCATGTCTCATGGAGCAAATGTATAAAAAGAGCTGATTTGGGCCTCAAATTGTGTAATTTTAGAAGTGATTGACATAGAGATGAGTGGTGCCAATGTTATCAGAATAGATTATTGATGAACTCAAGTTGAGCATATTGAGTTCAAGTAGTGATTGAATCCATAATAGTTCGACTATCATTGAGGCGACAACATGATATTTGTCTTCTATAGAGGATTAAGTTACAAAGTGTTGCTTTTTGCAGCTCTAGAAAACAAAATTAAATTAAATCCTAGAAAAACAATATAAGAACTAGTGGATGTTTGATCATCAATGTTACTCGCCCAATTTGCATCTGAGGAGGTGAAGATCAAGAGAGGAAGTTTGGAAATGTGCAGTTCGTAAGTGATTATACCTTGAAGATAATGTATGAGGCCTTTGGGAACACTAATGGCTGCTGCTTGGTTGATGCATGAATTGTGAGAGGTGATTGATAGAGAAGATAAGGTCTGGATGAGTGTGAGAGAGATATTGCAAGGCACTAATGATGGAGTGGTATTTTGTTGACTCATTACTAGGTGATATTGATGTAAACTATATTGGCATTAAGCATGTTTGCTTTGACCAAAATGTCTGAATGTATTTTTTTGACATAGAAAAATAATGTTAGGTGTAGAAATAACCTCCACTACAAGAAAGTAGGATATGGAAATGATATCTTTTATGGAGAGCTTAGATGATAATTGATTAATAATATTTTGAATGACAGTTGAGCTGTTAATAATGACGCCATTTACGTATACCAGCAAAAAGATTGAATACTTGGCTAAAGATGAACAATGAGGCATCAGCCTTAGAGTTAATGAACTCAATGATGAGCAGTATTTTCTCAAGTTCATTATATCATACCCATGGGGCCAATTTGAAACTGTAAAGAGCCTTATGTAGGTTAAAAACATAATTAGACTAATTGTATCAGTAAAGCTTGGTGGTTGGATCTTTAAAACACTCTTCCCGTAGGCCCAAGAAAGAGGACATTGCTGTCGTGAAGTCGTGTCATGGTTCATTTTGAGATAACGATGGTAATAAGTACTAATAACTAAATGAACTATTGTTGCTTTGAACACTAAATTGAAAGTCTCATTGTAGTCAATGCCTAGTGATCAATAGAGCCATTATTACTACATTTAATACAAAAGACTCATTTGCAGCCAACTAGATTGCAAGTATGGCCTAGCGGAACAAGGTCTCATGTACTATTACAAAGAAGCACATTGAATTCGTCTGATATAGCTTGGCACCATTCTTTTTTTTTTTTGATAACTTGGGTTGCACATGTAGGCTTGAGGATGATTTGTGTTTTGGTTGTGGTGGCAAGAAAACACTTAGTGTTTAGTTATATGATATTAAATTTTGCTAGTGTTTGTGATCGTGACATCAGATCATGGAAAATATATCAAAGACGTGGCCGACGATCGACGACCACGATCACACCGATATATTTTTGATTCACTATATGTATTTGTTTTATTTGCATTTTCCATTTATACCCTTACACAAGGGTCGGGTTATATGTAAGCCCTAGGGGCAATGTTGTCTTTAGTTCCCTTTCATCCTTATGTTTCTTTTCAAGTTAATGAAGAATTATAATGAAATTTTCTGCAACTTTGTATTTTTGTGAGAGCTTGGGAGCTTTGGAGAGAAATCCCTAGGAGAGGGAAACGGATCACCCACCAACCTTGGAAGCATCCGGGTTCATGGCTATTTTCTTCCCTATCCTTTCTTCTCTTCCTCCCTCCCTTCCCTTCCACCGTACGACGAAGCCATTTCTCCCAAACCCATCGGCTTCCTCCAAGCCTTCTCACCGCCGGCCAACCCTAATCCCCATCCCACCTCTCGGCCAAGCTCCACACCCCCCCTTCCTACTCGGCTAACACCCCACCCTCCCCATCTCCAAGCCACCCAAATTCCCACCCTAACCCTAGCCTAGCCGCCGGCCTATTCCCTCCCCATTTGCCTCCAAAATTCAAAACCCCTCATCATTACTTTCCTTTCCTACATATCCTCTTTTGGGAAGATTTTGATTTCAATTATTCAATCAATTTTGAATTTTGAAATACTTCCTAAAATAAAATCCTATTTTAGGAAAGTTCTTCAAATCAAATCCAAATCAATTTTGAATTGGATTGGATTTAAATCCTCCTTAATTTGGGATTCCCAATTAAGGAAGTATTAAATCCCTTTCCTAAACTCCCATCCCCATCACCATGCCGCTGGCCCCCCTCCTTGTCCCCACTAGTTAATTGCTTTCCAAAATAAAGCCTCTCCCATTGGAAAGAATTCAAACCCTTTCCACACTCTTAACCCCCCCTCCCTCCAAACCTCCATTAAATGCTTCCAAATTTAGAGGAATAAATAGGGAAACAATTAACTAATTTCCCTCCATCCTCCATCTTTTGAATCAAATTTCCCCCACCTCCCTCTCTAACCTAGCCAACCCTCCCTTAACTCCACCAAAATTTGAACCTAAACTCTCCCAAGCCTCCTACCTTGGACGACCACCCTCCCAGCCCTTCTTCTACTTGGATTCCTTGGAGAAATTTCTCTCTCTCAAGGAGAATCCTCAAGGACAACAAAGAATGTCTTTCACAATACTTCAATGCCACGTATCCTATGCATGGCCGATCCTGAACTCGACTGCGGCTTCGTCTACAACGAACAAAGATTCGTCGACATCCTCCGATCATCCTTCTTCGACGTCAATCCGTAGGTAGATAATTTTGTCTAGGAATACGTGGTGCTCATCGAAGAACAACTTTCCACTGTTTAGTGGCAAATCACCGCCCCACCAAGACAAGGGTGAACTCTTTTCCCCTCAATTTCCTTCATATCCTCCTTCGATTATGGTTGTGTATCAAGCATAAGGAATCGTGCAAAGCTCTCTGCCAAAGCTTAGTAAACGTAGGGAAAAAGTGAAGGACTTTTATGCATCTAATATCGTTGTTAATCTAGGGATGTTATTGGAAATCCTCTATATTTGCTTATGTTGAATTTTATAATTGTTTTGTGATTCTAACTATTATTGTGTGACTTTGCCTAAACTTAGGCTCCCAATTCTTATTTTCCATTTTCGTTAACCGGCTAATGTCTAATTCTTATTGCTCTTATTTGAAAGCGTGCAAATTCTTATATACATCATTTAAAGCATTCATAGTTCTACATCAGTTTGTAGGGTGAGTGGGTGATATGAGTGGAGAAATAAAGAGGTGGTGTAGGTATTGAGTTGAATGGGATGGTAGTTGAAGGGGTGTGATTGCAGGGTAAGGTAGAGGTAATTTGGGATGGGGAAGATGACAGTATATTTGAAAGGTTCAATATTGGAGACTTGCTTTGTATGGGAGGGGTTAAAGGTTGCAGAGGGGGGTTGATTATTATTGGAGTGGACTTTGTGTGCGTGAGACACAAGATGATGTAGGTTAGTGAATTACGTCTGAATGCTGATTGGAAATGCGTGGGATAATAAATTTGAAGACGGGGTAGGAGTGTAGGAGGAAAGTGAAAGGTCTTGATTGCGGGTGGAGTTGTGGAAGGAGAATTGCTTGGGTAGTTGTCAGATCTAGAGAAGGTGAGGAGGGTAATTATATTGTGATGATACCATAATTTTGACAAGGGAGGTTTGGAAATTGAGGAAAAAACGAAAAGTTTTCTTCAACCAAAATGAAATGTTTAGAAATATATAATTTTTAGAAGTTAGTTCATAATATTTGTATGCACTTTCAGTTAAAAGAATAGCACAGGATGACACAAAGAGTGAATTTTGGTTCGACTTTGGCAGTATTGTAGGGTCAAAACCATGAATAATGTGAGCACCCAAGGTGCATATTTTGGAATGATTGGAAGGATGATGAAATGATTATTTCAATGGTGGAAAACATTGATAGGCTTAATTTTGGCATATGGTTGAAGAGGTAAACAACAATATCAAATGTGAGTCCAAATTGAAATTGAGATAAATGCATGATGGAGAAGAGTGAGATTTGTATATACAAAATAGTGATGTCAGTGCTTGGGCTCTGTATGAGGTGGAGTTATATGGAAAATTTCATTTGTGGATAATAAGTTTTTAGTGAGATGTATTCCCTACCATTGTTAGTGTAAAATATGACAAACTATCTTATAATTGTTTTTCAACTATTGAGCTAAAACAAGGAAAGACAATGCGCATCAAATTTTTAGCTTAAGAGGATAAAACCAAATATAGCAAGAAAAATAATCAACAAAATTGATGTAGTGTGATGGTCATTAGAGTAAATTGGTGAATTTTATACTTTTAAAATACTTTTTTTCAAGGGACCATTACTTGAAAGAGAGGACTCATAAATTGATAGATGGTGTGCCTTGACACAATAAAAAGAATTATAGAAAAAGGAAGAGGTACTAGATGAAGATAACTCAAGATGCTTGATCATCACAAGGTGGTGTAAGATTTGGGAGGATGTACGCTCAAATGAGTGCCATAGAAAGATTGGAGTTTTGATGGTGGAGGGAGCAAATAATGGTGGTTGATTAGAAACACGTTATGCCTTTTTAAATCCCGTCTCTAGTCTTTTCCTAAGTATCTCTACTTTGCGATGCTCCTTTTCAAAGAAAGAATTAAGTAAGAATTCAATAAAGACACTCTTTGCGAGACAACTTATAAACCGAGATTAAGTTTTTTTTATCATAGCAGGAACTAAATAAACATTAGACGATGTAAAATGCTTAGAATGCGATATAAATAGTACAAACATTATATAAATTAAAATGTTTAGAATATGAGTGGAGTGTGATAAAACTAATGTGGGTTATGGGAAGGCTGATGCCATCACTAATGAGAATGTCATCATTGTTGTTATAAATGTCATTATAAGTCATATTTTAAAGGCTATTTGTGACCTCACCCTCTGATCTCTCGACGAGAAAGACTGCTAGCAATCCCTAGTTGTCCCCTTCTCTTGCTCAGGTTTGGTCGGACGGGGAAAAGGCTCGAATGCACACAAGCAAAGGGCGAATTATTGCATCCGGTCACCTGACATCCGGACAACCAATTCGGATGCGCCACATCACCCAAATACATCGGGACCCGGTGTATTTTGCTGATGTGACGTGTCTGGATTGGTGTCCGGACGAATCCGGACACCGGACGCAATAATTTGCCCAAGCAAAGGCGCTGGAGGAGAACTCTGGCTCCGCCTTCTCCCTCGGCTGGAAGGGCCACAAACACGCAGGGGGACTCCGCCTCCTCTCTCTCCCATCTCTTGCTCGTTCTCTTAGGAACGCACGCCAGCAGCAGGTCTGCCGCTCAAACCATCCAATCGGGCCTCCTTGAAGTGTGAAACGAAGCAAATCCACTTTAGTAGATTTTGCTGCCAAATTGATGTGAAATTGGGTGAGATTTCAAAACAAAATCGCAGCCCTAGATCTTAGATTTTGGTTTTGAGACTCAACCTAGCCCAAATTGACTGATTTGGGTGGAAATTGAGTTTGAATCGAACTCGACTTGGATCGATTTGGGTCCGATCGAGTTAATTTCATGAAATTAAACTCAAATTGGCGTTGAATTGCGTCGAATTGGGCTCGACGATGATCGATTTGAATTGATTCGATTTAAATTTAATTTAATTAAATTGAGGCTTAATTTGAGTCAATTTCACCTCGACGACGATCGATTGGGTCGATCGAGTACGATCGAGCCTAGTCAGGCTCGATCGGGGTCCGGTCGATGTGAAAATATGTGTCAACAACCACGCCTGAATAACATATAACTAACATAATAAACAATACCACCATCGAAGCCATAGAATCCAATCAAGCACAAGGAATAAAAAAGGATTAAAAAAAGAGCACAAAAAGACTAAGGTTTTATTCGGGACAGTTTTGTTATTGCTTTCTAAAGCTATTTTTTAGTATAAAAATTTCTTAAATTAGAAATTTTTTGTGCTAAAATGATACTTTACAAAGTAATAAGAAAGTTATGCTAAATTTTATTTTAAAAAACAGTAAAAAAATTGTTCCAAATGGAGCCTAATATGACATAACAAGATGATTTTTCTTTTCCAAGAATATTAAATGAGTGCATAGTTTGTAATTTACTTTGCACCAGATTTATATCTTCTTAATTATTATTGTTTCATATTGATATTAATACGATATCAATACAAAATAATGCTAAAAAATAAGTTTTTGGCAAAATAAATTGCAAAATTATTCTCATCCAAAGGAAAAATTAGTTTGTGCGGAGTCCGGACAGAAAGATTCGTCTGGACATGTGAGTATATACATTATCTACATATTTGTACACTGTGTATCAAATCAGTGCACGCACTATTTGTATATAATATGTACGCTTACAGTCCATATGATTCTTCTTGTCCGAACTCCGCACAGAATAATTTCTCCACTCACAAAGCGAACAAAAGCTTGAACATACTACCCCACAACAATAAAGTGCGAAGTTAAATAGACGGGTGGGGAAGACGACACGAATACTTGCGCAATACATAGCCCTAATATTGTGTTATGGCGCGAAGTAACCCTAATGTGGAGGTAGTATGTTCGGCCGTCTATTGAGGCCTTCCTCTTGCTCTTGGCCTTCACCACCTCGGAGAATACCATATACTCTGATTTATCCAAAATACTATTATTTGTTCGCCACCAAAAATCGGCGTATTCTTTATTGGCCGCGTGCACGGCGAATCTGCCAAGGTTCTGCACCATTTGATTGTTCTTGACATTTTTTATCTCCTGCATTTGCATCCTTCTAGTAGAAGCTAAACCATCAGAGAAGAAGAAGAGAATAATGAAAAGAAAATGTATTAGTGGGAATTCCATCACTAAGCAATTAAGAAAATGCTGTGAGGATTTGAAAGAAAGCTCTGGGTAAGTTTTAAAGAAGTGGAGGAGAGAGTTTAGGATGTTGAGAATGGGACTAAAGAAAAATTGCATTGCCAGGCTTTGCACAAATGGTGACACTCAATAAGGGCAAAATATAAGTTGTTTTTTTTGAAAAGTTTTTGGTGATCCACAACCAGAATTGAAGTTTGTAGACTCTGGGTTTCTAGTCATATTGCCATTTGTGCAAGTGATGAGAGGTAAATAGAGTTATTATTGTATGTATTCTAGATATATTTTATTTTATATAGTAATATAATAGTTTTTAAATAATGAAACTATACATCATATATATAACTTTAAGTTCTAACTCTTTTTTTATTGGGATTGTCACACCCTATGTGCTAGCTAGCAGAAATCTGAAAGTATAGGTTTATATATACTAATAAGATTTTATTTGGGATAGTTTTCTCATTGCTTTCTAAAGCAACTTTTTAATGTAAAATTTTTGTGAATTGAAATTTTGTGTTAAAAAGCTGCTTTAGAAAGCAGTAAGAAAACTGTCCAGAATAAAACTTAAGCTTGGTAAGGCTAACTAAGACTTAGCAAATGAAAAGGAGCAAACAAACTTGCAAACTCCTTGGTAGCTTGTATAATCCCTATAATGCTTGCAAATGATATTGCTCTTATGCCTTGCATGCTCGGGTGAATGATTAAAGTCCTTTGGAAAAAGTTGAGGAGTTTTACTACACCGAACTATTTTTTTTTAAAATTTTTTTTATTTTTTAAAAAAGGGTGCAAAACGAGGACTTCCCAGGAGGTCATCAATCCAGTACTACTCTCGCCCAAACACGGTTAACTACTACAGTGAACTTGAAACCACATGTTGGCTCAAGAAAAATGGCACGAATGCACGAATCCTGCTTTGCAGCCGTAGGATTTCATTTCCCTTAAGTCAGATTGAAATTAATCAGATTTCCCCTGATGGTAGTATCAGGGTTTATAGATCTGGGGTTCTTGCTTCCTATGAGCACAAGCACTCATAGTTAATTACCCCCTCTTAGCACATAAGAGAGAACTCTCGATTAAGGATGAATATATATTTTTTTAGGTAATTTTTTTTTTAGTCTCAATTGTGGGGGAAATGGAGGTAAACCCGATCAAGATCCCATGGTTCCATCGTCCCGGATATACCATAATTTTCAGTCTACCAACACTAACAATCATTGACTGTAGTGTCTAGGGAATCTGATTAGCAGTCATGGGTTGCCTCCTCTCAGGGATCCCGAGTAGACTGAAGTGGTTAGGTGTGGATTTTAGTTTGATTTAATTTGGGTTGGGGCTTATGGCTTCCTTAGAAGTTGCCCAAGAGTTTGAATTTAGATTGGGATTTACGACTTTCGTAGAAAGTAACCCAGGGATTTAGATTTAGTTTGGGACTTACAACTTTCATAGAAAGTAGTCCGGAGATTTGAATTTGGAATTGGGGCTTATTGCTCTATTTATGTGTGGCCAAGGATGGGTCTTACAACCTAACTCTATAGTGAGGCTGCCCAGAGGTTTTGATTATTTGAGTATGATTTATGGCTTCCCTTAGGAAGTAGCCTGAAAAGCCGGTCTTACAACTTAATCATTTAGACTAAGATGCTCATAGGTTTAAATTTGATTGTTTGAGGTTTAGGTTTATTACAATTTATTTAGTAATTTTTCTAAAACGTTGGGGCTTACGACTTCAATTAGAAGTTGCCCAAAAATGAGTCTTACAACCTAATCATATAGAATAAGATGCCCAATGATTTAAATTTAGATTGGGACTTATAACTTTCATAGAAAGTAGTCCAAATTAATGGGACTTACGGTCTCAATTGAAGGTAGCCCAAATATTTTAGTTGGGTAGGTCTTATTGCTTCCTTAGAAGTTGTCTAATGATGGGTCTTACGACCTAGCACTTTAAGCTAAGTGGCCCGAGTTGTGGGTCTTACAACCTAGTCCTTTTAAACTAGGATGCCAATATGAGGGGTCTAGGTTTGTGTTATCACCTAAATGTTTCCCTCAAATGTCGAAATTACGACTTCTATTAGAAGTGGCCGGAGGTTTTAATTAGATGTTAGGAGTTAGGTCAATATTTTACCTAAACTATCCCTCTAAAGTCGGCCTTACGACTTTCCTACGAAAGCTACCGTGTAGTGGGTCTTACAACCTAATTCTTATAAATCAGGCTGCCCAAAAGTTTTAATTTCATTTTTTTAAAGAATGGACAGTAGTTGTTTGAAACTAGACCACCGTGATTTTTAGTTGGTTGTTTACTAGTAGTTGTACATACTAGTTTGCTGCATCATTTTGCTACAATACTTTTCTTCTTACTTTTTTAGTAGATTACTCTTCCTACACCAGTGTACTAATAGTTTGCTACATCATTTTTCTATTTTAGTATTTATTTGAATATTAAATTATTTCAATGCTTAATGAACTCCATTCTTTTATTTGCAGGGGCTCGTACATAAGAACTCTGGAGAGCTCGGAGATTATGTTGTCTTGTTGGAGAGTATCAGTTTATGTTGTAGGGAGTTTTATATAGGAATTTGCAGGGTTTTGTTTGAGTTGTGTTTAACTTGAGTTCGAGTTATTTGTAAGTTGAGTTTGTTTTGAGAGTTTGTTGATTTGGAGTTGATTGTTATATGTGTTGATTAATGGAACTTTCACTCCCCCTCATTTTCATTGCATTTTATTTTATAATTGCTCTAATTTGGTCATTAGATCTCGATGCCCTTGAATTTTAACTAACTCATGAATTTTAACCATTCCGGCCGGACCTAAAGTCGACGACACGAGGTCTTTATT
Source organism: Dendrobium huoshanense (assembly GCA_016618105.1). Taxonomy (NCBI): domain Eukaryota; kingdom Viridiplantae; phylum Streptophyta; class Magnoliopsida; order Asparagales; family Orchidaceae; genus Dendrobium; species Dendrobium huoshanense. The sequence goes on along the minus strand of CM028359.1, from coordinate 79,488,936 downwards.
TTAAAAACCATCTCTACCGAATTTAAAGTCAACGGCCCGGAGTCTTCGCATAAGCAAATACATGTTGTTTTATAATTTCAAAAATAAAAACAAAAAAGGCTTTTTCATATAATTTATTTAATTATTTTAAATCAATATTATTAACTGTAGCCTTAATCATTAAAATCTATCTTGTTAAAAATGACAATCTTTTGTTTGTCCCTTAACAAGTAATTTAACTAAGCTTTTCTTAAGCTTAGAACAAGATCAATATATTGTCTTCAAGATCAATATATTGCCTTGGGCATGTCAGGTTTGAATAATTGGAACAATATATAGATTCTTCATAATGACAAACAACTTATTTTAATCTTTATATGCAATCAAAGATCTGTTGGATTGAGAGAAAAGACAAAATCATCTTTATATTTAATTCTGAATTTTCTCTATATATATTTTATATTTATGCTTGGAGAATTGCAGTAAACAAAGTGTGCACTTTGCTTAGGAATTTCACTACCTAGAAATTAAATGATTAAAAAAAAAACCTGCTTAAAAAATAATTAGAGAAAGATTGCTTCATAACACTACTATTTTCTGCCAGAAAACATTTAACTTCTTGCTTATGTTCAAAGATTTTTAAATTTCAGATTTATTATAAATTGCTCATTAATGAATTTTTAATTGATTAGATTAAATAATGAATTAATTATTTTAATTAGTGAAGTTATGACTTTGTTCTCAAATAGCGACAAAGGAAATTCGGCAATATTCTAGAAAATTTTCGGCAGCCTTCCGGCGTCCCCTCCCCACCGAGGGAAATTGGGGCGGCATTTGCCGTAATTTCTTCCCGCCCGGATCAAAGATCGACGGCGCGAGGTCTTCGAAATTTAAACAATCATACCCGGATCGAAGATCGACGACGTATGGTCTTCAAAATTTATAACTGTTAGGTATTAGTCCTAGATTTAGGTTTGTTTTTTGTATAGCTTAGGTGTAGCTATTTGTATAGCTTGTAGAAGCCTATTTATAGGCTTTAGTTTTGTATTAGGAGGCAGCCAAGGAATAAAGAAGTTGTGCATTGTGTTGGCTCACCGCCTCCCCTCTGCCCTCTCCCTCCTCCTCCTCTTTCAAGATCCATGAGGAAGTGCTTCTTCCCCAAGTGAAGGGATCTCACAATAACCATCATACTCGGATCAAAGATCGACGGCGTATGGTCTTCAAAATTTATAACCATCATACCCGGATCAAAGATCGACGGCGTATGGTCTTCAAAATTTAAAACCATCATGTCCGAATCAAAGATCAACGACATATGGTCTTCAAAATTTACTTAACTATTTATAACAAAATTATTCCTTACTCATCTATATAAGAGATCTCATTCTGACATATTAGACATAGTAATGATTATATTTTCATTAAATGGCTGACATGGCTGGATAGAATTTTTTGACTCCCTTTCTTTTTAAAAATATCTTCAATCATTAAACCTTCTTCATTATGAAAGCTGCCACTTAAAAGAATAAAATATTATGTTAACAATAGATATATCTATTGTTAATACTTACACAGATCGTGTATTCACAAAGTTACGGGATTGTGGAATATGGAAACGGGTGCAAGTTCCGAAGACAAAACGAAAACGGCACAGGAGAAATTTCGCGTGGGAAGTAGGAGGAAGACGGGCGTTCACGTGAGCAAGGTTTCGGCTTTGACTTACGTGCTGGACGTTTGTAGTTGGGGTTCAATCGCAAGCAGCAAGAGCCATCAACGGTAGGCGTTTGCGATTGGAAGGAGGCAAAAATCCGGCGAGAAGGAACGGGATTTGAGAAAATGCAAACCACGAGAGTCAATTTTTTTTTTTTTCAGTTTCTTCCTCCCTTTTTATTGACCGATTGCCATAATGAAGTTATTATCATGAAAGGTTTCATTGTTTGAGCAAATCCTTGTAAGCAGTGGGACCGAATTAAACTTACGAAGAAATACATCTCTTCAATTTCTTCTCTTTTTTTATTTCAAAATTTTTATTATCAATCAATAATTCTCATGTACACTCTTTGAAACTAAACCCAACGAGACTTGTGTAAATGTGAGCACATGGTCTTATAAAAATAGTTGATTATTTCAAAATAGTGAATTGTTATTTCACTATAAAATTAATGAAAATTTTAAATTCTAGCCTTTGTGTTTTAGCTTTTTTTTATTACGACAAAATAAAAATGAAAATAAATATTTTGTCAATGTGTTTGAAATATCAGTCAACACCACAAGCTCAACTCAATTGCTCGTTGAGCTAATAGATAAATTCTCTTTTTATACATACTATTATTAGGCATCAACAATTCAAAGAAATTAAGATAAAATTAGTAATATCAGGAGATATTTTGATTTAAATGACATTATAATTTTTTGTTAAAATTTATTTAATTAATTTTCATGATATTTACAATATTATTTTCTTGAGTGGTATAAGATATTTATTATAATAATTTTTCATTATGAGCTTGATCAAAAGGATATTAATTGAATTGCAATTTATATCAATTTATAATTCTATACATCCTAATTAGTATAATGGCCTTAGAATGACTTCTTCAGATCCAAATGATCATCATTTTGTGTCCTTAAGTCTACCCTTAGCTTTATTATTCATCAACTGATCTTTCATAAAGCTTTAAAATTCATATTAGAATTTAAATCTAAGTGTAAATAGTAGAACCTCTAAATCATCTGTTTGAACACATGGGTTCAATAATTTCTTATTTTTATGATAATAAATATATATTTTCTATCAATAATTAAGATAGAGGTATAAAGTAACATTTCTATCTAAATTGATTATAATAATGAGATAGGGGTGCAATAGCTAAACTTCTTTCTAATTGTATTCTTATGAAACAACATGAAAATTAATATACATCTCTCATGCTTCTTACACTACAGGGAAAACGGTGAAAACCGGCGGTTTTTTCCGGCGGTTAGTGTAGACTTACCGGCGGTTTTTTATGTTACCGGCGGTCTAACGGCGGTTTGTTAACCGCCGGTAAAAACGGCGTAGGAAACCAATTCCGACGGCTTTTTACCGGCGGTTTATTTTTACGGCGGTTTGCCGGCGGCTAATACCGCCGGTGAACACCGGAATTTTAACCGTCGGTACTTCGGCGGTGTGGCCGCCGGTATTGTTACCGCCGGCAAACCGCCGGTCAAAGTACCGGCGGTTTTCCGGCGGTTAAACCTGGCATCATCTGGTTCATTAGACCGCCGGACGACGCCGTTAGACCGCCGGTAAAGTACCGGCGGTTGACGGCGGTTATAGCCGTCGGTATTACCGACGGTTTAAACCGTCGTGCGTCCATCGTATAACCGCCGATGGCCGTCAATAAGCCGCCGGTACGTACCGGCGGTTTAATAATATAACCGGCGGCTTTATCTTGTCCATCCGGTATCGTCGTTTCCGGCGGCCAAACCGCCGGTTAGCCGCCGGAAACCTGTAGCACCTGAAAAAAAAAATTGACAGCATCCCCTCTATTTGAGGGAGGTTCACCCTAAAGTCTAAACCTGCAGAAAAAGCATATATATGTTGGGCAACACGCCGCTATATTCATCACAACCAGAAAATACAAAATTCATCACAACATTACAATCACAAATACACAAGATAGTTCATGATAATGTTACAATCACAAGTTCAGAAGTTCCCAAGTTCTAATTAATACATTCATCAAACATAATAAACATCTAATCATCATCGGTATCCTCACTGTCTGCAGATGGCTGCTCCTGTTGGTCCTTCTTCCTTTGTTTTCCAGCTGTGTAGGATTGCAACCGTGCTTGCATTTCATTCTGAGCCTTCCTCATTTCTTCAATCTCTCTTGCTTGAACCCTTTTCATCTCTTCAATCTCTCTAGTAAGTGCTGCAACCCTCTCACTTACAGATTCTTCAGCTCCACTTGGATCATGAAATGCAGAGGTGTATGAACTGCCCTCAATAGCAAAAGCCTGTGAACCCATGCCATATACCCTCCCCCTCTGTCTTCCACCAACAACTTCTGACCATGTCTGATACTCAGAAATATGGGCCGATCCAGAAGATGATCCCTCGCCAGTGGACTGCCGACTTTCTCTAGCTCGTAAGAAATCATCCTGCGAGTTACAAATAGTTTTATTAAAATAAAATTTTATTCTAAAAATCCAAAAAATTTTACTCACATGAGCCTTCTTAGACTTCTCATCAACCCACTGGTGGTCAGCTTGATGTTGATGAGTTCTTGTATGCAGCTCCAATGGTGTTGGCTCCCGACCCAAGTGCTCTTTCTGCAAATTTGATGCTTAGTTATACTAACATAAATATATGTAATAAACCAATTCAAAACACTTACCAGTCGCCGCCTATGTTCTGTATGAGGTACAGATCCACCAGTATGAAGAGAGCTTCCTAAACCGCCGCTGTCAGAGGCTCTGTTCTGTTTATTCTGCTCTCTCATTTTTATAAACTCCGGGGTAGCCCAAGCACTACTCAAATGTGCCCAAACGCCCTCTCCAATCCAATTAGGCCTCTGCCCGGACTTTCTAATGTCCGTGAACATGTCTCTGAGACGGGTCGCTCCTCTCCTCTCAAAATTTGATCTGATCCTCGTGCTGTACTCAGGCAACCACCTAAATTCTTTCTGTACAAATTTAGGCAATATCAAAAAGATTAGTACAAATTAAATCATATATTTGAAATCATACCAAAAAAAAATTACCTGAAATTCTCCAAATCACATATCTCTAACTGGCTTTGGGATCTTCTTCCAGGATAAGTAAGGAGCATCATACTTATTCTTTATTATATCCCGGATCATATGTATAGGTGGCCTTGAAGGATTGAAGCTGCAAGTGACTTTGTTTATCAATAACATGTAATATATCAAAATAAAAACAACTGAATAACTTAAATTGAACTTACTTATCGCCGTCAGGCTCGATGTATTGACGCTTATCTGTTGCTGTTGCAGGATCGGTAGTGCCAACCTCTGGTGGTCGTGATGGTCCACCCTGTTCATGCTGCACCGGATAGGGGTAGTAATATGGGTAAGGGTAAGGAGGGTGAGGACCAGTGGATGGACCAGCAGCCTGTGATGATGGTGGGGGGTAATATGGATAGAATGGAGAAGCATGTGTCTGATCTGGAGAGGGGAAGCGAGGACTCGTCGAGCTGGGAGGGAAGTGGCCAGGGAAGTATGGAGGTACAACAAGAGGTGGATCTAACTGTCCCTGACCCTGCTCTGGTGAAGGCTGCTGGCTTCTGGCAGGTGGTGGCGGTGGTGGTGTAGGTAGATCTGGTGCAACTGAAGGCCCCTCACCTACCTCAGTCTGTGTGGGTACTCTGCTAGTCGTAATCTTCTTCCGGCGGAACTTTGAGGCAAATGATTTACGATGAGGATCGTCGCCTGAAGCCATCTGCAATATTAAAAAAAAAAATAATTGAGAAACAGTTAATAAAACAGTTAATAAAATAGTTAATGAAGCAGTTAATGAAGCAGTTAATGAAGCAGGTAATGAATTACGAGAAGCAGTTAATAAAGCAGTTAATGAAGCAGTTAATAAAAGACAAGGTTGCAAAATACAATATCATTTCTAAGCAGTAATAAAAATTACAAAACATTTAAATTCTACAATTCTAAATTACAGAAACTAATCAGAATCATCAAAACTATTTTCATCACTCTCAAGAGTATCTTCACTTTCATCCTGGTTCTCTTCTTCTTCTGAACTAGTTGAACTATTGACATCTTCTAACTCCATTTCAATAGTAGAGGTTGTAGTTGGCATATCCTCAATTTCAACAGGCATATAACTTGACATCTCATCCTCTTGATGTGTAGTTACTACAATGTATTGTTGATCAATTATTCCCCGTGTTTTTGTTTTTATGACAGCTAGCCAATCTTGTTTGTCTCTGCGACTACTGGGATATTTGCTGAAATAAACTTGAATAGCTTGGCTTGCTAACACAAATGGATCAAACTTTCCGTATCTTCTACTATGTTTAACATCTACTAAACCATACACAGGATGAACCCTTGTGCCTCTATTTTGTACTGGATCATACCACTGACAGTTAAATAAGCATACAAAGTTCTCATCTTCGCCTGGGTATTCCAAGTCAAGGACCTCATTCAAAATACCATAATAATCACACTCATCTTCTTCATGAGTGTTTCCTCTAACACATACTCCACAATTTCCCTTGAATCTGTCAAAGGCAAATTGCTTACGAAATACCTGGTGACAAATAATACATAAGTATTTTAAATAAACATTACTAATTTATTATTAACATTATGTAAGAACTTACTCTAAGATTGGCTCAACTTCTTCACAGTTCAGTAGTATATACAAATTCGCTGTATTTATTTCTAAATCGTTGAGATATCTTTCAACACATTTGCCACTAGGCTTTCCTTGCCTTCTAAATACTGTTAGTGTAGCATGTGATTGTTCTTCTACATCGAAGTCCATGTTATGACCCATTTTTGTTCTTGTACTCCTTACATGTGGCTCGAAATAGTAGGAGCAAAAGTGAGTTGTTTCTTGAGATAAATATGCTTCACATATCGATCCTTCTGGTCATGCTTTATTCTTAACATATTTCTTCAACTTGTTTAGATATCTATTAATCAAATAAAAATATGTTATCTTAACTGATTCAAAAATATTGAGTAATTAGTAAAAATCTTAACACATTTACCTTTCGAAAGGATACATCCAACGATATTGTACAGGTCCACCAACTCTAGCTTCGTAAGGTAGATGGACTGGAAGATGTTCCATAGAATCAAAAAAACCCGGGGGAAATATCTTCTCTAACTTGCATAGGATGATTGGTATGTTATCCTCGTACCTCCGTAAAGCATTTTCACTTAGTTTAGATGAACATAAATCTTTGAAGAAAATGCTAAGCTCAATCAACGGATTTGATATGTAATCGGGTAACATACTGACTATGATCGGAAGAAGAACCTCCATAATTATGTGACAATCATGACTTTTGAGTCCAAATAACCTTGCAGATTTCAAGTCAACACATCGGCTTATATTTGATCCATAACCATCCGGCATTTTTAATCCTTTAAACCACTGACATATCATTCTTTTTTGCTCTAACGTGAAAGAGTAAGGAGCTTTGGGCTTCATTAGTTTACCGTCAGTTGTTGTTACCAACTCCAAATTTTTTCGCCGACAAAACTCTTTAATGTCCATCCTTGCTTTGACATTATCTTTACTCTTGCCTTTAACATCCATAATTGTATTAAAAATATTATCCAGAAAGTTCTTCTCAATGTGCATAACATCCAAGTTATGTCTTATCAAATTAGTTCTCCAATAAGGTAATGTCCAGAAAATACTTTTTTTAATCCAATTATGTTGAACACCATAACCCGGAAATTTAGATTCTGATAGCATTGGATAATCAATAATTGTTGGAATGTTGGATAGTCTCTGTAGTATCTCATCACCACTTAATCTGGGTGGAGGAGGTGATCGCTCAATTCTGTTTTTAACAAATGCTTCTTTATTTCTTCGGAACTGATGATTAGCATTTAGAAACATACGATGACAATCAAACCAAGTATTTTTCCATCCATGTTTTAATGTGAAAGCTTTACTGTTCTCCATGCAGTAAGGACATGCTAATTTCCCTGCTGTGCTCCAACCAGACAACATACCATAAGCTGGAAAATCACCGATAGTCCACAACAAAGCAGCTCGAAGGAGAAAATTTTGTTTTATTGATATGTCATATGTGAGCACTCCTTCTTCCCATAATAATTTAAGGTCATCAATTAATGGTTGCAAATAGATATCAATCTTAGCCTTCGGATTATGTGGTCCAGGTATAATCAGAGTTAAGAACATGAACGGAGTAGTCATACACATCTCTGGTGGCAGGTTGTATGGTGTTAATATAACTGGCCAACAAGAATACGGTGTAGCTGTTTGACTATAAGGAGTAAAACCATCAGTACATAATCCCAATCTTATGTTGCGGGGTTCAGCAGCAAATGAAGGATGCACTCGATCAAAATGTTTCCACGCTTCAGCATCTGATGGATGAGAAAGAACATCACTTTTTGCTATTTTCTCCTTATGCCATCTCATATGGCCTGCTGAACTCATTGATGCATAGAGCCGCTGAAGTCTTGGAATGATTGGTAAATAAAACAAATGGGAATATGGCACATCTTTCTTTGGACGACGTTGTTTTCCCGAGTTCTGCTTAAAACGAGGAGCATTGCAGCTGCGACAAATAACTTCTGCTGCATCATCCTTATAGTATAACATACATCCATTGATACAACAATCAATCTTTGTAGCAGTGAGACCCAGCTTGGATACTAATTTCTTTGTTCGGTACAAGTCTGAGGGAATTATATTGTCAGCCGGATTAGTTTCCTTCATAAGACCAATAACGTCATTAAAACACTCACGGGGAATATTATACTCAGTTTTAATACTTAGCATCCTCACTGCAATGGATAATTCCGAATGCGTACTGCAACCTTCCCAAATTGGCTTTTGAGCTGAATGTAATAACTCAAAGAATTTTTGTGTCTCTGTATTTGGTGGCTCTTCCACATTAGACCTTAAATTATGACCTGCTACATCAAAAATAAGGTCTTCATAGGGTCTACTCATTTGATCTTCATCAAATGTTTCATAAGCTGTAGATGAACCAGCATGAGCATCTCTATGTGGCTCGTACTCGCCATGTGATGTCCAAATCCAATAGTTTGGAAGAAATCCCCTACGATATAAATCAAGTTTCACATCATCGGGCTTTTGGAATGCTAGATTTTTATGCTTCGAACACGGACATCTAAACATTTTATCAAGCTGAAAGGAAGGCAGTTGAGATGCAACTTGAATGAAAGTTTCAACTCCCTGTATAAATTCAATTGTCAATCCTTTTCGACCCGGCAACAATCTATTATACATCCAATATCTCTCTTCTTGGATAGTCATTTGCACGTTGAAGTAAACGTACCCTACATGTTGGAGGCATAAACAATCTGTTATACATCGAAATAGATTTTTATGCTTTGAATGACTTAATCATGCTCTAAAAGAACAAAAGCTTATCCATATGTTGCATTTATTTGACTTGGGGCCTAAAGGGGCAAGGTGGTCAACCCTGGTTGACTTGGTCCTCCATATTCTCATTCATATTAAAATCTATATTAATAGTGTTCTTCTCATAATAAAATATGAATTTTGAAAGAAATAAATATTATATTAAATATATATAATGCCCAAGGAAATAGGTTTTTCCAAAGCACAAGAATTATACAACATAACAAGGCAAAAGTGCCTACACTATGTGATATTTTCTTATGATCAATAAAAGAGATATACAAGCAGCATAAATAAATAGCTGAATAACAACGAAGACTCAAAATCCTACCAAATATCTAATTACTTAATAAAGGTAATATGAATTACATCTCTACGATAGAAGGGTATATTTAACTCATAAACATAGTAAATAATAGTTATTCTTAAGTGAGCGACATGAACTCCAAATTTATTTGAGATTCGACCAATAACACCAAGTAAAACTCAACTCATTTATCCTACACATAAAGAGGATTATAAATCAGCCACACAAGTGTATTGTAACGCCCCATGATCTAAATGAGAAATTTAAACCTACTTTTTTTATTTACTTGCTAATACTCTTGTAATTTATTATTTCACCAGAGCAAGCTATCATCTCAAACCATAAAGAATGCTCATCTACAGAGTATATACGATATTCAAAATAATCTAGATTACAATGATTTTAATAAACTCAAATATAGAAAACTAGTGTCATAACCCCTTTTTGCAAATTAGTAAACAATTCAATTTAAATTCAATTCAAGCATGTTAGAATTCTATGGGACCAGTGTAAAGTCATCCTTTCACTGAAATTTAGTTTAGATAATAATCATGTATAATTCAGTTAAAATCTATTTCCAATGTCATATTAACCTAAGTTACTAATTGCCAACCTATACATGATTATTCTATCAAATTAGGTTGACTTTGATTTGGGATATGTTTACACATGTCACCTAATCATCTCAACTTAATTTGATATATCTATTCTTTTATAATAAATTATTTAAGTTCATAGATTATCATATGATCTATGATAATCTATGAACTTTGTAATTTTAGTAGTAATAGACCTAGTGAGGGGATTGTGACTTTGGGCGATCAAGTCATTAATAAGAGTACACGTTTTAGATATCTTGGATCTATTGTTCAGAGTGATGGTGAAATAGATGGGGATATTATCAGCAGAATTCAAGTTGGATGGTTGAAGTGGAGGAATGCATCGGGCTTGTTATGTGATAAAAATGTACCCCTCAAACTTAAGGGAAAATTCTATAAGATGGTAGTGAGGCCTGCAATGCTTTATGGTGCTGAATGTTGGCCATTAAAAGAGAAGCATAATACTAAGTTAAGTGTGGCAGAGATGAGGATGCTCAGGTGGATGAGTGGCTTTACCCTTAGAGATAGGATACGAAATGAGCATATATGTGAAAAAGTTGGAGTAGCTCCAGTAGAAGATAAGATTAGAGAGAGTCGCCTTAGATGGTTTGGTCACATTAAACGGCGGCCTTCCGATGACCCGGTTAGGAGAGTAGAGGTATTAGATTTGACTTATGTTAAGAAAGGTAGGGGTAGACCTAAAAAGACTTGGTTAGAAAATATTAGGAATGACCTTTCTTTATTAGATTTAAACGAGAATTTGACTTTTAATAGGACACAATGGAGAAAAAGGATTCATGTAGCCGACCCCACGTAGTGGGATAAAGGCTTGATGTTGTTGTTGTTGTTGTATAGATTATCATATGATCTATAACTAAATAATTTATTATTAAATCCTTCCATAGGGTATTAGTGCACTTTTTATTGCTCATGATTGCTATGTTTTAGTGTGATAGTGATTAATGTCCAAGGGTTAAAAGAACATTGATTTGCTTGCCAATAATCTAGTGCCATTAGGAACAACCATTAAGGACTTGTGTCTTAGCCAACCTAGCCAAATCTAGGGAGAACTACACACATACCTAAACCTATGCATTTTATCCAAATTGATTTTGAGAAACATTATAAGCATTAATCCAAGCACACCTAAACCTATGCACCATAACTCTCTCTCTCTCTCACATTTTTAAAGTATAAAACATTAACTAACAAGATAATATCAACAAATAATCAAAGAAAAACCATAAAAAATAACCTTAAAAGAGAAATCGGTTTGTTTGGGGTCGGAATCGGTCGGCGGTCGGGCGTCGGAGTAAACTCGTCGGCGGCGGTCGGACTGGGGACGGCGGCGGTCGGACTGGGGTCGGCGGCGGTCGGAATGGGGTCGGCGGTCGGAGTTCCTTCGTCGGGGGCTGATCGGACTAGCGGAGGAGCCGATAGAGCGAGCGACCGAGAGAGAGAAGGAAACAGGGAAAATGAAATGAGCGGGGCGAGGGGGCTCGTATTAGGGCTTTTACCGGTGGTTTTCCGGCGGTCTAGACCGCCGAAACAAAATCACTTATCACCGGCGGTTTAGACCGCCGGAAAACCGCCGGTTCACGTTGATATCCGGCGGTAGTCCGGCGGTTTAACGACCGTCGGTAATACCGACGGTGTATCGTAGCTAAGCCGTCGACTTGGCCGTCGTTAGAGTCCGACGGCGTAACCGCCGGCGGAGCCGTTGGTAGTACCGACGGGCTATAAACCGCCGGTCAAAACCGCCGGTATAGGCCATTTTTCCTGTAGTGTTACAATGTAAGAAATAATTATAAAATAAAGAGATTAATATTTAATAAATTTATGTGTTGTTATACTCTAATGTTTAATCCATGGATTCTTCTTTAAGTCACATTCAAATATAGGTTGAGATACAAGAAGAGCCCATTCACAAGTGAACTTTCAATTTCATTTAAGAGTTTGAAATCCTTAGAATAAGCATAAATTAGGAGAAAAATTGTTGCATTTTTTTTTGTAATAACATACGATATAATTCAAAATCTATTTGTTATATATTTGTAAGTACTATTGTGTAACAAGTCTTTCCTTAATTGTCATAAAGCAACCTAGGAAATCTAACTTATTCATAAAGCTCTATTTAGTTCTATTGAGGCCTACAGACTAATTCCCAAGCAACATTCCCAAAAAAATAGTTTAATTTATTATTATTCATCTTCTTTTTTAGAATAACCCTATACTAGTCCTATTCTCATCTATATTGAATAAATCCTTAAATTAACATAGGACCTTTTAGTGGCTTATCAACATTCCTTAGATCTCTTTTAGTTAATCACATTAATGTTGACTTAATGTCGCCTAGTAGATATTTGGTAGATTTTTAGTGTATATTTTGACATTGGTTGATCCTAATAGCGATTAAACTACTAGTGGCTTACCTAGAATACTCACTGAGCCATGTTAAGCCAGCTATAATTTAATTAACTTAATACTTCCTTGCCAATCATAGTTGGACTCTTATACTTTAGTTTAACCCTATTAAATTCTAATAAAGTTTAGGTTGGCTTACCGTAAAGACCTTTATTTAGTTAATTATATGAGTGTTGACTCAATGCGCTTGGTAGATCCTAGCACTCAGGAAAATCTCTCATTACCGACGGCCTATATCCACCGAAAATTGAAAAATTTTGCCAGAAATTGCTTATTTTTAGTGAAAATGTAGTTTATGATAAAACACACGTTGGAAACCTTTTTCCAGCAGAATTTTTAATCCTAAAATATTTTCTTCGGATTTACTGACGGATATCCAGTGGAATTATGTGGCAATATTCATTGTTTACGAGGCATTCTTACCGACTGTTTATCCACCGAAACTTCCAGCGAAGTTTTTTTGCCTAAAATATGATACATCTTCATCGTATATCTATTTCTAGCAGATATTCTACTAGAAATCCACCATAAACCTGTAGGAAAAAAAAAGCACTCCCTTTTATATTTTCTACAACACAACAAACTTGTATAAAAATATACATATATCATATTCATTCAAACATTGAATATAAAGACATGCTACATGCATGTACTAATAGATTTGATCACAACATTTTATTGAATATTCAATAAACACGTTAGAATTGAACATAAAGTTTATTTATTGCATAATTTAAAATGGAAAAAAATATACAAACATACAAATGAAGTGTTCAACATATAAATGAAATGTCCAGTAATAACAAAATAATATCTAATAAGAATAAGTCACCTCCTTTGCTGATGCTATCTGATTTCCACTGAACTGCTTTCTCAATTTCTAGAGCTCATGCAATAATTGAGTTTGATACATCTACATCTGCATCTGCATGTTAGTTTATGAATTTTTTACTTGCTCTACCTCGGCTATAAGGGCAACTACCTGTTGGCTATATAATGACTCCTGACTACTTGCTAAGAAGTTGGAGCCATCATATGTCTGTCCCTCATATGTGTAGGCTTGCGATCCAAAACCATAAACACGACTTTTCTGCATTCTACCTATAACTTACGACTAAGTGCGATAGTTAGAATAATCTACTAATCCCCTAGAAGATCCCTAACATGCTCTGGAATGGCTCTCTCGATGTCGTGTATAGTCATCATACAAAAGTTAATACAAGATTAATCAATTTACACATAACAACTAAAATATTAAACTTATGTACTCACATACGCTCTCCTTGTTCACTCATCAACCCATTGCTAGTTCTGCTGCTACTTGTGGGTATGACTATGAAACTCAATGGTGGTCGGTTCTCTACCCAACATCTCATTCTATAATAAACTTACATTAGCATTCATATCTAAGTAAATTATTAAAATCTTTAAAAATTTCTTACCAAAAAATAGAAAATGCTATAAAAACATAAAAAATTTCTTACCACACTAAGAAAGGTGTGCATAGGTCTTCAGGGGGGTACCTGTGTGAAAACACAGTTTGCATAAGAGATATTTCCATCGGATTTATCGATGGAATTCTAGTATAATTGTGCAGAAATAATCATCATTTGTGAAGAACTCATTTTTTCGCAGTTTCGAAGCACCTCTTCTGGTGTCACAAATATCCAAATCTTTTATATCTCTACCTTTCTTAATATAAGCCAAATCTAATACCTTTACTTTCCTAACTAGGTGATCAGGAGGCTGCCGTTTTATGTGACCAAGCCATCTAAGGAGACTCTCTCACTATCTCTAATCTTATCTTCCATAGGAGCTTCTCCAACCTTTTCATGTAAATGCTCATTTCATATCTTGTCTCTAAGAGTAAAGCCACTCATGAGCCCAACACATTCCTCCACTAAGTTTGAGGGGAATTTTCTATTACATAATAAACCAAATGCCATATCTCAAGTAAAGCCACACATCTTATAGAATTTTCCTTTAACTTTGAGGGAATTTTCTATCATACAATATGCCGAACACATTCCTTCATTTTAACTATCCAACATGAATTCTACTAATAGTATCCACACCTATTTCACCGTATACACCCTCTCTAGTCTTATGAACAAGATGAATACCATCAACAAAATGCATACAACATGGTACAATATCTTATAAATGTCTACTAAGAACATCTATGACCAAAGAAAATTTTTGGCAGGAGGCGACTAATGCAAGAGGGAGCGAAGTGAAATGAGAAGGAAGCGACCACAAAAAATAGGGCCTTTTCTGGCGAGAATACCGATAGATTGTCCACATAAATGTTTTCGATATAATTTCTATCAAAAATATTTCGTCGGATATAAGTAAGCCGACAGAAAATCCACTGAAAGTTTCGTTGCAAGTTTTCAAAAAATCGATAGCTAAGCCGTTGGTTTTTTTCATCAGAAACATTCTAGCTATTTATCTGTCAGAAACCCACCACTAAGTTACCGATGGAATATCCATCGGTTACACAGCCACTTCTATCGGCGGATATAATTATGCTAGAAATTCTCCCAATATACCTAGTTTTCCTATAGTGTAGGTGGAGTTCTAGACTCTAGATTGACCATTATAATTCTTTTCAATATAACAACATATATTAACACAGTATTATTCTCTTATGTCTCTCAAGCATAGGCAAATGATTACAAATCTTTGGAAAGAGCAGAAGGAGTTCTTTTTGAATATCAGGGCTTAGGATTATTATCAAGGGAATCAATATATTTAGACTTTCTTTGAGACAATTTTTTTGGACTATTTAAAGCAATTTTTAGTACAAAAGTTATCTTGAAAAAAAAAAAAAGATTGGCCAAAAGCTGCATGGCTTTGTTTACGATAACTTTCTTAGCGCTTTCTAAAATAATTTTATGGTACAAAAAATTTTAGTTCATGATGTTTTTGTACTAGAAATTTAATTTAGAAAATAATAAAAAAATTATTCCAAATGAAGCTTTAATTCCTTCTTATTTATAAACTCTTTAATATCTCAATAGTTATTTCGACGGGACTTGCAGACCCGGTTGTGAGAGCGCGAGACTAGATCTAGACTCTAGGTGCTAGATTCAGGATTATGCCGTTGCAGGACTTGGCCGGGGTGCATGCGCTGGCTTACGGGGCTTTGCAGGACGCGAGTCAACAGGCATCAAGCAAGTGACAGAGTCTTGAGACCATATCAGACCCATTTGGGTGCGAGAATCACCGAATAAGAAACTGTGGCCTGTGGTAGTCAGCGAGGAATGATGATTGCTATCCCCTCTCCATCTCCGATGCAAAGCGAGCTTGGCACAGTGGCAGTCAGGCTTCCGGGTCAACCTGATTGGTTTTGGGTTTCTGTGTTAACTCAAATCCGAACAGGATTTATAAATGTGTCAGAATCCTGAACCTGAACTTGACCATAATGAAAAACAGGTTGACCCAAACATAGAATTTTTTGGGCCGTATTCTGTCCTTGTTTGGGTCGGGTTAGATTTTGACACCTCTAAATTATAGATTGACAAGGTCTTGATATAATATGAGATAATTTGGATTTGGTCTTTTCATTAAATAAGCATTGTTGAATAATATAAGGATACATAAGATGAATTTACTTTAGGCTTTTAGAAAGTGGAGTCTTTATGGATAGGGGTATTAATTATTGACCCGACTCAATAATGCGGCCTAGAAAATTCAAGTTTAGGTTGACCAATTTAATAAATGGGTCGGGGCCAGGTTCCATTTTTTTGACCCGTTTAAAAAATTGGGTCAGATCGGGTCAACTTGCTAACCCAAAATTGTCCCAAATTTGACTCGTACTTGACCTCACTACTACCATTGATCACCCTTGCATAGGAAGCACACACCCGCAACAGACAACACATGCACCCTCGTTAGTTGCGCACATAGCACGCACCTAAATAGGTGACTTGCTTTCGCTAGCTTTGCATACGATACACACCCGCACAAGCACACTCACACTCTCTTGGTGACGCCGCCTCTCCCTCACCATTCTCACTTGATGTGCCTGTATGTGGCCTGCACTTGATCCTCGCGTGGTCCTTCCCTCTCCTATAGCCCCGTGCGGACTTATGATTGATGCTTGGGGATTGAGTTGAGTCAAACCAGTAACCTGATGGGTCGTGTTTGGTTGTAAATTTTTGACCCGTTTATAAAATCGGGTCGGGTTTGAGTTAGTTGTATTGGGACCGGGTCAATTCCAAGTTTTACCCGAACCCAAGACAAATACCCATTATAAAACCCCTATTTATGGAGACTCATGTTATATGGAGAGATATGCCTTGGTGGATGCCATGAGTTCCAAGTAAAAGGGTGCAGTGTGCAAGATAAGCACATGACCAAGTAGAGGTAATTCATTTGGATAGATCACATGATCTAGCAATGCTATATCATAATGTTGATGTAGTTTTTGATCGAGTTTGTATACTTCTTAGTAGCTTCTTTTAAGATTAATTGATTATTGTTCTTAAAATATAATATTTTGATAGGAGTTTGAGAAATAAAGTATTATATTTTCCCTTATGCCGAAGCCTAGGCATTCAAGATGATCAAACCAATTACTTGTTGACTAGATAAATGTATCTTTGAGGATGCGATGAGTTCCAAGCAGAAAGCTACATTGTGGAAGGTAGGCGCATGAAAGATAAAGGAAGTTCATCTTGATTAATCACCTATCCTCCCAAAGCTAGATCACAATGCTGAAGTAGTTTGTGATCAAGTTTGTAGGCTTCTTAATAGCTTCTACTAAGATTGATTTATGTCTGTTTTTTTAAAAAATATATTTTTATAGGAGTACAAAAAATAATGTATTATAATTATTGTGTCCTGGAATATTCACGGTGATATAGAAATATAAAGTTTAACATCTTAGCTTTCTATAAAGATACATGACATAATCAGATAAAAGAGAGGGTGTAACATCATAAGACACGCAAGAGTTTTTACGTAGAACCCCCTAAAAAGGATGAAAAACCATGTGGTATAGCCCATTTGAATGAATTCGCTAGTGTTTACAAAAAATTACATATGAGGCCCTTCCTTGAGGGGAGGCCATAATTTTATGTATTAAATATACATCATATAAAGTGCATTACATGGTGGGAATTGGAAGAATCAGTATTGACATATTCATTTAGTCAGCAAAACCTTAGTCAACGGGTGACTAAGGTTTTCAAATGATATTGCTCTTTTGTCTTGCATGCTTTGGAAAAAGTGGAAGAATTTCACTACCTCGAACTTGAAACCACAAGCTCAACTCAATCGCTCGTTGAGCTAATAGATAAATTGTCTCTCTTTATAAATACTACTTATAGGCATCAACAATTCAAAGACATTAATATAAAATTAGTAATATCAGGAGATATTTTGATTTAAATGACATTATAATTTTTTGTTAAAATTTATTTAATTTATTTTCATGATATTTACAATATTATTTATTATAATAATTTTTATTATAATAATTTTTATTATAATAATTTTTTTCAGTATGAGCCTTACAATGACTTCTTCAGATCCAAAGGATATTAATTGAATTGCAATTTATAATTCTATACATCCTAATTAGTATAATGGCCTTACAATGACTTCTTCAGATCCAATTGATCATCATTTTGTGACCTTAAGTCTACCCTTAGCATTATTAATTCATCAACTGATCTTTCATAAGGCTTTAAAATTCATATTAGAATTTAAATCTAAGTGTAAATATTAGTACCTCTAAATCATCTCTTTGCTATTATAAAAATAAGCTTGTATATATTATGAACACATGGGGTCAATAATTTCTTATTTTATGATTATATATATATATATATATATATATATATATATATATATATATATATATATATATATATATATATATATATATATATATATATATATATATATATATATATATATATATATATATATATATATATATATTCTAGTAATAATTAAGATAGAGGTGCAAAGAGACATGTCTATTTAGTTCTATTGAGGCATACAGACTAATTCCCAAGCAATATTCCTAAAAAAATAGTTTAATTTATTATTATTGACCTTCTTTTTTAGAATAACCGTATACTAGTCCTATTATAGTCTATATTGAATCAATCATTAAATTAACATAGGACCTTTAAGTGGCTTATCAACACTCCTTAGATCTACTTTAGTTCATGACATTAATGTTGACTTAATGTCACCTATTAGATCATTGGTAGATTTTTAGGGTATTGATTGACATTGGTGGATCCTAACAGCGATTAAACTACTAATGACTTACCTCGAATACCCATTGAACCATGCTTTAAGCCTGCTATAATTTAACTAACTTAATACTTCCTTGTCAATTCTAGGTGGATTCCTATACTTTAGTTTAACCCTAATAATTTCTAATAAAGTTTAGGTTGTCTTACCATAAAGACCTTAATTGAGTTAATTATATGAGTGTTGACTCAATGCACCTGGTAGATATAGCACTACAGGAAAATCTCTCATTATCGACAAACCATATCTGCCAAAAAAAGAAAAATTTTGCCAAAAAATGTGCATTTACGGCGGATTTATCGATGGAATTCTAGCAAAATTTTGTGGTAATATTCATCGTTTACGAGGCACTTTTACCGACGGTTTACTTCCGGCGAAATTTTTCTGCTAAAAATATGATACATCTTCATCGAATCTCCATTCCGACGGATATTCCACTAGAAATATGTAGCAAAAAAAAAAAAAAAAAAATCCACCCCTCTTATGTTTTCTACAAAACAACAAACATGCATGAAAATATGTGTATATAATATCCATTTAGACATTTAACATAAAGATATGCTACATGCGTGTACTGATAGATTTGATAACAAGATTTTATTAAACATTCTCTAAAACGTTTAAAATTAAACATAAAATTCATTCATTGCACAATTTAAAGCAGAAAATGAAATATACGAACATACAAATGAAATGTCTAACATTTAAATAAAATGTTTAGTAATAATAAAAAATCTAATCAGAATAAGTCTCATCCTTTGTTGATGTTGCATGCTTTCCACCGAACCGCTCTCTCAATTTCTGTAGCTCATCCAACAATTAAGTTTGCTACATCTGTATATCAGCTTGTGATTTCCTAACTTGCTTTAGCTCGGCTATACGGGCAGCTACCTGTTGGCTATACAATGACTCATAATTACTTGATGAGAAGCTAGAGCCACCAGATGTCTGTCCCTCATATACGCAGGCTTGTGAGCCTAAACCATAAACCTGACCTTTCTGCATTCCACCTAAAACTTGTGACCAATTGCGGTTGTTAGAATATTATGTTGATCTCCCAGAAGATCCATCACCTGCTCAGAGCTTGCTCTCTGAAGCTGTGTATACTTGTCCTACAAAAGTTAATACAAGATTAATCGATTTACACATGACACCTAAAATATTAAATTTATGGACTCACCTAGGCTCTCCTTAGTCGCTCATCAAACCATTGATGGTCCTCCTACCGCTTGTGGGTATGACTATGCATCTCAACAACGATCGGTTCTCTACCCAACACCTCTTTTTGTAATTGACTTGCATTAGTATTCATATTTAAGCAAATTATTAAAATCTTTTAAATTTTTTTACCAAATGCAAAAACCATAGTAAAAATGCAAAAAATTTCTTACCACGCCAAGAAAGGCAAGCATAGGTCTTTAGGGGGGGTACCTATGTGAAAATGCAGTTTGCGTTAGAGATATTTCTGACAGATTTAATGACAAAATTCTGGCAGAATTGTGCAGAAATATTCTTCTTTTGCGAAGCACTCATCTTCTTCCTGTGTCACAAACATCCAAGTCTTTTTATACCTCTACCTTTCTTAACATAAGCCAAATCTAATACCTCTACATTCCTAACTAGGTCATCAAGAGGCTGCCGTTTTATGTGACCGAACCTTCTAATAAAACTCTTTCACTATCTTTAATATTTTCTTCTATAGGAGCTTCTCTAACCTTTTCAAGTATATGCTCATTTCAAATATTGTCTCTAAGAGTAAAGCTAGTCATGAGCCCAACACATTCCTCCACTAAGTTTGAGGGGAATTTTCTATCACACCCAACACCATATATCTAATAAAGCCACACATCTTATAGAATTTTCCCCTAAGTTTGTGGGGAATTTTTTATCACACAATAAGCCCACCACATTCCTCCATTTTAAACTTCCAACTTGAATTATACTAGAAATATCAACATCTATTTCACAATAAACTCCCTCTCTAGCCTTATCAACAAGAAGAATATCATCAACAAAGTACATACACCATGGTACAATCTCTTACTAATGTTTGCCGGGAACATCCATGACCAAAGAAAAAATAAATGGGCTAACACAGATCAACTTATGGTGGATTTCCTATTATTGAGGCGGCGAACGTCAGTGATGGAGCGGTGTACACGAAGGAGATGGAGGTGGAGTTAGGTGGGCGAAAAGCAAAATGAGAAGGAAAACGACCGCAAAAGGAAAATAGGGCCTTTTTCGGCGATAATATCGCCAAAAATGTTTCCTGTAAAATTTTCTCCGGAAATATTTCGTTAGATTTAAGTAAGCCAATGAAAAATATGCCATAAGTTCCACGGCAGGTTTTCCAAAAATCGACGGCTTTACCGATGGTTTTTTTGTCGGAAACTTTTTGGCTATTTATCTACCGGCAAACCTGCCACTAAGTTACTAGCGGAATATCTGCAGGTTACACCGCCACTTTTACCGACGAATATAATTCTGCCAAAAAATTCCGCAGGTATACAATTTTTTTTTTTTTGTAGTGCAGGTGGATTTCTAGACTCTAGATTGACCCTTAGAATTTTTTTAAATTTAACAACATATACTAACATTTTATTAACCTCTTATGTCTCTTAAGCATAGGCAAATGATTACAAACCTTTGTAAAAAGCAGAAGGAATTCTTTTTGAATATTGGGGCTTAGGATTATTAGCAAGGGAGTCATTATATTTAGACTTTCTTCGAGACACATTTGAAATTACTGAACGACAAGAGGGGGGGTGAATTGTAAAAGTCTTTCGATTAATAAAATTAACCCTAAACAAGAGTTCTAATTTTTTTGTTGTTTTTGAAATATTAAAACAAAGATTTATGCAAATTTGCTTTCACAAAAAAAAAAAAATGCAATAGATATGACAAGATTAAAGTGCAAGCAAAAAGTAAGCAATGATAAAGAAAGAACACACCAAGAATTTTATAGTGGTTCGGTCAAAATATGACCTACGTCCACTCCCCGGAGTCCTCCACTCCGGGATTTTCACTATCAAAATAGTTCTCCTTTTGCCCCCCTTGGCAAGGCGGAGAAGCCTGTACAAACCTCCCTTTCACCAACCGGCGTGGCGGAATACCAAACTCTATTTTCACCCTCTTGGCGACGGCAGAGAACCTTCTCGTTTTTCTCCCTCCTGGAGAAGGCAGAGAACCTCGAGGTAACGGATGTAGACGAGCCTTTCCCTTGGAGATCCTTCCTCAAATCCTTCTCGGGCCACAGGAGGAGCAAGATGCAGCAAGCTTGGAGCAACCGTGTGATCTCCCTCACACCTCTTCTCCCTCACAACGCTCACCTCCTCCTTCCTCTCTCAACCCTCAAGAATTCCTCTAGAATTTTCTCCCTTGGAATCCCTCTCTAACCACGTTCACCCCCTCTGTAATTGTTACCCAAAAAAGACTTGATTGACACCTAAAAACGGGCTCCAAAAACCTCTGATTTCAAAATTAGCCGTTACTGTTCGTACAGTACGATTCAACATCGTACAGTACGATCTTCACAAACAGCCGTCGTCCTGGTACGAAGATGTACGATCAGTACAAAAATAAATCGTACTGTACGATATAATATCGTACGGTACGATCCAACAAGCTACTCTCGTACAGGACGATGGTCTGGACGATCGGATGTCGTCTCTATTCATCGTATGGTACGATTACTATCGTACAGTACGATGTTCAAATTTTCATTAGCCCTGGATTACATGCACTAATCACGGGTTAATTTTAAGTAAGTATTAAAAACAGATCGTACAGTACGAACTTGTTCGTACAGTACGAACGGCGCAAAATCACTTACTTAAACTATGTCACGGCTAGGGTTTTGGATCTGAACATATCGTACAGTACGAAAGACTTCGTACAGTACGATCTATTCACAGAATTGTCCACATAGCTTAGATCGTACAGTACGAAATAAAATCGTACAGTACGATCTACAGAGAAGAATTTTAGTTATAATTTGCAGTTAAAAAAAAACTCTCCCCCTGTGTGTGTGCATGGTTGCTCTTACTCTTACGCATTTTGTGGCCAGACTCAATAAAGTAAAAAGTGCAATAAATGAAAAATACAATATTTGACTCATACTCCTAATCTACCCGGTCTTGAGTCTTCCTTTCTTCCCGAGTCACTTGTGATCTTCCTGAAATGTTAGTGCTCAAGAAAAATAACAGATAAAATAATAATCAATGAAAAGCAGTTCCAAGACACTCATTATTTGGCATCATCAAAATCTCAAACTCGGGGTCATGGGTTGCAACAATCTCCCCCTTTTTGATGATGTCAAATAATTTGTTGCAAGTAAGAAAGAAAACCATTTCTTTTGAAAAATATTTCTTTTGTTATTTTTTTTGTTTTTTGTTTTTTTTTTAATTAAACACAAGAAAAAAATACTACAAGTAAGTACAAAACAAAAGATACTGCATTTAGATAAATAGGTATTACAACATCACAACAAACTTCTCCCCCTTTTGACAGCACAAAAAGGAGGAGCTACTAAAAGCAAAAAGTAAGAGAAGAAAACAAAAAGAAACTACAATGCAAACATAAACAAACAGAAACACCAATTGAAAATTTTTTTTTTTATTTATTTTTTATTTTTTTTTTATTTTTTTTTTATGCATTTATATCTATGACACCTAATCTAGTCCTCAAGGTGCTAAAAGTGTCAAAAGCTAATGGTTTTGTGAATATGTCTGCCAATTGATCTCCTGTAGCGATGTGATGTAATTCTATATCTCCCTTAGCGACGTGATCTCTAATGAAATGATGTCTAATGTCTATGTGTTTCGTTCGAGAGTGTTGAATTGGATTCTTAGAGATACAAATTGCACTTGTGTTGTCACACATGATCGAGATGGTTCCAACAGGTAGTCCAAGATCAAGAATTTGTTGTTTTAACCATAGTACTTGTGCAACACAACTTCCTACCGCAATATATTCTGCCTCAGCTGTGGAAAGTGCTACTGAGTTTTGCTTCCTACTGGACCAAGAAACTAATGATTGTCCGATGAATTGGCAGGTACCAGAGGTGCTCTTTCTATCTATCCTACATCCTGCGAAGTCAGAATCTGAGTACCCTAGGATTTCAAAGGAAGTGCTGTGTCTGGGATACCAAATTCCTAAGTTTGGGGTGCCTAGTAGATATCTAAGAATTCTTTTGACCGCAGTTAAGTGAGACTCTTTAGGATCGGCTTGGAAACGGGCACAAAGGCACACACTAAACATTATGTCCGGTCTACTGGCAGTCAAGTAAAGTAGGGATCCAATCATTCCTCTATATTTTTTCTGATCTACTGATTTTCCACTAGGATCCTTATCTAATTGGATTGTCGAACTCATTGGGGTGTTCATGGGTTTTGCACTATCCATTTCATATTTCTTTAAAATATCCTTAATATACTTTGATTGGCTAAGAAAGGTTCCATTATCCATTTGTTTTACACTAAAGCCAAGAAAGTAACTAAGCTCTCCCATCATGCTCATTTCAAACTCATTACTCATTGTTTTTGAAAATTCATCGCATAAGTTTTTATCCGAAGATCCAAACAATATGTCATCTACATATATTTGAACAATGAGAATTTCTTCTTTGACCTTTTGTAAAAAGAGTGTAGTATCTACACTACCCTTTTGAAATCCTCTATCCAAAAGAAATGAGCTAAGTCTTTCATACCATGCTCTAGGTGCTTGCTTTAATCCATATAGTGCCTTTTTTAATTTGAATACATGGTTTGGAAATTGTGAGTTTTCAAATCCGGGGGGTTGCTCAACGTAGACATCTTCCTTAATTACCCCATTCAAAAATGCACTCTTCACATCCATTTGATATAACTTAAAGTTCTTGAAGCAAGCAAAAGCTAAGAGCACTCTTATGGCTTCTAGTCTAGCAACCGGGGCAAAGGTTTCTTCAAAGTCTATTCCCTCAATCTGGTTGTACCCCTTAGCTACTAGCCTTGCTTTATTCCTTATTATTGTTCCTGAATCATTCACCTTATTCTTGAAGACCCATTTTGTTCCAACAACACTTTGCTCTTTAGGTCTTTTAACTAACTCCCAAACATCATTCCTGGTGAATTGGTTCAGCTCTTCTTGCATTGCTAGAATCCAGAATTCATCTCCTAAGGCTTGATCTATACTTGTAGGTTCTATCATAGAGATGAAAGCTGAGTGACTAACCTCCTTCCTAAGTCCATGCCTAGTCCTTACACCTTCTGAAGGGTCTCCTAAAATTATCTCTTTAGGATGACTAGAAGAATATCTCCATTCTCTAGGCAAAACTTCCTGAGGTTCGACCCTTTCTCCTAAGGTCATCGTCTCTACTCCTTGAATTGCCTCTATTTCATCATCTTCAATTTTTGATTCTGAGGGCTTATCTGATTCATCAAATACCACATGGGTGGATTCTTCTACTACAAGGGTTCTCTTATTAAAAATCCTATAGGCCTTACCTACAGAAGAATAACCTAAGAAGACACCCTCATCAGACTTGGGATCGAATTTTCCTAAGGGATGTTTACCATTATTTAAGATGAAGCACTTACACCCAAAGACATGTAAATGTGAAAGGTTTGGTGTCCTACCCTTAAGGAGTTCATATGGAGTTTTATTCAGCTTCGATCTAATGTTTACTCTGTTCAAAACATAACAGGCTGTGTTGACTGCTTCTGCCCAAAAGTATCTAGGAAGGGTATACTCCGCTAGCATTGCCCTAGCAGCTTCTACTAAAGTTCTATTCTTCCTTTCTGCTATGCCATTCTGTTGGGGTGTTCTAGGAGCTGAGAAATTGTGCTCTATTCCTATCTCTTGACAGAATGACTCAAATCTATCATTTTGGAACTCTCCACCATGATCACTATGGATTGTTGATATTTCACAACCTAATTTTCGTTGAATTCATGTGGAGAAAACTTTAAATTCCTCAAAAGACTCATTCTTGTGTGCTAAGAATCTTACCCAAGTAAATCTAGTAAAGTCATCTACAATCACAAATCCATAATTCTTTCCACCTAGACTGGCTGTACTAACGGGTCCAAATAAGTCCATGTGTAGAATTTCTAGTGGCCTAGAGGTGATCACGTCTCTAATTGAGTGAAAAAATGATTTGACTTGTTTTCCTTGTTGGCAAGCATCACATAAGTGATCCTTGGTGAATTCTAACTTAGGTACACCTCTAACTAGGTTTTTCTGAGTGATGTTTCTAAGAGTTTTCATGCTAGCATGACATAATCTCCTATGCCATAGCCACGAGTCATCAACTATTGTTTTCAAGCAAAATGATTTTGATCTATCAACGCAATCAAGGTCTAACATGTAAACATTGTTAATTCGTTTTCCTTCTAAAATAATTTCATCAAATAAACTAATCAGGCATCTATCAGTAAAAAACTTAACATCAAAACCTTTGTCACACAGTTGACTAATGCTAAGTAAGTTATGCTTTAAACCATCAACTAATAAAACATTTTCAATTATAAAATTCTTAGCATTACCAACAATACCTGAGCCTATCACCTTCCTGGTAGTGTTGTCTCCCAACGTTACTTTGCCTCCAGTTTTGGTCTCCAATAGGATGAACTTCTTCATATCTCCAGTCATGTGTCGCGAGCAGCCACTATCCAGGTACTACATGCTCTCACTAGGTCTTTTGTGAGAGCATCCCTACAATTTCATTCAAAGATTAGATTTGGGAACCCAAGTGAGTTTGGGTTCCTCCTTATGCTTGCATGAATGAGATGTATGCATGTTATGCTGTGATGGATGCAGTTTAGGTCTCCATACTAAGTGTGTCCTACAGTGAATTGTGCATGTGCGGGCTATGTGACCTAACATGCCACAAGAGAAGCACCTAACACCAGGAAATGGATTTACTAATCTATGAGTATGGTGGTGCCTCTTCCTAAGGTTTTGAAATGCATGCTGTGTTGGGGGTTTTCTAGGATGGCCTACTGTGAGTGATGCAATTTCATTTTCTAATTCTTTTATCTTTTCACTATAGGTTTTATTTTGAGCTGTCAATCCATCAACTTCTATCAATAGCAAGTGCTCACTATGATCTACTTCTAATGCAAGTGCAGTTAGTTTTTCAAACTCTACATCTAGTTCAATATGTGATGTTTTCAAGGATTCATGCGCTTCACTTAGTTCAATATGCTTCTTATTTAATGCATCATACTCATCAAGAAGTAACATGTGATCTTTATCTAAATCAGAATTTTCTTTAACTAAGTTAGCATGCTCAATTTGTAAGGAACTAAATTCAATATTAAGTTTAGCATGCATTTTCTTCAGTTTCCTATACGAGTCATGAATATTCTCAGAAATAAGCAGTAATTCATCATAAGAAAGTTGACATACCTCCTCTTGATCCAATTGATCAAGGTTATCATTAGTTATAAGACACAAATTTGTTACCTCCTCCTCTGCTTCTTCTTCTGATGATTCTGAGGCAGAGTCGGCCCAAAAAGCTTTCTGTGTCTTTGTCTTTCCTCTCTTGTATTTAACTTTGTCATCTCCTTTCTCCTTTGCTGGTTGACTCTTCAGATTAGGGCAATCGGCTCGAAGGTGACCTGGCTTCCTGCACTCAAAGCAAATTGTATCAGATGAAACCTTATTGGACCTTGAGCTCTTACCTTTATTCCAGCTGTTCTGATGACGCTTTTGTTTTCTTTTCAGGAAATTTTTGAACTGTCGGGTCATCAGTGCTATCTCATCATCTTCCTCCCCTGCAGAGCTTTCACTTTCTGAGTTGCTAGCTTTTAATGCCACCGTCCGCTCCTTTTTCTTTTCACCTGCATCACTTTGCCTTTGGCTCACTCCTTGCTCGTATGCAATGAGTGACCCAAGGAGGTTATCAATAGAATAAACATTAAGATCTTTAGACTCAGTGATAGCAGTTATCTTAGCATCATAGGAACTAGGTAGGCATCTAAGAATTTTATTCACTTTCTCAGAATTTGAAATTTCTCTACCTAATGCATGCAATGATGTCACAATTTGGGTGAACCTAGTGTACATGTCAGAAATTGTTTCGCTAGGTTTCATACGGAATAATTCATAATCATGCAGTAGAATGTTAAGCCTAGACTGTTTTACTTCGTTTGTTCCTTCGTATGTGATGCACAGTCTATCCCAAATCTCCTTACCAGAAACACAAGTAGATACTCTCATATAGTCCTCAGATTTCAATGCACAAAAAAAACGGTTTAAGCATTTAGCATTCAGTTGGGCTAATTCCCTATCCTCATTGCTCCATTCAATAAAAGGCACAGAAGTTTTCAAACCATTAACTTTCTTGAACGGTGCAACATATCCATCATTTACTAACATCCACATGCGGTAATCTATAGATTGCAAAAATGTAGACATTCTAATTTTCCAGAAATCAAACGGTATGTTATCAAAAAGTGGTGGACGAGTTATTGAATAACCCTCCGCAGTGTTACGATTACCAAAATTCGACATGATCGTTTTTTCAAGGTTTTCTAAAACACTATTTTTGAAAATCTGGCTCTGATACCAATTGAAATTACTGAACGACAAGAGGGGGGGTGAATTGTAAAAGTCTTTCGATTAATAAAATTAACCCTAAACAAGAGTTCTAATTTTTTTGTTGTTTTTGAAATATTAAAACAAAGATTTATGCAAATTTGCTTTCACAAAAAAAAAAATGCAATAGATATGACAAGATTAAAGTGCAAGCAAAAAGTAAGCAATGATAAAGAAAGAACACACCAAGAATTTTATAGTGGTTCGGTCAAAATATGACCTACGTCCACTCCCCGGAGTCCTCCACTCCGGGATTTTCACTATCAAAATAGTTCTCCTTTTGCCCCCCTTGGCAAGGCGGAGAAGCCTGTACAAACCTCCCTTTCACCAACCGGCGTGGCGGAATACCAAACTCTATTTTCACCCTCTTGGCGACGGCAGAGAACCTTCTCGTTTTTCTCCCTCCTGGAGAAGGCAGAGAACCTCGAGGTAACGGATGTAGACGAGCCTTTCCCTTGGAGATCCTTCCTCAAATCCTTCTCGGGCCACAGGAGGAGCAAGATGCAGCAAGCTTGGAGCAACCGTGTGATCTCCCTCACACCTCTTCTCCCTCACAACGCTCACCTCCTCCTTCCTCTCTCAACCCTCAAGAAATCCTCTAGAATTTTCTCCCTTGGAATCCCTCTCTAACCACGTTCACCCCCTCTGTAATTGTTACCCAAAAAAAGACTTGATTGACACCTAAAAACGGGCTCCAAAAACCTCTGATTTCAAAATTAGCCGTTACTGTTCGTACAGTACGATTCAACATCGTACAGTACGATCTTCACAAACAGCCGTCGTCCTGGTACGAAGATGTACGATCAGTACAAAAATAAATCGTACTGTACGATATAATATCGTACGGTACGATCCAACAAGCTACTACTCGTACAGGACGATGGTCTGGACGATCGGATGTCGTCTCTATTCATCGTATGGTACGATTACTATCGTACAGTACGATGTTCAAATTTTCATTAGCCCTGGATTACATGCACTAATCACGGGTTAATTTTAAGTAAGTATTAAAAACAGATCGTACAGTACGAACTTGTTCGTACAGTACGAACGGCGCAAAATCACTTACTTAAACTATGTCACGGCTAGGGTTTTGGATCTGAACATATCGTACAGTACGAAAGACTTCGTACAGTACGATCTATTCACAGAATTGTCCACATAGCTTAGATCGTACAGTACGAAATAAAATCGTACAGTACGATCTACAGAGAAGAATTTTAGTTATAATTTGCAGTTAAAAAAAAACTCTCCCCCTGTGTGTGTGCATGGTTGCTCTTACTCTTACGCATTTTGTGGCCAGACTCAATAAAGTAAAAAGTGCAATAAATGAAAAATACAATATTTGACTCATACTCCTAATCTACCCGGTCTTGAGTCTTCCTTTCTTCCTGAGTCACTTGTGATCTTCCTGAAATGTTAGTGCTCAAGAAAAATAACAGATAAAATAATAATCAATGAAAAGCAGTTCCAAGACACTCATTATTTGGCATCATCAAAATCTCAAACTCGGGGTCATGGGTTGCAACAACATTTTTTTCAACTTTTTAAAGCAATGTTTAGTACAAAATTTTTCTTGAAAATAGTTTAAAAAAAGAATGGCCAAAAGCTCTAAAGCTTTGTTTGGGACAACTTTCTTAGTGCTTTCTAAAATGGTTTTCTAGTACAAAAATTTTTAATTTAAGAAGTTTTTGTATTAGAAATCTACTTTAAAAAATAATAAATAAGTTGTCCCAAATGAAGCTTTAATCCCTTCTTATTTTATAACACTACATGAAAATCCGCCATTACCGACAGATAAAATACACAGGTAACATGAAAATTTTGACGAAAAGAGAATGTTTCAGTCAAATTTTCGGTGGAATTTCATACGCTGGTTTTGCACGCACCGAAAAAATATTTCTGGTGTAAATAATACGCCGAAATACTTTCCGGCATACTTTTTGACGCAAAACAGGCGAAAAAGTGGGTGCCAGTTACGTCGGTTTGAATTAGCTTATTTTGGCGTTAAATACGCTGGAATTATCGGCGTACTATTTCGCTAGAAATACCGGCGGAACAAATGTCGCTAAATATGCCGAAACATAAACGATGAAGGGAACCAGCGCAATATCTGTCGAAAGTATCGGCGTAACCAAGATGCCCAAAATGATTATAGAAATCATTGTATCGTCATTTTTGGTGGATTACTGGTGATTTATCCACCGAAAACCTGTAGCAAAAATTACATTTCCAGGCAGCAATCGGATTTCTACACCTGCAAATAATTACAAATATTTCCAGTACAGATTTCAAATATTTTCAACACTAACTAGCAAAAACTACTTAACAACACAAATTTCCACAGCACAGATTTCAACAACTTCAGCAAATACTCAAAAACATAAACATAAACATTACAAATTATTCATTGACATCAACAAATATTCAAAAACATCATAAATTATTCATTAACATTAAATATTAAAAAACTGATAAAAGTTCATATGAAATTAAAAAAATTAAACAACTACTCTGAATCCGTCGACTCATCCTCACTTGGAGCTACCTCTTTTCAACTCAACTGCTCCCTTATTTTATGCACTTTATCCAACAACTAATTATGTTGCTTATGTATATGCATCTATATGTGTTCCTGCAATTGCACTTGCCAATCAGCATGTGATTTCCTTATTTGTTCTAGCTCCGCTTGAAGGGTAGTTATCTATTGACTATGTAAGGACTCATGTGAACTTGTTGCAAAGCTGGATCCAGTAGAGGTAATCCCCTTGTATGCCTAGGCTTGCAACCAGATGTGGTACTCATAATACTCTACAAAGCCGCCAAAAGAACCCTCACATGCTGTGGCCTAACTCTCTCAAAGTCGTATATACTCCTCATGTGAAAGTTTAAAAAAAATTAAGTAATTTATTTAGACATAAAAAAATTAATAAACATATATACTTATATGAGCTTTCTTGCTGGCTCATTAACCCATTGTTGGTCTTCCTATCGCTTTTGGGTGTGACTATGCAATTCCACAGGAGTTGGTTCTCTACCAACATATCTTTCTATAATAGAATTCTATTAATATTTCTTTTAAAGAAAATTAAAAAAAAAATTAAAATTCATTACCAAACGTCGCCTGTGCTCAGTATGTGGAACGGAGCCCCTAATATAAATGGAACTACCCATGCCCCCAACATCAGAAGCTCTGTTCTGTCGATTTTGATCCTCCCCCTTACTATACTCTATGCTACCCCAAGCAGTGTTCAACTCAGCCCATATAATATCTCTAATCCACAATGGCCGCTCGCCAAACTTTCTAATATATGTAAACATGTCACGCATCCGAGTGGACCCACACTTCTCAAAACTCTTTCTAATTTTTTCATTGTGCTGGGGAAACCAACAAAAATCTTTTTATATTTTAAAAAATATAATATATAATATATATATTTGTTAGCTTAAGTAAAAAAAAAAACACCATATATTTAGATATAACATAAAAAATATTAAACACAAATACCTCAAACTCTCTAAACCACATTTCCTATACTTCTTTCAGGACTTTCTTCCAAGAAACATAAGGAGCATCATACCTGCTCTGTATTATGCCCCGTAATTTATGTGTCGGTTGTTTTGACGGGTAGAACTTACAAAAAATATATTAGGTGAGAAAAATATATAATATAAAATAAATATATTTGTTAGCTTAAGTGAAAGAGAATGTAAGTACATGTCACCGTCAGGTGCAATTAACATTCGATCATCTGTCGCCTGCTCTAGTGAAGCTGGGGTCGAAGGCCCCCCTTTAACGGGTTGAGGGGGTGGTGGGGGATAGTATGGCGGAACATATGGTGGATAAGGATAAGCAGAAGGGGCACCATAAGGTGGGGGTGGGTAGTAAAGGTAGAAAGGGGTACTCTGCATCAGGTCTGGTGAAGGAAATTGGGGGCTTGGTGAGAAGAACAACAGGCCACTAGCTCTAGTAGTGGATAAAGATGTGGTAGGCTGAGTATGAGTGGTAGGCTGAGTATGAGTGGTAGGCTGACTATGAGTGGTAGGCTTACTATGTGTGCTAGGCTAACTATATATGGCAGGCTAAGACGAAGTGGTCCCCTCATTACGTACAGACCTAGATGGTCCGGCTGTAGTAATCTTGTTGTGTCTTTTAAAAATATTTTTGATCAATCCTCTGTTAGGATCTTCATTTAAAGCCATCTGCACAGAAAAAATAAGAAATATTAGAAACATGAATTATAACAAAAATATAATATAAAATAATACAACAATTAAATAAATGTAGTGCATTAATAATAAAATAAAAATGTCAAAAAATACCTTTTGTTAACTCATCATTTGTTGATTCACTTTCATATGATGGTACATTTTCAGCACTATCAATTTCCTTATGACTTTCCTCTATGTTTAAATATACTTCCTCTAATTATGGCTCCTTCTCATTAATTTGAATTTATTCATCCACATTGATAGGAAGATTTTTTAAATTTGACATAAACTCTTATTGATGTACCGATAGTATTGAAGTGGTTTTCTCAATTACTCCCCTTATTTTGTCTTCATAACTATAAGTCAATCCTATTTACCTTGTAATCTGTTTGGATAATTAACATAATAGACTTGTCTTTCCTGACTAGTAATGATGAATGTGTCAAACTTTGCATATCTCCTACACCGCTTTATTTCCGTTATACCGTAAATCAAATGTACTCTTATGCCTCTGTTTTGTACTGGATCAAACCATTCACAGTTGCATAGATACACAATATTTCTATGATTAGGATATTCCACCTCTAATATTTCTTATAATACCCTATAGTACTCAGAATAATCCCCTGTATGGATGTTCCCTCTTACACATACATCATAATTTGTTGTCTTCCTAAATTCACACCAATTTTTTGTTTGGAATTTTTTACCATTAATAAAAAATATTTGATAATATTTAACTAATCTATTTGATCTCCAAGCTAGGTCAAGTAGCCGTTGATATTGGGAATCATACCAAAATATATTATTAGCATATTTATTGCATGCAATGCTAACTAATTAAGACAAATTATTCAAAATGAATAGTTGAGAAATATATTGTATTTTTAAATTAAGTAGTGAATTTTTCCTCCACTATCTGCTGTACTTCTCTAAGTTCTGATGTACTTAAACCATCAATGAACCTTCTACAAACTTTAGAGTTTAGAATAAAGTTAAGACTAGTAAATATAGGAACAAACTAACTCATACTTACTTGATATACGACTCAACTTCATCACAATTAAGCAAGATATACAATGTGACAACTGTCATATCCTTATCGATCAAATAGCATATGGTGCTAGCGCGTACGGGTTCATCACTTCCCTTGAATACATATATATTAGAGGATTTACCAACATTTTGAGGTGCAATACTTCTACCTGATTGTGACGTAGTTTCAAAGTAATACAAGCAAAACTGAGTTATATCGTACATTAAATATGCTTCACAGATAGAGCCTTCAAGATATATTTTATTCTTAGCGATATTCCTAAGTTTATTTAAATATCTCTCAAAAGGATACATCCATCGATACTGAACAGGTCTACCGACTATATCCTCATATGGTAAATGCACTGGTAGATGATCCATAGAGTCAAAAATCTTGGAGAAAATATTTTCTCAAGTTTACACAAAATGAAAAAAAATTGCTACTCAATAAGAATCAAGTTCTCTATGTTTAGTTTAGAAGAGAATAAATCCTTGAAGAAGACACTTAACTCGATCAAGTGCTTTAAAATTTAATCTTGCAGATAACTAAAAGCCGTTGGTAGTAAACATTGCATGAAGATATGACAATCATGACTTTTTTATCCAAACAATATTCCTGATCTTATGTCAACACACCTACTTAGACTGAAAGAATATCCATCTGGTACCCTTTAAAAAATTTCTCTTTTTTGCTCTAAAGTTAATGTGAATGAAACTTTTAGTTTGAGAAGTTTTTCACCTCCACATCCTTTAATTATAATATTTTCCTCATATAAATCTCCTTTAAGTCCATCATTATTTTTATATTATCTTTAGATTTATTTTTGATGTTCATGATTGTATTAAAAATATTATCAAAAATATTTTTTTTCTATATGCATGACATCCAAATTATATCTAATTAGGTTTATTCTCCAATATGGAAATGACTGAAAAATACTTTTTTTGATCCAATTATGGTTGACATCATATCCTGTCAATCTGTACTTAGCTAATATTAGAGAATCCATTATTATGGGCATGAACCTTAATCTTTTAAATATTTCTTCACTACTTAATCTTAGATACAGTTGAAATATCACCATTTTATTTTTAGTAAAGACATATTTATTTCACCTAAAAGGATAACTTGGATGTAAAAACATGCGATGATAATTGAACAAAGTCTTCTTCCTTCCGTACTTTAAAGTGAATGATTTTGTATGTTCTATATAATATGAACAAGCTAACTTGCTGAAAGTGTTCCAACCTGAGAGCATACCATACACAGGAAAGTCACCAATTATCCAAAGTAATGTTTTTCACATTATGAAGTAATATTTGGTGGAGATATCATATGTACTTACTCCCTATTCCCATAATAAATTAAATCATCAATTAACGGTTGTAAGATTACATCAATATTGACATTTGGAATATGTAGCCCTCGAATGATAAGTGTCAGAAATATATGAGTAGTCATACACAACTTTGGAGGAAGATTATAAGGAGTGGGTATCACGGGTCAACATGAGTAAGGTGAAGCAGACTAACTGAACGGAGTAAAACCATATACACATAAACTTAATCTTATATTTTTTGGTTCTGCAATAAATGTGGGATGTGTACGATCAAAATGTCTCCTAGCTTCTGCTTCTACTGGATGTGTAATAACACCTTCTTGCAGAATATGATCATTATGTCATCTCATATGTGCAACAGATCTCATGGATGCATATAACCATTATAGTATAGAAATTATTATTAAGTAAAATATATCACTAACAGGTACTTCTTTCAACTTTCTTTTATTTACAGATTTTGGTTTAAATCTTAATGCCGGCATGCAATCTATCAACAATTACATCATCTGATTTTAGGTGCACTAGATTTTTATGTTTAGAACATAGATTGAAACATTCCATCTGATATAAAGCTCGGTAGTTATTTCATTGTCTAAATGAAAATGTTCACCCCATTAATGAATTAATCTGTCAATGTCTTTTGTCTTTGCGTCAATCGATTATACATCCAACTTCTTTTATTTCTAATATCTATAACCTACATATAATATGGAGCAAATAATTAATGGATTATAATAATTTTGTGATAATGGTTAGATAAAGTTTATTGGCAAACGTAAATTGAGCAATGGATGCTAGATAATGTAAGTAAGGAGATGATAATAGTTGGCAACTTGACAACTTGACTACGATCCTTCTGACTTTCATCGCCTGTCTACTCTCCTTCTAACCACAAATGCTTAATTATATTTTTTTCTATAATTATCTTCATTTTATGTGCCCAAATATGAGGCTCCAAACATCACATCACATCATCAGATACTTCCTTCACCGTCATAAATATTTTTGGAATATCTAAAATATTTTTCCTTTAATCTTATTTTGCAATGGAGCTACATAAACCTTATCACATATATGCTCATTTCAGAACTATCTATAAAGGAAAAGCCACTCATCCACCTGAGTATCCTCATCTCTGCAACACTAAGAATAATAGATCTAAAACATATACTCTTATTAACAACCTGCTCGCTCGCCCATAGTCATAATCCCTCAATAGGTCTAGTACTTCATCTCTCTCTAGTCGTATCAACATAAATAATATCATAAGCAAAAGCATACGCCAAGGCACAAACTCTTGTAAATATCTAATAAAAAAATACAAGAAAAAATAAAATCTTACAGTGGACGAAATCAGCAACTGAGGCGGCGAACGTCGGCAAACACAAATAAAAAATTCCAAGTACTTATGGCAGTTCAGAAAAAAATAGTGTGACGAAGAATCTATTCATTAAGTTCAAGAATTCAAAGTACAAGATACATCAGAATACTCCCCCTTTTGACATCACAAAAAGGAGAGGGAAATTAGAAGCAAACTAAAGAAACTAAAACTAAATGAGAAACAAAATACATAAAAATAAACTAGAGAAAAAAACACAAAGAAAATTAGAGAAACGAGTGCCCCTGATCATCAGATGGAGGTGGTGGTGTTGGTTGGTGCTGAAAGTAATTGGAGAGTGTAGCAAACTGTGCCCTAAACCAGGCCATATCCTGGCCGTGCTGCTGCTGCTGGTGTGCAATATAGGCATCGAAATGGGTCTCCCACTGATCAAATCTCTCCACCAACTGATCCAGCCGAGAGTGCTAACAGAGAGGAATAGGTTCAGGAACAGGAGCGGGAGCGGGAGCCTCCTCCTGCTCAGCCTCCAGAGCTTCCCCATCCTCTAGGTGGAGACGAGTACTGTGAAGGGCATTGAAGGAACTATTTGAGTAGATGGGTGGTGGATGGTTGGGAGGAGCAAGATCTTGAAGGTTGTATTTGGATTATAGAACATATGCAATGATGTGTAATAGAGCAAGATTGGGCTTTCTTCTATGACCTAGATCTCGAATGATAGTCAAATGCTCGATGTAGTGAATGATCAGGTATGTGGCATTAAATTCTCTATGGGTCAAAATGTAAAAGGTAGTAAGTGAAAGAAGTGGAGTGATGTGAACTCGGTCATCGGCTTTGGGAATCACAGAGGTGCGAAGGATGTGCTGGATCGTCCTAGCATCTTTAAGTAAAGAGCTAGTCTCTCCAACATAAAAGGGTATGTTGGTGTGGCAAAGAAAGTGATTTGTAGTGGACCAGTCAAAGTCAGGATCAGAGACCAGGGTTTGCAGCTTATCCCCAGTGGTGGCAGCTGCAACAGTTCAGCACAATCCTGATATGTGATCTCGACAGGACGTCGATTCACATAAGAGGTGAGAGCAGTGTAGGAAGAATTTATGCGAAGGTTTGTGTAAAATTCAAAAAGAAGTTCAGAACTAAAAGGGACTGCGAGGGTGTGAATAAAGAAAAGAGAAGTGTGAGTGAAAAGATCCAGTACCGGATAGGAGAGATAGGCTGGATTGATTGTTCAAAAGAGAGTAATGCCACACTCTTTGTAACGATGGTAGGCATCCTGATCGTTTGCCTCCCGAAAATGAGGGTCCAACATGCCCCTCGAGGAGCTGCCAGACGTCTGACAAGCACGCTTTCCGCTAGCCATTTAAAAGAAAAAAGCAAGGAAATAGTAAGCAACAACAAGTAAAAAGCCAATGAGAAGGTGTGAAGAAAAAATGGCTAAATTCGGGCTCTATTTAAAAAATCAGCCAGATCGTCCAGGCCGATCGCAGGATCATCCAGGAAGATCCGGTGAAATTATTGTGAACAGCCCGATTGGTCAAAAAGTTGGTCTGATAGTCCGAGACGATTAGACATAGGAGATCATCCCGAAGAGTCAGACCAGATGATCGTTGAAAAAGAGTATCGTCCAGGCTGATTAGATGGATCGTTTAGGACGATGCTCAATAATGGATCGTATCGGCCAAATTTAAAACGTTTTAAATCACGCGCCACGTGTATCATCCAGGACGAAGAGTGGATCGTCCAGGACGATTGTCCAAAAATGGATCGTCCCGGGCGATTTTAAAGATTTTAAACGTACTGATATGTGTATCGTCCAGGACGAACAAGTGTATCGGTCGGGACGATAACCAATTAATGCATCATCAAGGATGAAAAAAATATCGGCCGAGACGATCAAGATGATTGCAGTAGAGGTCGATCATATCGTCCAGGATGATAAAGGATCGCCCAGTATGATGAGAGTAGAAAAGTCAGAATATTCAGCATATGGAATTTTTGAAGTGCGAAAAGCTGATCGTCCAGAATGATATATATATCGACCATGACGATGTAACAAAAAAATTTCAAATCAAAGGAAAGATGGAGATGATCAGAGAAGGCCAAAAAATAATAAGATCAATAAATTAAAAGTAACCACGATAAATAAAAGCATAAAAAGTTTTTTTTTTAAAATCAAGGCATGAACATAATATAGTCTCCATGTGATTGATTTTAAAATTTTGTAAGTTAATGAGTTAACAACTTCAAAAATCCAAAAAATGATAAAATATCCGATCATATTAACCCTAAGCTCGTACTTCTTTTAGGACAAAATATTATTTTGAAATCAAAAGGCCTAACTCAAAAAAAACATTTGGATAAGAAAAAGAGATCCGATCATGACTTGGTTTCAGAAAAATATCTTATAAAATAATATATCAAGTAGTTTGCTAAATCGCAAAATTTAAAATCAAGTCCTTGAAAATCTCAAATGATATATGAAATCTTTTAAGTTTTAAGAGTTGGAGAAAAGGAAGATAGCTTATTTTTTATGGGCTAATTTTATGCCTCTTGTCCATTGAATGACGCACTTTGCACATCTTTTAATTTTTGATACACTTTGTGTATATTTTTTTTTTCAAATTGGCGTCATTGTGCATCTTTTGTTTTTTGCATCATTCGTCACTTTTTTTTTTTAATTTTGCAAGCTATATTTTTTTCCAAAAACTTTTAAATATTCTTAGTTGTGAGTATATCTTCCAGATATTAGAAAAAAAAAACTCACTCTCTAATATAGGGAAAAACAATTCACAAAACAAAATAAAAAATCATGTGAGAGATTCATTGACAAGATAACATGAAATCTTTGAAGTAACATAAAAACTTTGACTATTATTGTATAAGCTAGATTACTGTAGCAAGATAGAAAGGATCTCAATTGCAAAATCGAGTTGTTAATTTGAGATAGACTTTTGGTTAGAAAAGAAATTTTTACCACCAAAATAGGTTAGAAAAAGAGACACGATCAACAGTGTTTTTACCCTTTAGCAGATTTAAGAGATATAACATATTAACTCCAAATTTTTAAAATAAAAAATAAGGCATAAGATATCAATTCAGTGATGATTTGAAATGGAAAAAAACAAAGCAAGGCATATGAAAAAATAAAGTACCAAAAAAACAACTAATCCAAAAAAAGAAATAAACAACAAAAACTAGAAAAATACAGCAAAGTAATCAAAAGATAAAAAAATTAGAAAATTAGTAAAAATCAAGTTCATGCATTAATGTCAATTACACCCAATCTGATCCTTAAAGTGCTGAAAGTATCGAATACTAGTGGTTTAGTAAAAATTTGAGCCAGTTGTTTCTCAATCGACACATGATGTAACTCAATGTCTTCTTTAGTTACATGGTCTCTAATAAAGTGATGCCTAATGTCAATGTGCTTAGTCCTTGAATGTTGGATAGGATTCTTAGAAATGCAGATGTCATTAGTGTTGTCATAAAGAATTGAGATGGTGCCTACAGGTAATCCTAAATCAAGTACTTGCTGTTTTAGCCAAAGGATTTGGGCCACACAACTTTCTAAAGCAATATACTCAGCTTCAGCAATGGAAAGAGCAACAGAGTTTTGTTTTCTACTAGACCAGGAGGCTAAAGATTATCCTATGAATTGGTAAGTTTCAGAAGTGATTTTTCTATCCACCTTACATCCTGCAAAATCAGATCAGAAAATTTAATAATCTCAAAAGAAGTGTTGTGCCTAGGGTACCAGATTCCTAGGTTTTGGGTCCCTAAAAGGTATCTAAGAATTTTTTAACTACAATCAGGTGGGATTCTTTAGGGTCAGCTTGAAATCTAGCACAAAGATAAATGCTAAACATTATACCAGGTCAGCTAGCAGTTACGTAAAGTAAAGATCTAATCATCCATCTGTACTTCTTCTGATCAACTGATTTTCCATTTGGGTCCTTGTCTAATTGAATTCCTGAGGTCATGGGAATATTAATTAGCTTGGTTTTGTCCATTTCATATTTCTTCAAGATGTCATTTATGTACTTTATTTGGCTCAAAAAAGTTCCATCATCTAATTATCTAATGCTAAACCCCAAAAAGTAGGACAATTCTCCTATCATACTCATCTCAAACTCCTTATTCATTATTTTAGAAAAATCATCACATAGACTTTTATCAGAAGATCCAAAAATTATATCATCGACATAGATCTGAATAATGAGTAAATCATCTCCTACTTTTCTCAGGAAAAGGGTGATGTCTACACTCCCTTTAACATACTCCCTTTCTAGTAATAATGTGCTAAGCCTCTCATACCAAGCTCTGGGTGCCTGCTTTAATCTATATAAGGCCTTTTTTAATTTGAAAATTTGATTTGGAAATTAGGAACTCTCAAAACCTGGGGGTTGTTCTACGAACACATCATCTTTTATTTCCTCATTTAAAAAGGCACTCTTAACGTCCATTTAGAAAAGTTTAAATCCCTTATAACAGACAAAGGCTAATATCACTCTAATGGCTTCCAATCTAGCTACAGGGGCAAAAGTCTCCTCAAAATCTATCCCTTCTATTTAGTTATACCCCTTAGCCACTAATCTTGTCTTATTCCTAACCACCACTCCAGAATCATTCACCTTATTCTTATAGACCCACTTGGTTTCAACTACACTTTATCTCTTAGGTCTTTTTACGAGCTCCCAAACTTCATTCTTAATAAATTGGTTCAACTCCTCTTGCATGGCTAAGATCCAAAACTCATCAGAAAGGGCTTGGTTTATGTTGATGGGTTCAGTCATTGAGATAAAGACAGAGTGATTCATTTCCTTCCTAAGTTCATGTCTAGTCCTAAATCCATCAAAAGGGTCTCCTAAGATCAAATCCTTAGGGTGACTCGAAGAGTATCTCCAATCTCTAGGCAAAGTGTGTGAAGGTTCAACCCTTTCCTCCAGATCTACATTTTCTACTCCTTGGATAACCTCTCCTACTCCTTCAGTGTTCTGGTGCTCTACCCTCTTCTATAAATTTTCTACTACAGTGGTAATCTCTCCAACATCATCATCATCCTCAACTCTAAGCTTTCTAGGATCATACTCATATCAAACACTACATGTGTAGTCTATTCCACCACTAAAGTCCTCTTATTAAACACCCTAAAAGACTTCTCAACACTAGAATATCCTAAGAACATTTCATCAGATTTTGGGTCAAAGTTTCCTAAGAGAGACTTCCCATTATATATTGTGAATGAAAACCTTACAATCAAAGACATGAATATGTGAAAGATTGGGTGTCCTACCCTTAAGGATCATATATGATGTCTTATCTAATTTGGCTCTAACATTCACCATATTCAACACTTAACAAGCTGTGTTAACCGCTTCAACCCAAAAGTATTTTGGAAGTAAATACTCAGCAAGCATGGCTCTAGCGGCTTCCACTAAGGTCCGGTTCTTTCTTTCAGCTTCCCCATTCTGCTGAGGGGTCCTAGGAGCTGATAAAATTTGGCTAATTCCCTTGTCCTCATAAAAATTTCCAAATCTCTTATTTCCAAACTCTCCCCCATGGTCACTATGAATGATCAAGATCTCACAACCTAGCTTTTTCTGAATCCAAATGAACAAGACTCTAAACTCATCAAATGACTCATTTTGTGTGACAGAAATCTAATCCAAGTAAACCTCGAGTAGTCATCGACAATCACAAAACTATAGACTTTCTCTCCCAAGCTGGCAGTGCTAACGGGTCCAAACAAATTCATGTGAAGAACTTCTAAAAGTTTAGAGGTGCTAATATTCTTAATAGAGTGAAAAGTGGAATGGATTTGCTTTCCTAATTGGTAGTCATCATAAATGTGGTCTTTTGAAAACTTAAGCTTGGGGACACCTGTAACTAGGTCTTTTTGGATAACTTTTCTAAGGGTTTTCATACTGGCATGACATAATCTTCTGTGCCACAACCATGAATCATCAATAGTAGTTTTTAATCAGAATGAAGCAGCACATTCAATGTTATTTAAATCAAGCATGTAAACATGGTTGATTCGCTTTCCCTACAAAACCGTGTTATTATTTAAGCTCATAATGCATGAATTTGCCAAAAAATTTATGATGAAGCCCTTGTCGTAAAGTTGACTGATGATGAGAAAGTTGTGTTTCATTCCATCTACAAGTAAAACATTTTCAATCAAAATATTCTTGGAATTACCAATTATACTTGCTCCTACCACCTTCATGATGGTGTTGTCTCCAAGAGTCACCTTGCCTCCTATCCTGGTCTCCAGCACTATAAATTGATTAGCTTCG
This sequence comes from Dendrobium huoshanense, assembly GCA_016618105.1. Taxonomy (NCBI): domain Eukaryota; kingdom Viridiplantae; phylum Streptophyta; class Magnoliopsida; order Asparagales; family Orchidaceae; genus Dendrobium; species Dendrobium huoshanense. The sequence continues at coordinate 79,446,430 of CM028359.1, read as the reverse complement.
CTAGTCATATAAAGAGATCGAGCATCCGTTGTCCAGGTACCACATGCTCTCACGAGGCCTTTTGTGAGAGCTTGACTACAAAATTATCAAATGTCAGATTTAGGAACCCAAACATGTTTGAGTTCCTTCTTTTGAAAAGTAGAATGCAATGCATGCTGTGGATCATGTAACTTGGGTCTCTAGACCTAATGTGGGCTATGGTAAATAGTGCAAGTGTGTGCTATGTGTCTTAGCATGCCACATGAAAAATATCTAACTTCAAAAAAAGGATACACTAATCTTCTCCTATGCTGATGCTTTTTATGAAAAATATCTAACTTCAGAAAAATGATACACTAATCTTCTCCTATGCTGATGCTTTTTATGCAGTGCATGAAATGAAGATTTTTTATTTTCAAAGGTTTTTAAATTTTCTAATTTTGTATATTAATTCTTTTTCTAATTCAGAATCGGATAATTTTAAAGAATCATGAGAATCAGATAACTAAACATATTTTTTGTTTAACGCATCAAACTCATCAAGTAAAGCCATGTGATTTTTATCAATTGTTGAATAATCTTTGAGAAGATTTTCATGCCCTTTTTGTAAATTAAAAAATTCCAATTTCAGGCTAGCATGAGTTTTCTTAAGTTTCTTATATGATGCATGCATTTTTTCAGAAACTTCAACGAGTTGCTCATATGTTAGTTCACATACGTCTTCTTGGTCACTTTGACCAAGATTATTGTCCGCCATTAAGCAAAAGTTTGTTGTCTCCTCCTTAGGTTCAATTTCAGAGGAATCTAATGCAGAATCTGCCCAGAACACCTTTTGAAATCGCTTTTTGCTCTTGTCCTTTTTTAAGTTTGATTTCTCCTCACCCTTCTCCTTACTTGGGTGTGCCTTAAGCATAGGACAATCATCTTTAATGTGCCTAGGCTTCCTACATTCAAAGCAAATTATATTATTAGAATTCTTAACATTTTTGCCACCCTTACCTTTATTCCATTTTTGATGATTCTTGTGCTTCTTCCTTAGAATGCTCTTAAATTGCCTTGTGATTAAAGCAACATCATCGCTTTCAGGCCTGGAAGAGTTAGTGTCCGAATCATTCGCCTTAAGTGCCACCGTTTTCTCCTTCTTCCTTTCACCTGTATTAAGATTTCTTTGATTTACCCCTTGCTCGTAAGCAATGAGTGAACCAAGTAAGTTATCGATCGAATATGTATTTAAATCTTTAGATTCAGATATTACAGTAATTTTTGCATCAAAAGAGGAAGTCAAACATCTTAAAATATTGTTTACTTTTTTATAGTTAGTGTTCTCTTCCTAAGGCATGCAAAGAAGTAACAATCTGAGTAAATCTCGTATACATATTAGAAATTGATTCATAAGGTTTCATACAAAAAAGTTTGTAATCATGCAAGAGAAAATTCAAACGGGATTGCTTGACCTCATTAGTACCTTCATAGGTGATACACAATTTATCCCAAATTTTTTTATCAGTGGTGCAAGTGAAAACACACATGTAATCTTCCGATTTAAAAGCATAGAAAAAATAATTCAAATATTTTGCATTTAATTGTGTTAAATCCCTATCATCTAGAGTCCATTCAATAAAATAAAGTGGAATAGTAATGCCATTCAGTTTTCCAATTGGAGGTGTATAACCATCCTTAACAAGCATCCACATGTGATAATCAATTGATTATAAAAACGTAGATATACGAGTTTTCCAAAAGTCAAAAGGAATATTATCAAATAAAGGTGGTCGGGTAATAGAATACCCTTCTGCAGTATTACGATTTTTGTTGTTAGCCATGAATCAAAATTCAAAAAGTTTTCAAACTTAGTTTTTATGAATCCCGCTCTGATACCACTTGAAAGTTCGTTAGGGATGTTAAGCCCTTAAGAACTAACCCGAGGCTAACCAAGAGGTGGGGTGAATTGGTATTTTAAAAGATTTTTCTTTAGGTAAAGCACAAAATTAAAATAAAAAACACCATAGAAATCAGAGTGCAAAAATAAAGAAACGTGAAAGCAAAACAAAGAAAGATCACACCGAATTTATAGTAGTTCAGTCAATCCTTGACCTACGTCCACTCCTCGGAGGCACCCTCTAAGTATTGCACTAACTAAGTGTATCTCCTTTAACTCATATAGCTAGGCGGAGAAGCCTTTACAACAGACTCCTTTTGCTTCGTCCTGAAGCGGGCAAAGAACCCATACATTTTGCTGAATTAGACCACCCAAGAACCGCCCAAGGACGCGGGATGAAGAACGGAGACGACAACTTGGAACCTTGCTTGGAGCAACCTTTGTGAACTCTCTACAAATTAACTCGCCCTCACAAGTTTCTCTCTCTCTCTCTCTCTCTCTCTCTCTCTCTCTCTCTCTCTCTCTCTCTCTCTCTCTCTCTCTCTCTCTCTCTCTCTCTTTCTCTCTCTCTCCCTCCCAAGGCTCTCTCAGGTCAAGATAGTAGCACTCAAGGTCTTAAGCTTGAGAAAATTTGGGTCCTTTAAATAGAATTTTAAGAACCGACATTATCGTCGTTCTCATCTTAGCCGATCAGTATAAAGTAAGCTCAATCAGCTAGGATGATTTGAGACGATCAGAAGAAAATTGCTTACATCATCCAGGTCGATACAATATCTTCCTGGACGATTAGTTCAAATTCGAGGAAAATCATCCTAAATATCGCCCTGAATAGATTCTGGTAGATGTCAATCGTCCAGTCCTTCATCTTGGTTGATTCTGCGATCAGCCTGGCCGATGTGATTGTATCAATCAGCCTTAATTACTTTCCATAATTGCCAGATTATTTTAGGCATAATTGTTCTGCATCATCCAGGCCGATGTTGAGTTCGTCCTGGCTGATATTTTAAAATAAAGAATACCTAAAATGATAATGGTGGCTGATTCTTTCTGATTTGAGCCTATCGTCCTGGCCGATACAAGTATCATCTTGGGCGATTTGCTTAATGATAGGTTCTTAACTAGCATGCCCTAATTAGGGTTTCTATTTTTAGTTGGATCGGCTCGGCCAATATGAACTTCGTCCAGGCTGATGTACTCAAAACAGAAAAACTCAAAAAAACCCCTCAAGTGTGTGTGTGCATGATTGCTTAGCATCAGGAATTACTTTTATAATTGACTCAAGAAAGAAAAAATACAGACTTGACTCAACCTAAATCTACCTGATCTTGAGCTGGCTTGAGTTGCAATCAATCTTGTGGTCCTGAAAAATTAGTAGGCAAGGCAGTCATAAAAAAACATGAATGTTTGCTATCATCAAAAGTCTAATCCATAATCTCAGATTCACAACATATATTTCTGACAGACTTCAGCAGTCCAATAAAAGCTGAAGTGAAAGGTTTAATTAAATAACCTGCTAAATAATAACTGTAAACAATTTATTCTTCTTAATACTCTCCCTCTCTCTCTCTCTCTCTCTCTCTCTCTCTCTCTCTCTCTCTCTCTCTCTCTCTCTCTCTCTCTCTCTCTCTCTCTCTCTCTCTCTCTCTCTCTCCCTATCTCTTTTCCCGTTGCATTTTTAGAAGGCAGTGCTGCTCGATGAGTTTAGAAGGCAAAATGGACCGCGTATGAGGCTCGACAAGTAGTTTGACGAGAGGCTCAAACACGTTTATAGTGAAACGAGTCGAACTCGAGCTCGTCTTTGGAGCTCGGCTCGAGTTCTAGCTCAACTCGAACACCTCCTGACTCGAGCTCGACTTGACTCATTTGCACCCCTAATCTGGCCCATATGAGTGCAGTAATAGCCGAACTGGGAACTATAGCCTATGGGCGTCATCAAATTAGGAATCTGGAAGCTATCAAGGAATAAGGATTCTTATTCCCTCTCCGTCCCCAGCACAAAGCGAGCTTAGCACTGTGGCAACCAGGTTTCAAGGTCAACCCAAGTTAGTTAAGGGTTTTTGGGTCAACTCAAAACCGACCCGAATTTATAAGTGGGTCAGAATCTTGAACTTTAACCCGACCATTATGGTAGACGGGTTGACCCAAATCTAGAATTTTCCTGGTCGGGTTAGCAACTAGTTCAATTTTGACACCCCTAAATGATAGATTGACAATGTCTTTATAAAATATGATATAATTTGGACTTTGGATATTGGCCTTTTCATTAAATAAGCTTTGTTGGCTAACATAAGGATTAGTAAGATGAATTTACTTTAGGTATTTTAGGAAGTGGAGTCTTTATGGATAGGGATGTCAAGTATTGACTCAACTCAATAATGCGACCCGGAAAATCCAGGTTTAGGTTGACAAGTTTAGGGTTGGGGTCAGGTTCCCATTTTTGACCTGTTTGAAAATTGGGTTGGGTCTGGATTAAATCGCTAACCCAAAATTATTTCGGATTTGACTCGTACTTGACCTCACCTCTACTATTCTCCCTCGCACAGGGAGCACACACCTACGACATATAACACTTGCACCCTCGTTAGTTGTGCACGCTGCACGCACATGCACAAGTGACTTTACCTCCCCAGTCTCGCATGTGACACACAACTGCATACGTGCAATCACACTCTCTTGGTGATGTGGACTCGCCCTCTCCAGTCTCTCTCGATGCTCCTGCATGCGGCCCACACTCGATACTTGTCTGGTCTTGCCTTCTCCTATAGTCCCTACGCACTTGCGATTAATGCTCGTGAGTTTGGTCGAGTCAACCCGGTATCCTAACTAGTCGGGCCGGGTTCGGGTGCAAATTTTTAACCCATTTGCAAAATTGGCCAGGGTTCGGGTTAGTTGTATTATGTCCAGGTCAATTCTGCGTTCGACCCGAATCCAACCCAAATACCCATTTTGACACCCTTATTTATAGAGAGTCAAGTTGTAGGGATAGATATGCCTTGGTTGATGCCATGAGTTCCAAACAAAAGGGTGCAGTGTGGAAGGTAAGCACATGACCAAGAAGATGTAATTCATTTGGATGGATCACATGATCTTCCAATGCTAGATCATAATGATGATATAGTTTGTGATCGAGTTTGTATGCTTCTTAGTAGCTTTTCTTAAGATTGATTGATTGTTCTCTTAAAATATAATATTTTGATAGGTAGGTGCATGACGAATAAAGGAAGTTCATCTTGATGAATCACCTGATCTCCCACAGTTAGATCACAATGATGAAGTTGTTTGTGATCGAGTTTGTAGGCTTCTTAATAGCTTCTACTGAGATTGATTGATGACCGTCTTAAAAAAATTAATTACATTTCGCATGACGTATAGGAAATGCAGAATATCAGAAAAAACAAGCGAAGGAAGCCTTAATTTCATGAAATATTTTGTGTCACAATATTAGACTTAAATGATCATAATAAAATTTCAAATTTATTTAAAAATAAGTGTGATGTATAAATACTTTATATTCTATTCGTCTGAAAAAAAAATAAAAAATTTATTGTTGAATAAAAATCTGATTGAATGTATGCAACAAAGTCTCCCAACAAACAGAAAAATGTGCCCATCACTTATTTCATTAGATCATTCTGAAGATACAAAAACAAGGAACTTCTAATTTTAACTGAAATACAAGATCCAAACCCAACGCTACCACAAACTTATTAAATATGCGTCATTCTCTGAAAAACCTCATAGAACTTAAATTATCATAAGCAATCACACACACACACGAAAGAGTTAAAAACCACACTTAAATTGTTGACATAAAGAAATTTTTGCTCACTCCTTAGTAGCTTGGAAGACCCCAGTCTTCAAGGTTCGGTCATCTGATTTCACATTCACATACGCGTAGAAGGATCCTTCAACTTCGACATCATTGATCTTCTTCTTGGAATTAATATTGAGGAAGTACATAAAACCATCACCAACCGGCCATCGCTTGGCACTTACCACCTCGATAAAAGAAATCGGTGACTCCAATGAGTTTCGTAAATTTTGATTTTCGACAGCGAACATTGCGAGTTCCTGTACGACTTTGTTGTTCTTAACATCGTTTATCACCTCAATATCGTCGCCATTTGCAGAAGGTGGTGCTGCTGTAGGTGGCTCAGCTGTAGATGTCGTCTGAGCAGTGGTGATAGAGATGTGGTAGAGGAGAGCGATGGCGGAGAAGAGGAGAATGATATTATGTGTGAACGCCATGGATTATCTCTAGCTTGCTTTCTATCTCTCTTATGCAAGTTTGGCTTTTGAATATTGGGTTGTAGGCAAAGAGGTGAGGATGGAGTGCAAGTTTCTCCATTCTTTTATAGGAAGAAATACGTAGGGATTAATAATTAATTAATTTCTTGAAATATTAAACTCTTTGAAACAGTAAACATTATTATTATTATTTTTTGAAGATAAAGAATGAAAAATATGAATTAAAATATGTTTAATCACCTAAACTTTAATCATACCATTTAAATAATTATGCTTTAGCTCAAATTTTATCTTCCTTTATAATTTTTTTTTTAATAAGAACTTTAAATATTCGTTTTTGCCTATCATAGGCTTGATGCCATACATAGAGTTGCAAATGACCAGGTCGAAGTAGAGAGAGCTTTGCCAATCGGTGCTTTCTTAACATTTTAATCATTAAAAATAACGCAAAAAAATATTTAAAACTGTAAAGATAAAGGCAAGTGGAGTACGTATTTTGGTCTCTAAATAGTTTAATGTAAAGGAGTTAATTCCTACTTGACAATCGTCAATTAAATGTTGCAAGGTCGTCTACCTTGCCATCTAATCTTTTATGTCTTGTTTCTTTGTGTTTTTCTTTTTAAAATTCAACACTACAATTAATAATAATAATAATAATAATAATAATTTCAAAAATATTATTTGGACGAAGTTCGAACACGGTTTGAATAAAGCTTGAAAAAAAGGTTTGATCTCGGTGAGATTCAATTTTGTTTTAGTCTTATGAGAATATTAGTCGAACCCAATTCGAACATAGTTTAAACATGATTTGAACCTTTTTTCACATATATTGTCTAGTGATTCCTTTCCAAGCAAGCTCATTTCACACCATGGGTCTTGATACTCAGCCCATAGCGAGCCATTTGTACTTACATGTTATTGGTTTCGATGTTGCCTTCCTCATCAAGCTCCCATTATGAAATATTCTTGTTTGACATGCCGTCGGTCAAATCAGAAGAACCTAGCTCCATCATGAATATATTTTTGTCAGCAAGTTATTTTTGTTCGCGAACACCAGCAAACTCCCATCACAAAATCTTATATTGCGACCATGATTCTTGCTCTAATGAGCTTTGTTGACCTAGGTTTAAATTTGATTTGAATATGCTTGAATCATGTTCAAATTAAGGATCAATTTATGTTTTGAATTTGAACCAATTGAATACAATTTTTATAGTCTAGCTTTATTAAACAATCATGAATATATAAAAAAAAAAAAAGTTTAACTTGGTCCTAAATACATTTTTGGGCATAATTCCCAAAGAAATAAAATTGCAGACATATTTCTATAAATTTTGGATCTCCAATTTACATTGAAATATAAAATTTTAAAAATTAATATAAATTGATTATTATTTGAGTTTTTGTCATAGATCATATAAAAATAGATAAGTATATTATACAATTAAATGATTAATAAACATGTTAACTTAGCCGCCTTAATTTAAAAAATTGAATGGGTCTGGTTTGGGTAAGGTAGGTTGATTTGAGCAAATATTTTCACTACAGGAAAAACTGCATATAGAGGCAAACTTTCTAATGGAAAAATATCTGTCGATATATATTAGCGGGAGTATAATCGGTGGATATTCCGCTAGTAATTGTGCGGCGGGGTTTCTGGCAGATAAACCGTTGGTAATTTTTCGACGAAAAATCTGTCGGCAAAGCCATCGGTTTTACTAAAATCGAAGCTAACTTTCGATGGAAAATATGCTGGAAATTACTGAGAGAACTTTCGACAGAAAACCCGCCTACTTACTTAAACACCATGAAAGGTTTCTGAAGGAAATGAGCCCAAAAATATTTCTGCAAGAAAATCTACCAGAAATATCGCCAGAAAAGGCCCTATTTTCCTTCCACGAATGCCTTCCTTCTCATTTCACTCCTGCTCTTTCCTGCTTCACTCACAATCATGTGAGTCACCTCCCGCCGAACGCCTCCTTCGTGCTTTCGTTTAAACCTCTCCATCCACATCGTTCAACACCTCGTTTGCTGGAACCGACGTAAGTTCTTCTGTTATTAGCCCATTTCTTTTTTGCTTTGTTCATGGATCTTCTCGGTAGACATTTGCATGAGATTGTACCATGGTATATGCCTTTTGTTGATGATATTCTTCTTGTTGATAATACTAGAGAGGGAGTTATTGTGAAATAGATTTTACCATGGTGTATGCATTTTGATGATCATATTCTTCTTGTTGATAAGAGTAGTGAGGGAATTGATGTGGATGCTGTTAGTAGAATTTAAGTTGGATGGTTAAAGAGGAGGAATGCATTGTGCTTATTATGTGATAGAATATTCCCCTCAAATTTAAAGAAAAATTCTATAAGATGTGGTGACACCTCACCTGCAATGCTTTATGGTGTAAATTGTTGGTCATTAAAAAAGAAGCATAACATAAAGTTAAATGTTTGCCGAGATAAGAATGCTCATGAGTGGTTTTACTCTTAGAGACAAGACACGAAATGAGTATATACGTGAGAAGGTTGGAGAAGCTCCTAAGGAAGATAAGATGAGAGAGAGAGAGAGAGAGAGAGAGAGAGAGAGAGAGAGAGAGAGAGAGAGAGAGAGAGAGAGAGAGAGAGAGAGAGAGAGAGAGAGAGAGAGAGAGAGAGAGAGTCAACTTAGATGGTTTGGTCAAATAAAATGGATGTCTCTCGATGACCTAGTTAGGAAAGTAGAAATATTAGATTTGGCTTATATTAAGAAAAGTAGAGGTATAAAAAGACTTAGATGTTTGTGACACAGGGAAAGTGCTAAAAAACTACTAGAAAATAAGTGTTTCACAAACAAAGAATATTACTGCACAATTCCACCAGAATGCTGTTGATAAATCCACCAGATATATCTTCAGTGCAAACTATGTTTTCCCATAGGTACCCCCTGTAGTCTAATGATTGAGGTCGGAAGGACTGATGCCTAGCCATGGAGGTCAAAAGAACTATAGTTAATAGGCGACGGAGGTTGGAAAGACTGTTGTCTAGCGATAATGGTCGGAAGGACCATATTATAGAGATCGAGGTTAGAAGAACCATAGTCGATCGACAACCGTGGTCAGAAAGATTATTGTCTAGTGATGGAGGTAGGAAGGACTATATATAGTCGGCAAACGACAGTTGTTAGAAAGACTGTTGTCTGGTGATGAAGGTCGGAAAGACCGTAGTCGGCGGGTGATAATTGTCAGATAGATCGTTGTCCGCCTGTTGACCCCTATACATAAAACCATGCGAAAAGAGGCGAAAAGGATGATTTAGGCAATGCGTGTATTGACAAAATGCATCATTTGAAGGATCGAATGACCTTCGATTATAAAACGGACAGCGTCGTTGCGATCAAGACATCGAATTCCGCTTGGTCGAGGCCCCTCGCAATCAAACCAGATGAGATCGGTCAAAAGGGGATGACCGACACCTGAAATTAAAGCACGAGGCTGATCAAATGATGTCGGATTGACAAACAGACTTTGATGTTTCATCTCGAGCATTGTCAACCTTTGAAAACTATATTTTTTTATTCAAACTGAAGCATCCATATTGCTGGCACGTATACCTAGACAATAGCACAAATTTCAATTAAAATTGACCTCGTCGCTGTCCAAATGATGTCCGTTTGTGAAACAAATTCCTCCATTAATTGCGATTGGAATAATGTGAATACTTAAGAACTCAATTTTCTATGTTCAATTTGGATCATCCGGGTGGTGACACGAATCTCGAGGTTGTCCAAACGAATTCCGATCGTGAAATAGACTACTTCGTTGCGATCATAACATTAGTAATACCCTAAATGCTCTATCAATTTGTCCAATTTTGATATTCAGCGAAATCAACATGAAAAATGGGGCAATCGGCATGCAAATCGAGACGATTTTGTGTAAATGATGTGTCACTGTCATTTTAAATTTGTAATAATATTAGCAGTGATAAATCAGTAATATTATTATAATTAATTAAAAATAAAAAATGAAAGACAATAAGACTCAAATGATAATTAAATGTCATTGCTATATTAAGTCAATTGAAAAAGAGCAAATCAAAGGGCAAGAAAAAATTAATTTAGACATGTTGTTTATTTTAGAAGCAAAAGTTTCTTCTTCTTCCTCTTCAGACCCCTGGTACTCGACAAATCACTCTATTTTTGCCTGTGAAGCTTGTTATGACAACTTTGCCCTCTCAAAACCGGGCAGAATCTGGATCAAATGGAACTCTCTCAAAGTAAATTTTGTCCCTGTTTTTACCTCTACCCAGCTAATTCACGGGCTGGTATATGTGGGCACTATTCAGACTTGCATAGTTTCTATGGTATATGCTTCAAATAATTTTGAGGAGAGACTTCTCCTTTGGGATCAACTTTTGAGTCTGGCCGGTGGTATTGTGTTACCGTGGATTATCTTAGGGGATTTTAACTGCTGTAGATACCCTCATGAGAAGGTTGGTGGTAATGCACTTGTTGCGAGCAAAACTTCAGATTTTAACAATCTGATATTCAACATTGGGGCTCATGAACTTTCTTCGGTGGGGCACTACTTTACTTGGTTTAATCAGAGAGTTGATAAACCAATCCATATTAAGTTGGATAGAGTCTTAGTCAATGATGCTTGGCTGAATACCTTTAATAACTCATATTATCTGGTTGGAGAGCCTCTGATTTCTGATCATTCTCCCATCATTGTCCTTTCCCATAACAACACTCTTCAAAATCACAGATTCCTCTACAAAAACTATTGGAGAGACATTCCTGAATTCTGGGATTGTTTGGTTTCTTCCTTCTCTCAACATTACAACAGCAGTCCTATTTGTGCCTTCTACTATAAACTCAAAGATTTGAAGAGAAGGATTAAATCTAAGACTTGGGCTTCTTCTTCCAGCCTTAAACAAGACCTGGATAACCTCTCTTTTCAGCAACATTTGCTTCTCAGCCGTTTACAAGAGAACCCTACTGATCCAGTTTTGAATGTCTCTCTTACTTCTATAAACCGCAACCTGGCTGATAAGAACCAGGCGTGGACTGATTGGATTTCTCAAAGGGGGAAAGCATCTTGGCTTTCTTGTGGGGAGGATGATTTAAAATTCTTATATGCTCGTATCAACATCATACATAATATTAACCTTATCAAATCCCTCTCCACCCCGGATGGTATTCTTACCTCGCACAAGGAAATTAAAGGGGCTGCTATTTGTCATTTTGAAAAACTCTTCAATAATTCTCCTCAGGCTTCCAATGCTAGGCATCACATTCCTACAGGCAGCAAAATTCCACTAGATCTCATTCAAGGCCTTATTGCTCCGGTTACTGCTGAAGAAATTAAAAACATTATTTTCAATGCTCCTACTAACTCAGCCCCTGGACCCGACGGCTATACCTTTGACTTCTACAAGTCCTCTTGGAATGTTATTGGGAAGCAAATCTGTGATGCTATTCTTTCCTTCTTCTCCTCTGGTTTTTTGCCCCGGGAAGCTAAGGCGACGGCAATAACTTTAATTCCAAAAAAGCCTCATGCTTCTTGCATTTCAGATTACAGGCCGATTTCCCTCTGCAACACTTTTTACAAAATTATTGCCAAAATTCTTGCTAACAGGATGAAAGAGATTATGCCACACATTATTCATCCTTCTCAAACTGGGTTTATTAAGGATAGATCTATTTCTGAAAACTCTATCCTTGCTATGGAGCTTTTGGGGGAATTTAATCTGAAAGCTTCTAATAAATTCTTTTGTGCTAAGTTTGATATTCACAAAGCTTTTGATTCGGTTTCCAAAGAGTTTCTTCTGAATCGTATGACTGAAAAAGGTTTCCCTCCTATCTTTATTTCTTGGATTAAAAATTGTATTTCTGATGTATACTTCTCTATTGTTATTAATGGTGCTTTGGAAGGTTATTTTAGTTCTTCTTCTGGTTTGAGGCAAGGGTGCCCTCTCTCACCCTACCTCTTTAGCATCGCTATGGATGGTCTCTCTTCATTATTTGAGGATGCTAACTCATCTGGTACCTTTCTTGGTATTAACTCTGCTGAACTCAACATCTCCCATCTTGTTTATGCAGACGACCTACTTGTCTTTGGAAGATCTACTATTGATAATGCTCATTCTCTCATGAATTTGATTACCTCCTTTGGTGATCTATCGGGGCTTAAAGTAAATCCTGAGAAAAGCACTGTTTTTTTCTCTAAACATGCTTCTGATGTCAACACAATTAGTGGGATTCTTAATGTATCCCAAACTCAGAACCCGATTACATACCTTGGCCTCCCCATTTTCACCAGGAAACTTCGCAAGGCTGATTTCCAGCCTTTGGTGAATAAAATGTATGGACTCTTGGACGGCTGGAAGGCAAAATTATTGTCTTTTGCGGGTAGAATACAATATATGAAATTTACTATTTCTAATTCCCTTGCCTATTGGATAAGAGGTGCGATTCTACCAAAATCTTGTTGCAAGGCCATTACCAAATTATGCTCTAGGTTCCTTTTCTTTGGGGACATATCTAAGAGGAAGCTTCATTTAATTTCTTGGAAAGATACCTGCTTACCAAAAGATTTTGGAGGTCTGGGAATCCCTGATTTACACGCGTTATATCATGCTTTCGGCTGCTCTTTGATTTGGAGATTTTTCAACATGGATGGTATTTTATTTGATTGGTGGAGAAACAAATATTTATCTCTCTGGAAACCTTTGCCTACGCGATCTTCTGCTCATTGGAAATTCTTATGTGGTGTTGCTCACACTGTGAAAAATAATCTTAATTTTTCTATTATGGCCAGCTCTAAACTTTCATTCTTTTGGGATCCCTGGTGCAATGGTAGATCTATTTCTGAACTTTTTCAGGAGCTTCACTCTCTACCCCCAACCCTGCTATTTCCTCTCTGCAAACCAACCGTATCTTAATTGATGGCAATTGGAATATTCCCAGGGAATTTCCTCAGACTATTGCATCGGCTATTTCTGCCATTCACATTACCGATAATTTGGCTTGCTGTTGGAAACAGTTGGATAAACCTCTTTTTAAGCATTTCCTGAGGAATTTTTATGTGGACTATACTGTTGTTGGCTGGCACCGTTATATTTGGCACAAATGTTATGCTATTCGTTTCTCTGCCCACTCCTGGTTGGCTTTCCGTAATGGGCTAAAAACGGCTGATATGTTGTTGAGGCGTGGTATCCCTGCTGCTTCTAACTGTACTTTTTGTAATTCTGAACTGGAAACAATTTCACACTTATTTTTCGAATGTGAGTACACCTTTAAAATCCTGAAGCTCCTTATACCTCTCATGAGCAGTCATCTTTTAAGACCGAATCTGAGACAGACCTTTGACACCATTAATGAATTAAATGTCAGCATGATCAACAAAAATTTCTATTATCTGATGATTTGCGCCACTATTTACCATGTCTGGAGGGCTAGGAATGACCGGATATTTGGAAATTCTATAAGCTGTTATAATACTATTGCCTGGAAGATTAAACGGGCGGTAAAGGGGAAAGTCAAAAAATGGAAATGCTTCCAAGATATTCATCAATTGCTGGAATGATTTGGGGGGAGCTGATGTGGAGTCTCCCTGGTTCTCGATGGTGTCGCAGCCGGAAACTTTTATTTTCCTGGAAGGTCTGGTTTTGGCAACCAGGAAATGCAGTTTTGAAGGACTATGATGAATGCAACCTTCTCTACTTCCCCTTGGATGGCCTCTCCGGCAACCAGGGGAACCTTTCATTCGCCTGGATGAATTTTTGCTGTCTGGATATCTCTCAAAGTGTTGCAACCTGAGTCCTTTCCTTTTTGCTTATCTACTTTGTTTATTTCTCTAGCTGTTTTGTTCTGCAGCTTTGGCTGATAGATTGTTTTAGTTTCTCTCTTTTTCTGCAGCCTTTTTGTTGCTGATATGGTTTGTTGGCAGTTACCAGTTTGTTGTGGTAACTATCAATTTTGTAACCTTTTTTTCTTAATATAATATGGGCCTTGGCCCCAATTACCCCCCCAAAAAAAAAGGGCAAGAAATCAGATCCTATTCCATGCAAATTTGGGATGTTCTGCCCTCTTCTCCTGTGCAAATCTCAGCTTTGAATCCCTCAAATCCCGCTGCCCTTTGATTCGCGATCAAATACACTCTGAAGCTCGGCGAAAAAAGAAAAGTCAGGCTTCCTCATTCGTTAAAAGAGAGACGACATAACCATTCATTCTCTCGGAACCCATCAAGCCTTTGCAACAGAAGCCTTTCCGTTTACCTTAAGCCAAAGCTCCGAAAAACTCCAACCCCCCGTCTCTTCTACCAACTTCACTGACAAGCTTTGCCTCCCTCAGCCCGTTTGTCTTCTTAACCCAGCTGACCTGCTTCTCTCAACCAAACCGCAAGAAAGCTCTGTTCATGCCTTATCTTCTTCTTACTTCGCTGAAGATCTTCGTCTTCCGTCAAAGCTAAAACCCAACAGCTCGCCAACTCACTTGCTCTGCTCGTCTCACCAGACTGCATTCAAACTGCTGCCCTTACATCTTTTTTTTTCTTATAAAGGTTGATCTCTTTTTAGCTTTGCTCACGTGAATACTTGCTCTTTTCTTTTTTATCTCACTACAATCCAAAACAAGATTCTTCTCTTGCCACAAAAAGCCAAAACTTCATATCTCCCTACAAAACTCCAACACAACCCGATTTTTTTTTTTTTTTTTTGGGGAAATTTGGGCTTTGCTCTTCTATTACTCAGCAAAAATTACATCTATGTGGTAACGACAACAAAAATTGGCCTAAAAAAAAGAGAGGCCTGCACTACAAACAAAGCTCAGCTAACAGCAAATACAGGCTGTTCAAAAATGAAAGGAGGCTGTAATAAGAACTAGCAAATTAAAAGAGCACCGTAAGAACTAGCTCCCAAGCCGTATAAGACTGGACTCAGAATAGAGGTAAATTCGAATAACCCTGGTTGCCCAAAGACCGTCCAAGGGCCCTGAAATGGGAGCGTCATCATCGTCCAGTCAAGGCCAGCAGGCAGAGACGAAGGGACAGGGACCCGACATATAGTTCCAAGATATTAGAATATCTACCACAGGTCTGTGAAATTCCTCCATTTCAACAACTTCATAAACAAGTTCCTTTTGATACTCAACAGAACAGTAGTCTTGCATTGATAATTCCCTCCAAACCTTCTATTGTTCCTTTCCTTCCAAATGTGATAAATAATACAACATACAGCCACCTTGTAAGCTCTTAAAACATCTTGTTTCTCATGGAAATCTTCAGATAACCAGTCAAAAACTTGCATAATAGAAGGTCTAAATAGAAAAATTTCCATCCCAGGACTTAACCCCTTTAGAATATCAAAAGTGAAAGGGCATTTGAAGAATAGATGGGATACAGATTCACCTGAATGTTACATAAACTGCACCGAGGAGGAGTATAAATGTGTCTAATAAGAAGAGATTCTTGGCATGTGAGATTTCATTATTATTATTTCAGATTTTTTTTTCAATTTTTTATTATTTTATTTTTGCCATATGTTTTGTTTACATTAACCTTTGCTGTTAGTTAAAAAGGTTAATGTTATTAGCATTTATATCAGCTACCATTACTAATCAACCTTGCTATTTTTGTTGGCTTCATACACATGTACCCATAAGCAATATTTATGTACTCATTATGGGCATAAACTGCTATTGATAGCTTATGTATTTAATTTTGTTGAATACCGTTAACAATTGATGATATTGAGCTAGATACGTGCATGCATATTTATGTATTTATATATATATTCTTCTTATGTATATATATACATACTACTGAGTGCATTAGTTGAAATTATTATATAAATAAATGTATGTATATTTTCATATGTATGTATGTCTTACATATATAGAAAGATGATGGAGAAAGTTAAAAAAAAGAGATGTAAGGATTTAAAAAAAAAAAGTTTCAAAAAAAGAAGAAGAAGAAGAAGAAGAAGAAGAAGAAGAAGAAAGATTTTTGTGTATCTCGTCGCCACCATCCCCATTGCTGACATGCAAAGGTATAATCTCTAAACTTATATTTCCACTCTCGTCATTGGCGGCGAACTAGCAAACCCCCTACGCGCTCAAGTAGCGTTGTGGGGAGGGAAGCTAGTGCGACGCCTACAACGAGGCGGGAAATCGCCTAAAATCCTTCTTCAATGCTAACGACGGGCCGACAAACCCCCTACGCGCTCACGTAGCATTGTAGGGAGGGAAACCAGTGCGGCGCTTGCGGCGAGGGGGATATATATATATATATATATATATATATATATATATATATATATATATATATATATATATATATATATATATATATATATATATATATATATATATATATATATATATATATATATATATATATATATAAAATAATAATAATAATAATAATAATAATAAGTACCTCCAAATGCTCACGTAGTGCAGAGGAGGGAAATAAATTGTGCTCTTTAACAACAAAAACTAAAAAATCCTTAAACCCTCATATAGAGGGTGGGGTTAAAAAATAAATTTGCAACCGCGATGTCATTTTGACACCTACCTGAAGCGCTCACGTAGCGTCGAGGGGAAGGTTGCCTCTTGGTTTTTCCCCTAAACGGGGGAGACGTCGGGAGGCTGTCAAAATTTTCATTGAAATTGAAGACTTGGACAAATTTTGGATAGCTTGAACTTGCAAATGAATCATAAAATATTTGAGCTTGAACAAATTTGTATGGGACTTGGCATCGAATGAACAATAACTTGGACTTATGTTGGAGCACTACGCAAACGATTTTTGAATCTAATTGAAATGAATTCAAAATGAATGATTGAATAATGAACATTGGAATCAAATAAGTTTGAGCATAAGAGAATGACAATGAACCAAATTTAAGAGAACTTACATGAAACTTTGAAATCAAATGGACTATAACAATGGATGATTTGAGAATAACCAAGTCAAATGAGAACATAAATTGAGCTCAAACGGAGACCTTAAATTTGAGCTTGGAGTATAATGATATGGAATAAATTTGAACTTGGGTTAAAACAAAAGAGTTTGAATGAATATAAGGGATTTGATTTGAGCAACAACCAATCTTCAAAGGAATTCTCATTTCAACTTTAATGCAAATTCTAATTTAAATCATTCAAATCTCATGCAAACAAACAAAATAAGCTCTCAATGCAAACAAGAAATAAAAAAAAAAGAGTTTGAACTCAAATGAATATTTACAGGGGACATGGACTTGCATTTGAACATCAAACAAGATGAATAAGAATTTGAACATTTGAACTCAAGCAAGGGCTTGGAGACTTGATGCAAAAGAATTTGAACCCAAGGATTTTGTACTCGACACTAAACAAACTAAATTTGAGCTTAAACAAATACAAAATAGCTCAAATGAATATGAAGAATTTGTCTTGAATAATAATAAAGGAATTACCATTTCAATTAGAATGCAAGATCATGATCATCTCAAGTGGGGTAAAGACATGATATCAAGTTTATCATGCATATGGAAAACCACTTCCAAGGATAAAAAATGTGCAAGCAAACAAGGACTCATAACAAATCAATTCATGGTGTACTCAAATAAGCACAAATGAATGAAAGAAAACTAGCTCATAAGTGAATACGGTGGTTTCCTACGTACGCTTAAAGTTAACATACAAATGAAAAATTAAGGCTACAAGCTACCTTCAAGGGCAATAAAAGACTTGTAATGCTCACTATAGTCTACACTCAAGCAATACAAGGCTTTCAATATTCATTTAGTAAGTTTGAGACTTATGTGAAGAAGCTTGAAAGAACCAACGAAGAGGAAAATTTTAAGGAATATATTGATTCATTTAAAAGGCTCCTAACAAAGGTAGTAATATTTCCCACAAGTGTAGATAAAGAAGATTGCATCGAGTATAAAGGATTCCTTATAGCAAGAGTAGAGAATATACAACGGTCTACTTGTGGGCAACAATAACGACTGTGAGCTATTTAAAAATGACTTCTAGTTGAATGCTGTAAGCATAGAAGATTATACGTGGACACAAATGTAAGAAATCCATTTTCTACTAGCAATGGAAGGCATATTGTCAGAAGCTTGCTACATGCTAAGTCATTTTCCACGAACAAAAATATCATGTGAATGTATCTACAAATATAAAGCATGAGATTAGTTAGTGAACTATAATCTACCTACATGAACTATACAAGTAGTGCACGACAGTCTATCTATACAAAGCAACAAATTAAACAATTCAATCCAGAAGCTGTTATAAAATGCCACCAGATCCACAACTTCTATACAAACAGATAGAAGGCATATACAAATACTTTTAAAGTATCCCCGCATGTGCACCGTAGTTTGTATACATATTAGTACACTAAAAGGGATAAAATCAATCATAAAACCTGCATGATCCCTAACGAACGTGTTGTACGAACATACATGACGTCTAGGGATGCTGTGCAGGCTAATAAATTTGAACCCGATCCTCCTAAGAAGGTAAATAGGAGTCGATAAGGTTCAACAAATAATTATAAAATGCTTCCATGCACACGCATGGGCCTCGGTGAGCATGTTATTGGTACACAAGATGTATAGGGATACTGCGCGAGTCAATAAATGAATTCAAGTTTGAAACTGATCTTTTTACGCGGATAAATAGGAGTCAGTAGGGTTCGAACCTTCAAACAAATATACAATTGTGACGACTGGTGTATTTGTTTTAATACATTCATATTAGGTCTTCAAGGCCTATAACAATACGATTTTACTAATAAAGGCACAAAGCCTATAAAACCAAATCTCCTATCAACAAATTGATATGGTTGACAAGGTTTAATCAAATGAAAATGATCTCAAATACTCCGATGATGGCTGTATTGAATGCAAATCTCAACCGGAGGGGTTCATAAATATTTTCAAATGCCATCAAAATTTCAAAACTCCACCAAAATCTCCAAAATTCTAAACTCTAAGATATTTAAAATATAAATTTAATTATCAGACCATTTAAAGCAAAGTCCATCCACCATTCACAACAGTTTGCTAGGATGAACAAATTAAAATTTACTTCAATTCACATAAGGCTAAATGCCCGGTCAAAAATATCACTAGGATCCATTCTCAAATAATATCCTGCCAGTAAGGATGTGGTACGTGTCCTCTAACCAGCAATTTTGCCACCAAATGACATCGTAGGATAAACGATTATGACTTGGGGCCCTCTGAACCGAGTGATTTTATCGCCAAATGACACCACAAATATTGGTTATGGACAAAGCTAATACGCTCCTTAATGATATCAAATCCTTGAGATATGAATCAATAAGATATGATTGATACGTGTCCTCTAACCGGTAGTAAGGATGTGGTACGTGTCATCTAACCGATTGTCTTGCCACCAAATGGCACCGTAGGATAAACAGTTATGACTTGGGACCCTCTGAACTGAGTGATTTTACCGCTAAATGACACTACAAAATACCGGTTATGGCCAAAGCTAATACGCTCCTTAATGGTATCAAATACTTGAGATATGAATCAATAAGATATGATTGATAGGACACAAAATCCCTCTGTTAGCTAAGGTGGATTCATTCTCCCCCCTATCCGCTTTAAGTGCAATGTGGTGAAATTTTTATTTTAAATATCAAAATCTTTAAACCCTTCAAACTTTTCCAAATTCTTAAATTTCAAACTCGTGCTGCTACTATATGCTAGATAACATGTATATTATACATATCGGATTGATGACTAGCCTTAATCGAAAGTTCTCTCTCGTTAGTGGGAGGGGTAATTAACTACAGGGGCTTGCACCTGTAGGAAACCAGAACTCATATCATAAAGTCCTCACAAAATGAGGGCGAAATCTCTAGGTAGTGTCTTATCTACAAACCCATATGCCTTTCAAAATTTACTCCAAAACTTAATTCTATTAAAATTCCCTTGCCGAAGAAAATAAGCAATCAACAGTGCGGGCGGAAGTCGGGGCTGAATTTTCGGAGCCCACACCGTCGACAGACCTGTAGTCAACGTGTGACAGGGGACAAAAGATCATAGTTTGACAACAGAGGTTGTAAGGACTGTTATTTGATGGTGAAGGTTGGAAGTATTATATTCTCATGATGGAGGTCGGAAGGACCGCTGTCGACAGGCGACGAAGGTTGGAAGAACCATTATCGGTGGGTGATAGTGGTTAAAAAAAAAAAATTCGTTGTCTGGCAACAGATGTTAGAAGAAACATAATCGACGGAAGACGGTGGTAAGAAATATCATTGTCTGATGACATAGGTCGGAAGGGACATATAATCAATGATCGGTGGAGATCAGAAATATCATTGTCTAGCTATGGAGGTAAGAAGGACCGTAATCGGTGGACAATAGGGATTAGAAAGATTGTTGTCTAGCGACGGAGGTCAAAAGGACAATATTCGATGGCAAGGTGGAAGTCTTGTGTCAGTCGATGACCAGACAAAAGTCAGACGTCAGTTGGTGGCCAGGTGTAAGTCTGATGTCAGTCGATGTCCGGTCAGAATTTTGACATCAGTTGATGACCATATGTAAATATAATAATAATTGGAAGCTAGATGGAAGTCCAACGTAAGTTGGTGGTCGGACAAAAGTCAAGCATCATTCGGTGACGGGGCAAAAGTCCGGCAATTGTCTGGCGATGGTTGGTGGTCGAGGAGAAGTCGGGTAGCAAGAGAGCTATAATTTTTCTCTATGCCTTCTCATAATTTCTTCCCTCCCCTTTAATGAAGAGCGTTGGGTCTATTTATAGTTTTCTAAGAGTGACATGACCAGTAAATGGGAGGGAGATTAAGGCTAAGTTTGGAGAGATTTGAATTGATGGCCGATATTGATCCCCTTGATCATGAATCATTTACTAGGTATTTAAATGTCTTAATGATATCAAAATTCAGCAATCTTGGGCTCGTTGGATTTTTCTTGTCCAGCCGCTCGATTCGACTATAAGCATGTCACCTTTGGAAACCATTTGGTCATGCAAATTATAGTTTGATAATTCCAAAGAGTCTTTGAGTCTTCGATTTGGACCCGTTTGGGCTCGGATTGAATAAAATTTGATGTTGTTGGGTTCGTTCTTTCGAGATGCTCAATTTGATGATAAATTTGCTAAAATAAGAGCTTGGATGGTCTTGAATTTAATTTTGAAATTTTATAACGATTTGTTTTGAGATTCGTGCCTGATCAAGATAATTTTTTAAGGATATATCAATAATTTTCTTCTTATATTTAAGCTTAGCTATTCAAGATGAAAATACCATATGCATATGAGGTTGCAAAGAAGTCCATGCTTGCAATAATTAATTAGTAATAGGCATTTAACAAAGTTTCCAGCTAACCAATGAAGAATATGTAAGTTTGTTAGATCATTTATAAGAATATGATTGTGGATGAAAATGTGTGGTCAGTCACTTCGACACTCTTATAATTTTTTGTTGAGATTAGAAACTCAGTTATTGTGTTTTGTTCCAAAATCTAGCTTAGATCTTCAAGCTTGTAGGCTCACTCTGCCCTTCGCCCACCAGACTTTATGGGGCAAACATATTTAGACCAAGTAAAACCATACTGTTTAAGCATGAATGAGCATATGGAGTTAATGAACTGATTGGAATGATGAGCTTTGGCCAAATCCTTAAAAGCAAAACATTGAAATGGAATAAAGATTATATTTCCACTCATTGAAAGTATGCCGACAGTTTTAAGCTTGCTACATAAAGGGGAGAGATTATTACATGCGGAGTCCGGATGTAAAGAACTGTTCGGTTTTGTGACTATGAACAATAAAAGCGTAGTGATGAATGTAACTGCGCTTTTACTATTCACAATCACAAAACCAAACAGTTCTCTTTGTCCCAACTCCGCACGTAATAATCGCTCTATGAAGGGAGCTTAAAGTAGAGCCCATCTTTCAAATCAAACAGGCTTCAATAACAAATTCCCGTACTAACTTTTGTATAAAAGAGGGAAGAGAATAAACTAGTAGAAACATTCTATTGATTCCAAATAAAAATTGTTTCAGAGGAAATGCAAAATATTGAGATACATGCATGGGCATAGTGTAATGATTATTGGGAATAACCTTTTAGGCGTAATTAACATTAACGTATAGAAAATGCAGAATATCAGCAAAAACAAGCGAAGGAAGTCTTATTTTCATGAAATATTTTGTGTCAGAATATTAGACTTAAATGATCATAATAAATTTTCGATTTTATTTAAAAATACGTGTGATGTATAAATACTTTATATTCTATTCATCTGAAAAAAAATAATTTTTTTTTATTGTTGAATAAAAATCTGATTGAATGTATGCAACAAAATCTCCCAACAAACAGAAAAATCTGATCATCACTTATTTCATTAGATCATACTCTGAAGATACAAAAAAACTAGGAACTTAACAATTTCAACTGTAATACATGATCCAAACCCACCAACCCTACTACAAATTTATTAAATATGCGTCATTCTCTGAAAAACCTCACCGAAGTTAAATTATCATAAGCAGTCACACAAACACCCCACACACAAAAGAGCTAAAATCCACACTTAATGGCAAAAAGAGTTTTTTGCTCAACTCGTGGTAGCCTGGAAGATCCCAGTCTTGAAGGTTCGGCCATCTGATTGCACATTCACATACGCGAAGAAGGATCCTTCAACTTCGACATCATTGATATTCTTCTTGGAATTAATATTGAGGAAGTACATAAAACCATCACCAACCGGCCATCGCTTGGCACTTACCACCTCGATAAAAGAAATCAATGAGTTTTGTAAATTTTGTTTTTCGACAGCGAACATTCCGAGTTCCTGTATGGCTCTGTCGTGCTGAACATCTACTATCACCCCAATATTGTCACCATTTCCAGAAGGCGAGGCCTGGGCAGCGATGATAGAGATGTGGTAGAGGAGGGCGATGGCGGAGAAGAGGAGAATGATATTACGTGTGAACGCCATGGATTATTTCTGGCTGGCTTTCTATCTCTGTATGCGAAGGGGTGAGGATGGAGTGAAAGTTTCTTCATTTTTTATAGGAAGAAATACTTCGGGCTTAGTAATTTATTATTTTTTTGAAATATTAAACTCTTTGAAACGGTAAAAGTTATTATTAATTCTTTTTGAAGATTAATAATGAAAAAAATGAATTAAAATATTTTTAATGACCTAAACATTAAAAATATATACCATTTCAATAAATATGCTTTAGCTCAAATTTTATGTTCATTTATAATTTTTTTTGGAACACTTAGGCTAATAAAGATAAACTAATACACACATCATCTACATAATGCTTGAACCGAAGATTTCTTGATTGATAATCAAAGCTCCAAATTAATAGACCAAGATGAGCTGCGACCATTTCAAAATTCCACGACATATGTATTTTGTTTAGAGGTATATCTTCTACGTTATTTTTAGCTGGTATCGTTTTTTTTTAAGAAGAACTTTAAATATTCTTTTTTGTCTATCATAGGGTAAATGCCATACATATAGTTGCAAATGACCAGGCTGCTAATGCCAATAGTTGCTTTCTTGACATTTTATTCGTTAAAAATAACGCAAAAAAACATTTAAAGCTGTGAAGATAAGGAAATTCGAGTACGAATTTTGGTCTCTAAATAGTTTAATGTAAGGAGTGAATTCCTACATGACAATCGTCAATTAAGGGTTGCATGGTCGTCTACCTTGCCAGCTAATCATATGAGACTTGTTTCCTTGTGTTTTACTTTTTAATATTGAAAGCAACAAAAAAAATCTAATAATAATAATAATAATAATAATAAAATGTAAGCCAATGTATATTCCGAAATTTGTCCGAAATTAAAGAAATAATTAAGTCAGATATGCTTGAAATTTTGTTTCAAACTACTTACCTCTCTTTTGCATGAACGGAGGCAAGCTTTAAAATCGAGCCGATTTAAACTGAATCAAACCACAATTAGTTCAAAATACGATTCAACTCAAGATAAATATAGCCATTCCTGGCTATCAAAGGCAGTGCAAACCTTCTTTTTAGCCATTGGACCAAAAATTTTCAAATGCATGAAGGATACTCAGCATTTTCCTTTCGTTTCAAGACATTTGAGCAGGGAAAGGCGGGGTAGCAATTATTTTGTACCCGTGCAGTACCGTGCGGTACCGAGCGTTGTATATTTACGAGGGATTTGATGCATTTTTATTAGTCTCTGAACGTCCTCCGGACTCTGCACAAAATAATAAATAAAGGTGGGGTGGCTTGCTCGTTTTCTTTCTACTGGTTGAAACGAGAGGGTCAGGGAGAAGAGAGCAGCGGCGATTTCTTTTCTCCTACCTGGAGCCTTGTGTGTTCAGCTTGCTGAAGATGTGAACATTATTTCATTTTTGTGTGGTTTTAATGTAATTATCTCCAGTCAGAGAAGGATAAAAAAAAAAAATCAAATTTTCAAAACAAAAATAGTTGTATGTTTTACATAAATTAGATGGATATTTATAAATTAAAATTATTATTTAGGAAGATCTAATAAAAGTCACATTAATTTCCTCTACCATATAGTTATTTTTTCTAGGTTTTTAATTTAAAAGTTTTTTACGAATTTATTAGTCACTATGTGATATAACATGCAGTACCGATTTATTTTATTTTATAAGTAATTGATGTAAATCAGCTTAGATAATTTAGTAATTAAAGATAAAGTTCACTATGTAATTATAAATTAATCATTAAATTTTGTAATTTTTTGTTGTTTTTTAATATATTTAAAATAAAAATTTTTAAATAAAAATTTAAGACAAGATTATTTTGAAGTTGTTATGTGATAAATAATAGAAAATGTTATTAGTGTAATCCAAATATTAATTGAATATTGGAATTAATAATCTGTCTATTATCAGGGTGAATTTGTTCCTTTTAAGATAACTAAAGGATTTGTGTTTGTCTTCCTTTTTTGGTAGCATGTTAAGATTGATGCTATACTTTGAGGCGGAGTTGAAAATTTCAGACGAGTTCACACCACAGTATGTTGATGACAAAAATCAGTCACTCCTTGTAGAAGACAAAAAATTCTTGGCACTGTTGAAAATATGAATTATGCATGCACAAATGTTAAATTCAACAACAAACACTCTTAACCTTAAATATCTTTTTTGTAAATGGTAGATACTGTACAACACATGTCGGCGATGATGAGATTTGTAAGTTTATATTGATGGAGGCTAGAACACATATTGTCCTCGTCTACATGGAATTTGAAGAATTAGAATAAAAAAATGTTGTGGGCTTCTCTAGTCAAGTTCATATATGAGTTAGTACTATCGCAACTTTGTAAACCTTTCCCTTCCTAAATAAAATTTATTTTTTTTTGTAGGTCCACTCCAATGTTCGTTGCATTGCGAGTGAGCGCAAGTGAGTACTTGTAGACCCATATACCTTAAACCACGCGAGAAATTACCCAAATTGGTGAATAAAGCAATAATCGCCTTGGCGCCGCACGTCACTTGAAGGGTCAAACAACCTCTGATTGTCAAACAGATAATGTCTTTGCGATCAAGACGTTGAATTTTGCTAGGTCAAGGCCCATCGCAATTGAATCAGATGAGATCAGTCAAAAAGGAGGGCCGACACCCAAAATTAATGCGCGAGGCTGATCAAACGATGTCGGTTCGACAAAGTCAATTGAATTGTCAAAATCTCATTTAAATACATTAACCTTATTTCCACCTATGTGAATCTCTGCCGAATCCCGGATATCCAGTTGTGTGGAAAACCTCGGACAGGTAAGGCCTCATTTGAATACAATCTTCTGGCGTTAAAATGAGGACAAAGGCTTATTTATTTGTTCTTCTGCTTCGTTACCTACACAATCCACAACAACTCTTCGTATACTGGCACACTCAAAATCATTCGAGAGCTTGGTCCACCCCCTCTCTATGATCTCTTCCACCAATCTAAGCCACGTCAAAACACCATCCAACCACTTCAGTTCACGGTACCCTTTTCACATCCAACTTCAGCTTATCTTCTTCCTAGTCCGACGAAGCCCATAACCAGACGGTCCCTCAAGTTCTTCGTTCGACCAAGAAATCCATCCAACAGCCACTCCTGGTGATCTGACAGAAGATGGAGTTGGTTTAACAGAAGTTCTGGACGACGTCAAGTTTGATGTAGCTTTACGCTAAACAAAATACTGCTGCTCTTTTTCACTCACAAGCTCCAACTTAAATGCAAATGAACATATGTAAGGTTGGTGATGAAAAAGAGAATTTCAAAGTCTGCTTGCTTACAAGTGGTTGTAGATAACTTGATCGAATTTCATTTCATGATATGTTGTTCTCAAAAGAAAATACATCATTTGTTTGGAAGCAATAATCGATGAAGAATTTGAATTTAAATGAGCTAAATGCAATGCACTTTGACTTGAATGGATGATGAATATTAGAACCTAATGCCAAAAGTTAGAATCTCCAACCAATAAAATTGATGAATTTTGGATATACAAAGCATAAAGCTTATATTGAATGAAGCTTTAATGTTAATTGGAATGATTCATGGTTTGATCCTAAGCGAGAACATGAAAAATCATCGCAAGTCATATAGGGATCAATCACAAAGTTTGTATCAAAATGCAAGCATCCTACAAGATTAAGTGCAAGAAAACACATGTAAAACTTATGATAAATTAGGAACTTGCAATTATCATCTCAATTGAAATGGAGATGTTGATGAACATAAAAAAAAAAAAGAGAGAGAAAATGGTGAAAGGATATGGCTTAGTTACAAAGCCATCATATGAGAACCTTGAAGCATTATAGTTGGTTTGCAATATAAGACATAACTCACTCCAAAATAGCAATTGATTGAACCAAAATGAGGTATGCCATGAGTAGAAGCGATATACCTCTATCATGCTCTTAAGTGATTGAAGATGATTGGTGTCGAGCAATCGACACAAGATGCATAGTGAAATTATCATCCACATATAAGTCCCTTGCAAACTACAAGCTGTGTTCAAATACAATGAAAGGTTTGTAATCCATAGCATCATTCGCTCACCCGGAATAGTAAGAAGAAAGCAAAACCACATGATTGAAATCAATGATGCAAAATTTTTAATCAACATTGCAAAATCACCGTGTTAGCTTAAATGTTCATTTGCTTAGAAAGAAGAACATATATATGCAAAAAATGTAATAGCCTTTACATGATCAAGAACTTGGGACATGATATATTCACAATCAACTATATAAAAGTTTTAACTAATGATTGAAGATACCGACATATGAATTTAAATGCGAGTAACAATGAATAAATAAGAGGCTCCTCACGTGCAAGGGACAACAACAACCAAACCATTGTGAATGCAGTGAATTCCCTACGAACTTGGGTGGAAGCATATAACAGACATTATAATTCCTCACATGGGCAATTTTAACTTGTAAACAAATGCACTGTACCCGTATCAATAAAGACGATCAACATCAAGACATAAATGAAGGCATCCAACCTTCCTTGCAATGAAAATTAAGAAGGGATACACAGTTTGATTGCAAACAGTCAATGATAGTTGACTCGAAAAGGAACACCATAGTCGCCTACGAATGTTGAATGTCAACACACCAAGAATATGATAAGATGATTGATGAATGTGTGGGTAGGATATCAATAATACCCATTTAATAGTCAACCTCAGTTCATAAATGAGCTCATTCATCTACTTGCTGACAATGGTAGTGGATTTGTAACAAATACAACATGCGTCTGATGACATTGTCAAAAGGCATGAATGAAAGGATAGAGATAACATTTCCATCGTCACGACTTAATTCCATGAAAACACATCAATATCCTATAATCTGGAGGGTTCAACGACATTGTCAAAGACCCATTCAACATTTAACACGTCAATTACTACTAGAAGGATTTGGCATGTATCAAAGAGTAACAACGATATATATCTAAGTGTATTCATGTAAAATCCCTCACACATGCATTGTAATTTGTATACACATAGGTACACATAAGGGCATACATAATCAAAAAAACTCATGGGCCCCAACAAGCGTGTTATTGGTACACACGTGACGTCTATGAATGTTGTGCGAGTCATTAGATTTGAACATTATCCTCCCAAGCAAGTAGGAGTCGACAAGATTCAATAAATAATCATAAAATACCCCCAAACACCCGCATGTGCTTCGTTGATCGTGTTATTGGTACACACGTGATGCCTAGGGATGCTACACGGGTCGATAAGTGAATTCAAGTTCAAACTTGATCCTTATATGTAGATCTATAGGAATCGACAGGGTTTGAACTTTCAAACAAATATACGGTTGTGACGATCAATGCATTTGTTTAATATATTCATATTAGGCCTTCAAGGCCTATAATCAAGAGAATTCACTAAATAAAGGCATAAAGTCTGCGAAACCCGATCCTCATAAGCATGTAAATAGGAGTAGAAAGGGTTTGAATCATCGGATAAATATGCGGTCATAAAATTGATCGGAATATTTATTTTGTACATTCCTATTAGGCCTTCAAGGCCTATTATCAAGAAAATTCACAAACAAAGGCGTGAAGCCAACGAAACCCGACCCCCTATCGGTAAGTTTATAGGGTGGACAAGATTTAATCAAATAAAAATAACCTCTTACACCTTGATGATGGCCGTATCGAATGCAAATCTCAACTAGAGGTGTCCAATCCAAATAAATCAAAATGCCCACAAAATCCAAAAATCCTAAAATATTTAAAATTGAAATCCAATAAAGAAACACTTAAAGAAAAATCCATCCACTCTCCGCAACAGTTTGCTGGGGTGGACAAATTTAAATTTACTTTAGCTCACATGGAGTTAATGCCTAGTCAAAAATATTAATAGGATCCATTCTCAAATAATCTCCTACCAGTAAGGATATGATACGTGTTCTTTGACCAGCGATTTTGCCGCCAAATGACATCACAGAATAAATAGTTATGACCCGGGACCCTCTGAACCGAGTGGATTTGCCACAAAATGGCACCACAAAATACTGGTTATGGCCAGAGCCAATATGCTTCTTAGTGGCATCAAATCCTTGAGATATGAATTAATATAATATAATCAATAGGGAATAAAGCTCTTTGTTAGCTAAGGTGGATTCAAGTTTGTTTTCTTATACAAACACTCACCCTAGGTCTACAAGGTTTCCTTAGACGAAGTAACCCATGGTTGCTGACAAGGATCCTTATATCAGGTTTGGTAGACTACCTCATCTGACTAAGTAGACCAGGGACAACGATGGCCCGGGATGACGGAACCATGAGAACTTGATCAGGTCCATCATCTATTCCCACACCATCCATTTTAAGTGCAAGATAGTGCAATTTCCATTTTAAATATCAAACCTTTCTAAATGCCCAAATTTATACCCAATTTCCAAATACCTAAACCCATTACTGCTAGTATATGCCGAATATGTATCTTCTACATATCTGATTGACGACTAGCCTTAATTGAAAGTTATCTCTCGTGATCGAGAGGGGTAATTAACTATAGGGGCTTAGGCCCATAGGAAACTAAAACTCAGATCATAAAGTCCTCGCTAAATGAGAGAAAAATCTCTTGGAAGTGTCTTATATACAAACCTATCTGTCTTCCAAAATTTACCCTGAAACTTATTCCGTTAAAACTCCTTCGCCAAAAGAAAAAAATGATCAGCGGGCGGAGGCTAGGGCCAAATTTTTGGAGCCCACATATTTCTGAAGATTCTGATTACTAATCCTTACCTTTTATTCATGCAGATGGATCTACAGAACATCCCAATGACCGTCCAGCTAGAACGAGGAGCCAGTATTCAACTGGCAAATGCTATGATTAACACAGAAAATACTAAAGCTACCATCCAGTTTGGTAGTGTTGACTTTATTGCCGTTGTTACAATAACTGTCGGAGCTCCTACCCATAGTATGCATCTACCGGCACAATGACCTGTTGCTGAAAATCCTCGTAAGAGGGTTTCAGTATTCGTGAGGCTATCACAGCCTGATGCCTTGACCACCAGAAGAATTATGAATGGTGGAAGAGTCTATGTGGTGACTACAAACACCATGCCTGTCGACTGGGTTATCGACACATGAGAAATATAATACTAAAGCCTCCTCATATAGAGGGAGGCCTACAAGGAGGCAGAGAAGGAAAATGAATGCTGAACTCCGAGCTCAATAGCAATCGTTGGCAGTTCATACATCCAACTTGTCTATCCAAGAGTTTGAAGCCAATATTCTGACTCAGAACTGGTTCACGAACCTAAAGTGGGTAAAGAGAAATAACTCTACAAGAGAGCTAAATATATCTTTTTGGGATCAATGGCTTGAAGCCCCAATCCCACCAAGCAAGAAAGAGCCTGAGATTCTTTCAGCTCGGGTATTTAAAATAGTGAAAGAGAAAGGGATGATGAAGAAAAGTTACCAGTGACCACTGGTGGTCGAGACCTAAAGAGCTTTGCCAAGGGAGTTCCTATCTGTAGCAGCATAAAGAAAGGAAAGAAAGTAAATCCCGTACGGTGAACATCGGGGTGTGACACCTGAACTAGATGTTTGGGAATCCGCCGCTAAAAGGTCCTGGCAGAAAGAAAAAGAAATCTGGAGGCCAAAGCCTCACAAAGAAGATAAAAGAGAAAGAAGAATTGATCTAGGTGTGACATCCGGTACGGCTTCCCGGAGATCCGCCACCATCTATAAAGAATGTCAAAAATGGGTCCCAAAGAAGACCCACGATGATGTCCCTCCCGACGGTCGACACCTTGGAGAATACTTTAGGGGATTCTGTCATTCGCTAAACTCTCTGAAAGAAGATACTAACTTCGATCATAGCCCACTAGTCAAAGAAATCTCCTTGCCTAATCAAGAACCAGAGATTTAGTGGCGTCGCCACTCGGAGATCCAAGTACTGGAAGGAGAAAAGGAAGGAGAAGAAGATATAAAAGAAAGGGAGTAATATGTCGAAGGAGAAGAAATTATAGAAGCAAATATAGAAGAAAATCTCAAAGAAAATATAGAAGAAAATATTGATAAAAATATTGATGAGTTTATGAAAGAAAAGCAGGAAGAAGAAATGGAAGATATCATGAACCTTGAAGTCGTCTATATGATAAGACATGCACGTGCTATCGAGGATGTCTACCATGATGATAACGAAGATAATGGTGATTGGAAGCCACAACCCAGGTAAGTACGGCATTGCGAGACTAGTTCTATCATTGACGGAGGTGATCGCTCACCTAGAGAACAATAAATAGAAGACGTTGAGGAGAATCCCTTTGATGACCAAGACACCACACTCGTTGACATAAGAAGACAGATGAGGGCCAAGGATAGGGAGATGTCTCAACTAAATGAAAAGATGACTGATATGATGACCCAAGTGGCAGCAATGATATAGATGATGCAAAAAATTGCTACCGGCAGTGCCATACCTAACCCTCCAACTGAGCCTCCAAATCATCGAATACCTCAAGTCTCGATAGTACGGGGCACTCCTGAGCACATTCATGAGGTTCAAGATATAACTCGCCAGTCTACTCTTCAAAATAATGCAAACACCTTCGAGCCTGCAATGGTTGCACAGCTCCAAGGGATAATTACAGAGAAGATCAAGGAAATCATAGCCGTTGATCAAGCAGAAATGTTGGTTGGCAAAGGTTGCCCGTACCCTGTTGAATATGACCAAGTGCTAAATCAAAAAGGATATTCGGTCCCAACATTCCATACCTTCAATGGCATTAACAATCCCCGAAAACACTTAGCTCAGTTTAAGGCTACTTACGAGAATACGGGAGGAAATGATGCCATACTCTTCCGGCAATTTATTAACAGTTTGACAGCAAATGCATTCGAATGGTATGCCAAGTTGCCAAATGACTCTATAAAAACTTTTATAGAATTGGAGGCCATGTTTATGAAGAGATTCTCTAGTGCGACCTAGAAGATCACGATTGCCGACCTCGCTTTAAATAAGCGGAAGAGAGAGGAGTCGGTATCAAAATGCATAACTCATTGGCGTAATCTAAGTACGAAATGTGAGCAGCAACTTAAAGAAGAACACGCTGTATAATTATTAATAGGAAACATCGATGATAAGATGCAACCCTTCTTATACATGGCTACAATCACCACATTTCAAGACCTGCTGGATAGAATGGCTAAATTTGAAAAATAAAACTTGTCAAGAATAGAATGACACTCTAACAAGCCTAAGAAGCCCAAGACCTCAGAGACAAAGAGTGAAACTTACTCTATATCCTCTCTCAGGCTGAATAGGGAGAAATAAGTGGTTTATAATGTAGATAAAGACAAACAATCAATGCAGTATGAAGAAAAGACAAAACAAGTCTACAATCCTAACCCCCAACTGAAGGTGATACTCGGGGAAAATAATAGGCCACAAACTTTTCAAAGTGGTGGGGAACGCCCGAGGCAAGCAAGGGGAACCAGTGATAAAATGTTCCCATCTCTCAAAGACTAAATGAATAAAGAATATCCATTCAAAAGAGAGAGTGTCGCAAAGTTATTTCAACAGGCATTAAAAGCAGGCCTAGAACTACCGGAGTACAAGAGGCTAGAGGAGTCAAAAGAAATTGGTGACCCAAACTACTGCCCGTGTCAGTGTGTGCTTGACCATCCCATTGAAGATTGTTACATCTTCTAGGATTGGGTCAAAAGAAAATATCGAAATGTAGAGCTCACATTGTCAGAAAATGTGTTTGTTAATCCAAGAAATGAATCAACCTGGGTAGTTTCGACATCCTACATACCCTTGGTTGAAGAAAGAAGAAAAGAAAAGAAGCTAATTCAAGAAGAATAGTGGGAGACTGTAGTCTCCAAGAAAATAGTGAAGATGTTGAAATAGCTTGAGGGTGTTTGGGGTGTGAAGTGGAAGTCTCCCACAGAGTCGGTGATAGATCCCAAAGCACTACCTGTGAAGCGAGCATCCAATTCTAAGAAACTCCTTAACCAAGCTGGCACTTCAAAGTCCAAAAAATTGAAATCGTCCAAAAAAAGACTAAATTGAAGAAGCCCAAAGAGAAAAAGACAACAACCCAAAGGGTTATCGACAGTTTGGATGAATACTACCAGACTGTAAGATGCCCCATTAAGTTTGCTGATTTTATGGTAGAACTCATAGTCAAAGAGGCAAAAGAGGCTAATAAATATCCACTCCCCATGAAAACTTGTCGAGTTATCTTGACAACACCGGTGACTCCGACTAAAAAAGAAAAAGATGCACTCTCTGAGTCTTGTATAATGGTTTCACGAATGTATTACAGTGTATATGAGGATCTGTATTTTCCAGAAGATGATTAATCAGATCCTGATATTACTTCGCAGATGGAACATGTGAATTTGGGCAATAATTTTGAATCAACAGACGAATCTCCATATGAGATAATGATCAATTCTGAAGACAATACACTGTTAAATGAGTCCAAGAAGAAGGAGACTTCAGTTAAAGGAATATATTACAATATCCTATCTCATTTGAGAAAAAATCCAGCACATCTTAGCATATACAATGCTCTAGTAATGTCTTAAGAACATCAGGAGAGCCTGATTAAGGCTCTCAGAGACCCTAAAGATATGAGGCATATTTTTATGAGTGTAACTTGACTGAGGTTTTACAAGCTTGGAATGAGCCAATCATTACTTTTGCTGAGGATGACATGATGCTCGGAATGACAGACCATAATCGACCTTTATATATTACTGCAGAGAGTGATGGGATGAAAATCAGCCGAATTTTGATAGATCCCGGGTCCTCCATCAACCTTATGAGCTTGAAAGCACTGAGATCACTTTGTCTCGATGTG
This sequence comes from Dendrobium huoshanense, assembly GCA_016618105.1. Taxonomy (NCBI): domain Eukaryota; kingdom Viridiplantae; phylum Streptophyta; class Magnoliopsida; order Asparagales; family Orchidaceae; genus Dendrobium; species Dendrobium huoshanense. Next base: position 79,412,473 of record CM028359.1, on the reverse strand, counting down.
CAGCACCTTGGGCAAGATAAATTGATTGTGCACGGCTTCAATGATAAGAGACAAAAGATCCTTGGATCATTCATGTTCCCTTTAGTATTTGGAGAACTCCAAACCGTGGCAAAATTCCATACAATTGATGCGGACACCTCATTTAAGGCGCTTATGAGTCGCCCATGGTTGCATGATTATGGTATTGCCCCATAAATGCCACATCAATGTATGAAGTACATCAAGGATGGATAGGAGTTTTTAAATCTCCGATGATATTCAACTCTTTGCAGTTCATGAGATGATAATTTATGAAAATGCTAGAATTTGCACCCCTATGCAACAACTTTGTCTTTGCTTGAAACTTTGGTATCGAAGAAATCCCCATACATTATGAAGAAAGGGTATTCTTACTAGAAGAGGTCTCAGATTTGTCGTGAGAAGACATTCCCAAGGGGAGATGTGTCGTGCCATTACATGTAGGGAAATTAAATCTGGTGGTGCTGAAGAGGTTTATAAAGCTAACGGTTATGATGATCAACCAGTAGAAGTCGAGCCTGCACCTGAAGTGCTTGAGGATGGTGGACAGGCGTCCACTATGGATGAATTAAAAGAGATTAATTTAGGACTGAGGAGGACTCTCATCCAACCTTCATTAGCTCTCTCCTACCAGAAGATCAAGTGGAAGAAATGAAAGAGCTTCTTTGTGAATTCAGGAATTGCTTTTCTTCAACATATGCTGAGATGTTAGGCTTATCCCTTGATGTGACAGTTCATAGGTTGGCCATCAAGCATGAGGAAGTGTCTATCAAGCAAGCTCCAAGAAGAATGAGATTGGAGATAGAAAAATAAGTGATTTCCAAAACCAAGAAGCTCATAGAGGAGGGCTTCATCCAAGAAGAAAAAATATGCTGATTGGATCATCAATATTATCTTAGTGAAGAAGAAGAACAGTCAGATTTGTATATGTATCGATTTTTGGGACCTCAACAAGGCATGTCCAAAAAATGACTTTCCACTCCCTGTATAAGAACTACTAGTGGATAACACTTCCAATTATGATATGTTCTAATTTATAGATGGATCATCGGGCTACAATCAGATCAAAATGGCTCATGAGGATGAAAAGCACACATTATTCAGAATGCTCATCGGTACATTCTGCTACACGGTCATGCCCTTTGGCCTGAAAAATATTGGTGCCACTTACCAGTGGGCAATGACGCGTATCTTTGATGAATTAATACATAAGAAGGTTGAGTGTTTTGTTGATGTCCTGGTTGTTAAGAGCATTGATCATAAAGATCACTTAAATGACATAAGGATCGTATTTGAGAGAATAAAAAAGTTTGATCTGAAGATGAACCCTCTCAAATGCGCCTTTGGTGTTTCTTCTGGTAAATTGCTAGGGCATGTTGTTCGTCATCATGGAATAGAAATTGACCCCAATAAGATCAAGGTGATTATGAAAATGCCACCTCCCAGAAACCTTCGACAACTCCGCTCCTTGTAAGGGCAGCTGGCTTTCATTTGACGATTCATATCGAATTTGTAGGGTATGTGTCAACCATTTTTTAAATTGATGAGGAAAGACGTCCACTTAAAATGGGATGCAAAGTGCAAGGAAGAATTTGACAGCATCAAAAGATGCTTGTTGAATCCGCCCATTCTCGCAGTATAAATTCTGGGGAAGCCTCTTATACTGTATACGATAGCACTAGAAGAGTCCCTCGGAGCACTATTGGCCCAACATAATGAAGAAGGTAAGAAGAATGCACTCTACGATATCTGTTAAAGATTGATTGGAGCAGAAATTTGATATTTTCAAATTGAGAAGCATTGCTTGACATTAATCTTCGCAGTTCAGAATCTCCACCACTATAGGTTGTCTCATAAAATAACACTGATATCAAAGATCGATCCGCTGAAGTTCTTATTGATAAGCATTGACAGGTCGCCTGGTTAGGTGGGCAGTATTATTACTACAGTTTGATATCACAAACATACCACAAAAGACATTAAAGGGACAAGCCTTGGCAGATTTTCTTGCAGCACATCCTATCCCGGCAGACTTCCCACTTAATAACGATCAACTCTATGAGAAAATCATGCAGGTTGAGGAAAAGATGAAATTATCATTCTGGGAGATGTATTTCGATGGAGCATTATCGATTACACCTACCCGACATCCAAATCTTGCTAGGGCCTAAGCTGGCGTCGGCCTCATTTTTATAGCACCTGAAGGAAGCATAATGAGATTTTCGTTCAGTCTAACTGAACCCCGAACCAACCATAAAGCCGAGTATGAAGCTTTAATTATGGGAATGGAGATCAAAATTAATGTCAGAATCCAAAATCTCCGTATTTTTGGCGACTCTCAACTTGTAATAAATCAAGTCCTCGGGGTTTATAAGATTTGCAAGCTTGAGATGTCTCATTATCACAGTGAACACTTGAACTTTTGAAACATGTGCCAAATGTTAAAATAGCATGAGTTCCTAGAGTGAAGAATTACAAAGCAGATTGTTTGGATAAATTGACCAAGAAGATCATAAATACTAACGAGGAGAAGCATATATTCATCGGGGTTTATAACCGTCGAATCTTGGAGACTGCTCTGTTACAATTCTCGATGGCAGAAGAGGTATCAAATTTAGGCAAGTAGGATGTAATTCCAGTTGAGCATCAACCCCTCCATCAGATTGTTATAGAAAATTATATGGAAGAATATCATGTGGCAAAGAGACGTAAAGCTAGTCAAGCTTCAGAATCATGGTGTATTGTTTAGATATTGAAGTCGAAAATAATTGGAGGCAGCCATTCATTGACTATTTAAAAAAAACAAACTCCCAGGGGAAAAATTTATGGCCACACAAATTCAAAGAAGGGCTTTGCGATATGCATTTGTCAATAACACGTTATACTAACGAGCTTTTGACCAGATGTGGCTAAGGTGCCTGGGGACCAAGGAAGCTGATAAAGTAGTAACAGAAGTCCATGAAAGACTTTGTGATACACATCCGTCAGGTCCCAAAATGGCTGCTAAAATCAAGAGGATGGGTTACTATTATCCAACAATGGTGACAAGTGTCAGATTCATGGTGATATTAGTCATTAGCCGCCAAATCCCTTCACCCGACAATGACATCTTGGTCATTCGAATGCTGGGGAACAAATATAATTGGTCCGATAGACCCACCATCATCAGCCGGACACCACTTCATATTAGAAGCAACATAGTATTTTTCTAATTGGGCACAAGCGGCTCCCTTCAAAGAAGTCACGTCTGAACACGCGATTAACTTCTTCACCCACAATATCATCTACAAATTTGGTGTAATCTCAGACAATGGAACAACATTCAAGAGCACTAAAATATATAAATTTGTTGAGTGACACAAGATTGATTGGCAATTTTCAGCGATATACAATCCAAGGGCCAATGGCTTTGCGGAGGCTTTTAACAAGACACTGGTGAAACTGTTAAAGAAGATCATCACCAAGAATAAAAGAGATTGGCACACTAAAATGGTGGAGGCACTATGGATGTATCGTACTACTTACAAGATGTCGACCACTCCCTACTCATTGGTGTTTGGGGTTGAAGTCGTATTGCCGCTGGAAATCGAGCTACCATCACTTCGTGTACCTATCCAATACGATCTAACTCAGGAGCAAAATGCTCGATTGAGAACGGACTCAACGAGCTCGATGAAGTTAGACTACAGGTTCAACATAACCTAAAGATCTATCAGGCGAGGATGACGAAATCATTTGATCGAATGGTATGCCATCGAGCTTTACAAGAAGGAGAATTGGTCCTAGTGCTGAAAAGGCCAATCATCCCACACATAAAATTTAGTGAAAAATTTGTGTCAAATTAGGAAGGCCTGTTCATCATTAGCAAGGTGTACCTAAGAGAAGCTTATCAATTGATTGACTTGGATGGTCAAAGGCCCATGCCACCAATTAACAGTCGATACCTAAAGAAGTATCACATATAGGGATAAACATATGTTTAAAATATATTATGAACTTTACATATACCTATTAGTATATGTACGACATATATTTTGAACTTCCAATGTAATACAAGAATGCATTTAAAAAAAAGAAATTTTTTATATATTTATTCGGGTCGACATCACGCTGCATGCCGAGATTCCTGAATAAATATTTAAAATCTCGAAATGTCAAACTTATTTCAGTTTGAAACCTCCCTACGAGGCGAGGGGAACTTCTTAAATATTTATTCGGGTTGACATAGATCTGCATGCCGAGATCCTCAAATAAATATTTAAAACCTCAAAATATTAAACTTAATTCATTTTGAAATCTCCCTGCAAGGCAGGGGGAATTTTAAATATTTATTCGGTTCGACATCTCACTGTATGCCGAGATTCCTGAATAAATTTTTAAAATAATTAACTACGAACATCCCTTTAAATTAGGATATGACAACTTCTATTATCAGCATATATGTGGGTGATTTTACCTAAAGTTAGGTACATCTCTCCTTCCAGTGTACTAAAATTTCAAAACTCAAAAAGGAGATTTTTGTGACTATACGCTCCAACAAGTTAAACCAGAAAAGCTTGAAGTCTTTCAACAGCTTGAAGCTTAAGGTTCGAATGGGTGTAATAGGTCGGATCCAACACTTCCAAATGTGGCCGGATCGCTGGCAGCTCAACATGCCATAAGAAAGGTCGTAGTAGCGGAACCCCCATTTCGTCAACCCATTAGAAGGGACTGCAGGAAGAACGAAGGCTGATTTGACTCGATGAGTTCTAGGAGTCATAATCTAAAAGACTCTGCTAATTAACTGGAGAATCAGAATTCCAATGGAAAAGAGGAGTCCCGAACACCTACCAAATGTGCGAGACTCCAAGTATTTTTCCACAAAGGATGACTTCAAATCTACCAACTTCAGTAGATTCAGTATTATGGAGCACATTTCCCATAGCTCAAGTTTGAAACTTGAATGGGTGTAAAAGGTCGGATATAACATGCCCAAATATGGTCAGATCACTTGCAGCTCCTTCTACTCAACACGCTATAAGAAAGGCTGTAGTAGAGGAACCTCCATTTCAGTAACCTAAGGACGAGGAGCTATCAAATCTTAGCTTGTCTGATTTGATGAACTCAAGTGATTCAGATTAAAATCTCCTCAAGTGGTTAATGTTTCATATACTACCTATATTTAGTACTATCAACCAGATCCAAGACCTGTAAATCCTTCAAAAACTCCATAAAGTATAAAGGGAGGATAGAAGGACTCTTCTTCAACAAGTTCATCAAAGCATAAAGCAAATGACCGAAGAAAATTTCTTGCAGTTCCCACAAAAGCCTAAGACTGAACTAAGATGATTTTGTCGTCAAAGTCCATTATGTGCAAAGCTCTGGACCGATGACTTCTCTCCACCGACCTCATATAAACTAAAAGGTTTAGGTCCTCATCGTCCATTCCATCAAGCCCGCTAAAGCTAAAAGCAAAGGGAAAAAGGCATACAAATCTTCTGACAAGTTAGTAAAGACAATTCAGACAACTCTTCACCAAGTTTGCCACCAGAGCACTAGGAAGAAGGAATCAAAATCTCATGACTCAAGCCAAAGCCGTGGAATGAACACCTTGGATGATACCTACAAATGTCCCTAAAGATTGGTGTCATTTTAAATATTTCTTTGGGTCGACATCGTGCTGCATGCTGAGATCCCCAAATAAATATTTAAAATTATGCCAAAATATAATGAGAGAAGAGGAATGTGGAAGATCCTCCGTAAATTGAGTATGATATCAAAAAAAAGTGATTGGACACATGAAATATCACATCCTTATATGATAGTGACAAAGAAGAATGCCAAGCATATACAAAAATGCTAATAATTAAAATGACGATGATAGTGAAAGAAGAGCAAGAAGTGGCAGTGCTATATACTATTGTCAATCTATGAAGTAACTCTCTAGGGATCTGAGTATGAAGTACTTTATCACCATCCCATGGATCTCTAATTGACTAAGATAAAATATATCAACTATACTAAAGATTACAAGTGCATCCGAAGATCCATGAAGCTGCTGAGAGGGACTCTTTAAGATCTACTAAATGATAACCCTTGGTGTCACATCTGAAATAATTATCTGGAGATCCACAGAGTCAATCAACATACAATAAATTTGGTTCACTATAGGTGCATACCATATTTATTTGGGGGAATTTGTTGAACCTTATACCTTAAACCACACGAGAAATTACCCAAATTGGTGAATAAAGTAATACTCGTCTTGGCGTTGCACGTCACTTGAAGGGTCAAACGACCTCTGATTGTCAAACAGATAATGTCGTTGCAATCAGGACGTCGAATTCTATTAGGTCAAGGCCCCTTGCAATTGAATCAAACAAGATTGGTTAAAATGGAGGATCGACACTCAAAATTAAAGCATGAGGCTGATCAAACGATGTCGGATCGACAAACGGACTGCATCATTGCATCCAGAACATTGTCGACATTCAGAGTATTTATTTTATTTAATCAATTTGGATCATCTAAGGTGGTGGTGTGAATCACGAGGCAATTTAAACATGATGTGAAGGCACGCATTTTGAGGGAAATTAGCCTTGGCGGTGATGAAATGACGTCCCATCACAGAACGGACAGCACCATTATGTCCGAAACATTGTCGGCATTAAGAATATATATATTTTTAATCAATTTGGATTGTCTGAGGTGGTGGCACGAATCTTAAGATGATTCAAATACAATGCGAAGACACGTATTTCAAGGGAAATTAGCCTCAACGGCGGCGAAGTGACGTGCGATTGTGAAACACTGTCATTGCGACCGGTACATCAGTAATACCCTAAATGCACTATCAATTTGTCCAATGTCTATGTTTGACAAATTCAAAAAGCTAAATGAGGTGATTACGCACATTTTGAGGTTATACACACAGAAATCGAGGAGTTGCGCAATTCCAGATAATTCTGACTAAGCGTCATGTCGATTTCATTTCAAGTGGAAAAATAATGATAACATTTTGTTGACTTTTCCATTAATTTGATAAAAAATGTATAAATAATAAAAAAAAATCAAATACAAAAATTCAAATAAAATGTTATAATCTCATTTAAACACTAACCTCGTATCCTCCTGTGCAAATCTCTGCCGAATCTCAGATATCTAATTCAGTGGAAAGCCTCGAACAGATAAGACCTCGTTTGAATATAATCTTTTGGCATTAAAATGAGGTTTAAGGCTTAGCTATTTGTTCTTCTACTTCATTACCTACACAATCCACATCAACTCTTCGAATACTGGCACACTCAAAATCATTCGAGAGCTTGGTCCACCCCCTCTATATGATCTCTTCCACCAATCTAAGCCATGTCAAAACACCATCCAACCACTGCAGTTCACGTTATCCTTTTGACATCCAACTTCAGCTTATCTTCTTCCTTATCCGACGAAGCCCATAACTAGACCGTCCCTCCAGTTCTTCGTTCGGCCAAGAAATCCCTCCAACAACAACTCTTGTTGATCTGACAAAAGATGGAGTTGGTTTAACAGAAGTTCTAGACAACGTCAAGTCTGATATAGCTTTGAGCCAACCAAAATACTACCACTCTTTCTTCACTCACAAGCTCCAACTTAAATGCAAATGAACATATGTAAGGTTGGTGGTGAAAAAGAGACTTGCAAACTCTACTTGCTTACAAGTGGTTGTAGACAACTTAATCGAATTCTATGTTATGATATGTTGTTCTAAAAAAAAATACATTATTTGTTTGCAAGCAATAATCAATGATGAATTTGAATTTAAATGAGCTAAGTGCAAAGCACTTTGACTTGAATGGATGATGAAGAATAGAACCTAAAACCTAAAGTTAGAATCTCCAACTCATAAAATTAATGAATTTTGGATATACAAAGCATAAATCTTATGTTGAATGAAGTTTTAATGTTAATTAGAATGATGCATGGTTTGATCCTAAGCGAGAACATGAATAAACATCGCAAGTCATATATGGATCAATCACAAAGTTTGTATCAAAATACAAACATCCTACAAGATTAAGTGCAAGAAAACACATGAAAAACTTAGGATAAAATAGAAACTTGCAATTATCATCTCAATTGAAATGGACATGTTGATGAACACAAAAAAGAGAGAAAATGGTGAAAGGATTTGGCGTAGTTACAAAGCCATCATATGAGAACCTTGGAGCATTATAGTTGGTTTGCAATATAAGACATAACTCTCCGAAATAGAAATTGATTGAACAAAAAATGAGGTATGCCATGAGTAGAAGCGATATACCTCTATCATGCTCTTAAGTGATTGAAGATGATTGGTGTCGAGCAATCGACATAATATGCATAGTGAAACTATCATCCACATATAAGTCCCTTGTAAACTACAAGCTGTGTTCAAAGACAATGAAAGGTTTGTAATCAATAGCATCATTCGCTCACCGGGAATAATAAGATGAAAGCACAACCACATGATTGAAATCAATGATGCAAAATTTTTAATCAACATTGCAGAATTGCCGTGTTAGCTCAAATGTTCATTTTCTTACGAAGAACAACATACATGTGTAAAAAATGTAACTGCCTATACACGATCAAGAACTTGGGAGATGATATATTCGCAATCAACAATATAAAAGTTTTAACTAATGATTGATGATACCGACATATGAATTTAAATGTGAGTAACAATGAATAAATAAGAGGCTCCTCATGTGCAAGGGACAACAACCAACAGACGATTGTGAATGCAGTGAATTCCCTACTAATATGGGTGGAAGCATATAATAGACATTATAATTTCTCACATGGGCAATTTTAACTTGTAAACAAATGCACTGTACATCAATAAAGATGATCAACATCAAGACATAAATGAAGGCATCCAACCTCTGAGGCAATGAAAATTAAGAAGGGATATACAGCTTGATTGCAAACAGTAAATGACAGTTGACACAGAAAGGAACACCATAGTCGCCTATGAATGTTGAATGTCAACACACCATGAATATGATAAGATGATTGATGAATGTGTGGGAAGGATATCAATAATGAATGCAACCCATTTAGTAGTCAACTTTAGTTCATAAATGAGCTCATTCATCTACTTGATGACAATGGTTGTGGATTTGTAACAAATACAACATGGTTCTGATGACTTTGTCAAAAGGCATGAATGAAAGGAGAGCGATAACATTTCCATCGTCATGACTCAATTCCATGAAAACACATCAATATCCTACAAGTTGGAGGGTTCAACGACATTGTCAAAAACCCATTCCACATTTAACACGTCAATTACAACTAGAAGGATTTGACATGTATCAAAGAGTAACAACGTTATATATCTAAGTGTATTAAAGTAAAATACCTCAAACATGCATAGTAATTTGTATACAAATAGGTACACATAAGGGCATATATATATATATATATATATATATATATATATATATATATATATATATATATATATATATATATATATATATATATATATATATATATATATATATATATATATATATATATATATATATATATATATATATATATATATATATATATATATATATATATATATATATATATATATATATATATATATATATATATATAAAATAAAAAATTCGCATCGGCCCCAACGAGCGTGTTATTGGTACACATGTAATGTCTAGGGATACTGCGCGGGTCATTAAATTTGAACCCGATCCTCCCAAGAAAGTAGGAGTCGGGAAGGTTCAATAAATAACCACAAAATACTCTTAAACACCCGCATGGGCTTTAGCAAGCGTGTTATTGGTACACACGTGATGCTTAGGGATGCTGCGTGGGTCGATAAGTGAATTCAAGTTCGAACCTGATCCTTTTATACGGATCTATAGGAATCGACAGGGTTCAAATTTTCAAAAATAATTTACGGTTGTGACGATCGATGTATTTATTTTAATATATTCATATTAAGCCTTCAATGCCTATAATCAATAGAATTCACTAAATAAAGGCATAAAGCCTGTGAAATCTGATCCTCCTAAGCATGTAAATAGGAGTAGACAAGGTTTGAATCATAAGATAAATATGAGTTCAAGAAATTGATCGGAATATTTATTTTGTACATTCATAATAGGACTTCAAGGCCTATAATCAAGAAAATTAAAAAAAAAGACATGAAGCCTACGAAATCCGATCCCATATCGGTATGTTGATAGGGTCGATAAGGTTTAATCAAATAGAATAACCTCTTACACCCCAATGATGGCACAGGAGGGGTCCATTTCAAATTCTTCAAAATGCCGACAAAATTCAAAAATCCTAATATCCAAAAATATTTAAAATTGAAATCTAATCATGAAACACTTAAAGTAAAATTAATCCACTCTCTGCAACAATTTGTCGGAGTGGACAAATTAAAATTTACTTTAGCTCACATGGAGCTAATGCCTAGTCGAAAATATTAGTATGATCCATTATCAAATAATCTCTTACTAGTAAGGACGTGGTACGTATCCTCTGACCGGCAGTTTTGTCGCCAAATGGCACCGCAAGATTAACAGTTATGACCCTAGGCCCTCTGAACCGAGTGGTTTTGCCGCCAAATGGCACCATGAAATACCAGTTATGTCCAGAGCCAATACGCTCCTTAGTGACATCAAATCCTTGAGATATGAATTAATATGATATGATCGGTAGGGCACAAAGCTCTCTGTTAGCTAAGGTGGATTCAAGTTTGTCCCCTTATACAAACACTCACCCTAGGTCTACAAGATTCCCTTGGACAAAACAACCCATGGCTGCCGACAAGGATCATTCTGTCAGGTTGGGTTGACTACCTCCTCTAACTAAGTAGACCAGGGACCACGATTGCTCAGGATGACGGAACCATGGGATCTTGATCGGGTCCATCATCCATTCACCCACTATCCATTTTAAGTGCAAGATAGTGCAATTTCCATTTTAAATATCAAACCTTTCAAAATGCCCAAATTCATATCCAATTCCTAAATACCTAAACCCATTACTGCTACTATATGCTGGATGTGTATCTTCTACGTATCTGATTAACGACTAGCCTTAATCGAAAGTTCTCTATCGTGATCGAGATGGGTAATTAACTATAGGGGCTTGCGCCTATAGGAAACCAGAACTAAGATCATAAAGTCCTCGCAAAATGAGGGCGAAATCTTGGTGTAGTTTCTTATCTATAAACCTATCTGCCTTCCAAAATTTACCCTGGAACTTATTTTGTTAAAACTCCCTCGCCAAATGAAAAAACGATTAGCGGGTGGAGGCCGGGGCCAAATTTTCGGAGCCCATTGTACTCAAGACCTATAGAAGCTGAATTTCACAGCCGCCTGAGTTTATGAAAGCATAAAACTTTACTATTGTCGTAGCCTCTTTCATGACCTACTATTAGTCACATACCAACTTGGGAGGCACCTCACATTCATCAACCTGAAGACTGCCAATCATTTAGGCCATACGTATAATGTATTGCGCAATTGAAGATTAGTGTAATAGAAAGTGGGCATGTTGTTGAAGATGAAGTAAATGCATACGAAATCATGGATAATGGAGTGGTAGTTTGGGAGTAGACACCCATGTTCCTTTGGTCGAATGTAGCAATACAGAGATAAAAGGACACGAGTTCATTGAAGATCATGCTAGATAGAATCATGAAGTTTAAAGGTGATAATCGCCAATAATGAGTTCGCCGAAGCTGTTCGTTTGACTAAGCAATGGGATGGTAATTTACAGTTCAATGAGCCGACCATAAATGTAGTCAGCTCAACAACAGATGTAATTCTCATAAAATATAAGATCCAAACCACTACTACAAATTTATTAAATAGGTGTCATTCTCTGAAAAACCTCACAGACAATAAATTATCATAAGCAGTCACACACACACACAAAAGAGCTAAAATCAACATTTAAATTAATGGCAAAAAGAATTTTTTGCTCAACTCGTAGTAGCCTGGAAGAACCCAGACTTAAAGGTTCGGCCATCTGATTGCACAATCACATACGCGAAGAAGGATCCTTCAACTATGGCATCATTGACCTTCATCTTGGAATTAATAATGAGGAAGTACATAAAACCATCATTAATAGGCCAGCGCTTGGCACCTACCACCTTGATAAAAGAAATCGACGGCAAAGAGTTCATTAAATTTTGTTTTTCAATAGCGAACAGTCCGAGTTCTTGTACGGCTCTTTTGTGCTGAACATTTATTATCACCTCAATATCATCACCATTTCCAGTAGGCGAACCTGGGCAGTGATGATAGAGATGTGGTAGAGGAGGGCGATGGCAGAGAAGAGGAGAATGATATTATGTGTGAACGCCATGGATTATTTCTAGCTGGCTTTCTATCTCTGTATGCGAAGGGGTGAGGATGGAGTGAAAGTTTCTTCATTCTTTTATAGGAAGAAATACTTCGGGCTTAGTAATTTATTAATTTTTTGAAATATTAAACTCTTTGAAACGGTAAAAGTTTTTATTAATTCTTTTTGAAGATTAATAATGAAAAAAATGAATTAAAATATTTTTAATGACCTAAACATTAAAAATATATACCATTTCAATAAATATGCTTTAGCTCAAATTTTAAGTTCATTTATAATTTTTTTGGAACACTTAGGCTTCGTTTGGGACGGCTTTTTTACTGCTTTCTAAAACGGAGTTTTAGTACAAATTTTTTTTATTTTTGTACTAAAACTCCGTTTTAGAAAGCAATAAAAAAGCCGTCCCAAACGGAGCCTTAGGCTAATAAAGATAAACTAACACACACATCATCTACATAATACTTGAACCAAAGATATTTTTATTGATAATCAAAGCTCCAAATTAATAGACCAAGATGAACTGCGACCATTTCAAAATTCCACGACATATGTATTTTGTTTAGAGGTATATCTTCTACGTTATTTTTAGCTGGTATCGTTTTTTTTTTAAGAAGAACTTTAAATATTCTTTTTTGTCTATCATAGGGTAAATGCCACTGTTTTGAAAATCGAACCGGACCGGCCGGTTCAACCGATTCAACCGTGAACCGGTCTGGTGGCCGGTCCGATCAGGCTTCAAAACCGGCTCTGCATCGAACCGGGTCAAACCGGATTGAACCGGCGGTTCAACCGTCGAACCGTTGAACCAGTCCAATTTGGAAAGAACCGGCCGGTTCATAAAAACATTTTATTTTGTTTTAACTAAAATTTAAAAAATATATTTTAGTTTACTAAATTTGTATAAACTTTTAAAAAATAAATTTATCAAATATGATGATTACTTTCATCATAAAACATGCAAGTTATTTTAAATATCTCACAAAAATTATTTTGTAAGAGTGTACTTCTCACCTTATATAGGGTTCAAGGAAACATCCTCAAACTTCCCCTATGATGTGGGACTAAAAAACTTGCATGAGTAGTTTAGAATGTGAATTTAGGCTTATTTGGGCTTCAATTTTTTTCTTAGTTGGGCTATAAATTTATATAATATGTATTATAAACTTGCTATAATATATATTATAATACTTATATTATAAAATATTAATATTATAAATTAATATATTATATTAAATATTATTTGTATAAATATATTTAATTATAAATATATAAATATATTATTTTTAAATGATATTTATATTTATAATTTTGCATTATATATATATATATATATATATATATATATATATATATATATATATATATATATATATATATATATATATATATATATAAATGATCATATATTTAATTATTTATATTATATTAGTGATCATACATTTTTTTATTATAATTTATATATTATATTAAGTATTATTCTTATAAATATATTATTCTTAAATTATATTTATATGTATAAAATTTTATAAATACTATTAAATGCTCATATACTTATATTATATGATTTTTATTTTATTTATTTTTAATAATATTATTATTTATTACGTCATCCGGTTCGACCCCGGTTCGACCGGTTCGTCAAACCGTGAACCTCTCCCACTTCCAGTTCGTTGTCCGGTCCGATTTTCACAACCTTGGTAAATGCCATACATATAGTTGCAAATGACCAGGCTGCTATGCCAATAGTTGCTTTCTTGACATTTTATTCCTTTAAAATAACACAAAAAAAAACATTTAAAGCTGTAAAGATAAGGAAATTCGAGTACGAATTTTGGTCTCTAAATAGTTTAATGTAAGGAGTGAATTCCTACATGACAATCGTCAATTAAGGGTTGCATGGTCGTCTACCTTGCCAGCTAATCATATGACTTGTTTCCTTGTGTTTTACTTTTTAATATTGAAAGCAACAAAAAAAATCTAATAATAATAATAATAATAATAATAATAATAATAATAATAATAAAATATAAGCCAATGTATATTCCGAAATTTGTCCAAAATTAAAGAAATAATTAAGTCAGATATGCTTGAAATTTTGTTTCAAACTACTTACCTCTCTTTTGCATGAACGGAGGAAGCTTGTTAAAGTTCTCTGCAAATGCATTTAGTTTGAACTAGTTCGAATTTTAACTTTGTTTGGACAAAGTTAAAACTTGGTTCGAGTAAAGCTTGAAAGAAGATTTGATCTAGGTGGGATCCAATCTTGTTCGAGTCTTATGAGAACATTATTCGAACCCAATTCAAATATAATCTAAACTTGATTTTAACCTTTTTTTAACATATTTTGTATAGTGATTCCTTCCAAGCAAGCTCATTTTCACACCATGGGTCTTTATACTCAGTGCGTAGCAAGCCTCTTGTACTTATATGCTATTGGTTTCGATGTTGCCTTCCTCATCAAGCTCCCATCATGAAATCTTCTTGGCTGACATGTCATCGGTCCAGCCAATAGAACCTAGCTCCATCATGAATATATTTTTGTTAGCAAGTTAGTTAATTCCGTCCGCAAATCCAAGCAAATTCCCATCACAAAATGCCTTTTTGGGCCTGTTGACCACATTTTTTGTGTCGTCGACGTTCTATCTTCTATTAGGATTCTCCTAGAAATGAAGCCTTTCTACCTTGGTATAGAAGTTGCCTTTAGAATCCCCTTAAGAGGCCACCGATGACGTAGTATTGGCAAGCTTTAAAATCGAGCCGATTTAAGCTGAGTCAAACCACAATTAGTTCAAAATACGATTCAACTCAAGATAAATATAGCCATTCCTGGCTATCAAAGGCGGTGCAAACCTTCTTTTTAGCCATTGGACCAAAATTTTTCAAATGCATGAAGGATACTCAGCATTTTCCTTCCATTTCAAGACATTTGAGCAGGGAAAGGCGGGGAGCTATTATTCTATGTGGACACTGGACGATTTTTCCTTCTGGTTAAGCCCTCGGTACCCGATCGAGCAGTACCATGCGGTACAGAGCGTGGTACATTTGCGAATGATTTGACGCATTTTTATTAGTCTCTGAAATTCCTCCGGACTCTGCACAAAATAATAAATAAAGGTGGGGTTGGCCTGGTCATTTTTTTTCTACTGGTTGAAACGAGAGGGTCAGGGAGAAGAGAGCAATGATGATTTCTTTTCTCCTCCCTGGAGCCTTGTGTGTTCAGCTTGCTGAAGATGTGAACATTATTTCATTTTTGTGTGGTTTTAAAGGAAGTAATTATCTCCAGTCAAAGAAGGATAAAAAAAAAAAAATCAAATTTTCAAAATAAAAATAGTTGTATGTTTTACATAAATTAGATGGATATTTATAAATTAAAATTATTATTTAGAAAGATCTAATAGAAGTCACATTAATTTCCTCTACCATATAGTTATTTTTTCTAATAGAAGTCACATCAAATTTTCAACTCCCCCTCAAAGTATAGCATGTCAAGAGTATAGCATGTCAAGATTGATGCTATACTTTGAGGGGGAGTTGAAAATTTCAGACGAGTTCACACCACAGTATGTTGATGGCAAAAATAAGCCACTCCTTGTAGAAGACAAAAAATTCTTGGCACTGTTGAAAATACGAATTATGCATGCACAAATGTTAAATTCAACAACAAACACTCTTAACCTTAAATGTCTTTTTTGTAAATGGTAGATACTGTACAACACATGTCGACGATGATGAGATTTGTAAGTTTATATTGATGGAGGCTAGAACACATATTGTTCTCGTCTACATGGAATTTAAAGAATTAGAATAAACAAATGTTGTGGGCTTCTCTAGTCAAGTTCATATATGAGTTAGTACTATCGCAACTTTGTAAACCTTTCCCTTCCTAAATAAAATTTATTTTTTTGTAGGTCCACTCCAATGTTCGTTGCATTGCGAGTGAGCGCAAGTGAGTACTTGTTGACCCATATACCTTAAACCACGTGAGAAATTACCCAAATTGGTGAATAAAGCAATAAGCGCCTTGGCGCCGCACGTCACTTGAAGGGTCAAACGACCTCTGATTGTCAAACAGATAATATCGTTGCGATCAAGACATTGAATTCTGCTAGGTCAAGGCCCCTCGCAAATGAATCAGATGAGATCGGTCAAAAGGGAGGGCCGACACCCAAAATTAAAGCGCGAGGCTGATCAAACGATGTCGGATCGACAAAGTCAATTGAATTGTCAAAATCTCATTTAAATACATTAACCTCATTTCCACCTGTGTGAATCTCTGCCAAATCCTGTTTGAATAGTTGCTATTTGAATGATTTATATTTGTGCAACTTATGTAGTTTTGATGATTCCAAACATTATTGTTCAGATGTATAATTATCTCCTAACAATTTAGAAGATTTGCACTTGCTCTTGTGTGTACTAACATTTCAGGAAAATCAGACTCCAGACTACGAAAACTTCAAATCAAATTCAACATGAGAAATTTTGTTTATTTGAAGTGTCTTTTCTTTGAATTAATTTTGAAAGGGAGTGATTGTAATTGAGTGAATAAAATCTCTCACACACAAACTAAGGAGATCTTGAAATTCTATACTGATCGTACAGGACGATATATATCGTACTGGACGATCTGTCAGTTATCTCCTATAGAGCATTTGGAACGAATAGGAACTTGCTTCGAAAAATTTTTCTAAGTCCTATTCGTCCAGGACGAATTTTTATATTGTCCCCGGCGATGGGCGCTCTGGAAAATTTTCGTACAGACGAAAATAAATATCGTACCGGACGAACAGCTCTCTGGAAAATTTTCGTCCAGACGAAACCAAATTATCGTCCCCGGCGATGGGCGCTCTGGAAAATTTTCGTCCAGACGAAATAAATCATCGTCCAGGACGATCGGCTCTCTTGAAAATTTTCGTCCAGACGAACATATTTTCGTCCAAACGATAAACCGACTTAGGACAATTTTTAGCAGTTTCTAGAACCGACCTTGTAATAACCGTTCGTACTGGACGAACCTAGTTCGTACAGGACGATCATCTGTACGAAGTCATTTCGTACACATATACAAATTGGGTCGTTTCAGATCGTTTAAGTAAAATCATCCAGGACGATCCACGATCGTACCGGACGATCCACTGCGTACAGAATTGAAAATTTGCAGTTTTTGGGCGGTTTTACTTGTCTTTTGTATAAATACTTCAAATTAGACTGCCACCCAATCTTTTTGTCAATTGATCTTCGTGCCTATTGAGAGAATAGTCAAGGGGAGAGTGGAAGAGAGCATTCAAAGGAGGATTTCTACCATTGGAGCAAGAAGGCTTCACTTGGATTGCTAAGGTAAGAATCTCTACTTGTGAAATTGGATTTCTTCACTCTTTTCTTTCTTCATTCTAGGTTCTTGTGAGAAGATCATTCAAGAAGGTCCGGTTCTCTGCCGACACTTGGAGAGTGTGAACAGACGTGGGTTCTCTGCCTACACTAGGAGAGTGTAAAAGGAAGAAGGTTCTCTGCCTACACTTGGAGAGTGTAAACAGCCGTAGGGTTCTCTGCCCACACTAGGAGAGTGTGAAAGGACGACGGTTCTCTGCCAGCACTGTGGATTGTGTAAAAGGACGACGGTTCTCTGCCGCACCGGGGAGTGGTGAAAAGAGGGTTTTGTACAGGCTTCTCCGCCTTGCTGTGGGTGCTAAAGGAGAGTCACTTTGTGGTATTAGTGCAATACTCAGAGGGTGCCTCTGAGGAGTGGATGTAGGTCTGGTTATAGACCGAACCACTATAAATATGGTGTCATTTACTTTACTGCTTTTACGTTTCCGCATTTTAAATTTTAGTTTTAACAACTCTGTGGTTGAAAAACATTTTTCTACAAACTTTAAAAGAAAATTTTATTTCGGTTCAACTTTAATTTTAAGAGGGTTTAAAATTTTTAAAACTACCAATTCACCCCCCTCTTGGTAGCCGTGGGACATTTACTTAGGCTTAACAACCTAATTACTAGATTCAACAAGTGGTATCAGAGCACCGTTTTAAAATCATAAGTTTGAACTACTTTTTGATTAACGTAGATGGCTACATTTGGAAACCGAAACACACCTGAGGGTTACTCTATCACTAGACCTCCACTGTTTGACAATATTCCTTTTGATTTTTGGAAAACACGCATGTCTACTTTCTTACAGTCACTTGATTATCGCATGTGGATGTTAGTCCAGGAAGGTTACACAAAACCAACTAGATTAGTTGATGGAATTAGGGTAGATACACCCTATGCAGATTGGACTATAGAAGAACGTGACTTAGCACAATTAAATGCAAAATATTTAAATAGTTTCTTTTGTGCTTTAAAATCTGAAGACTACATGCGAGTTTCTACTTGTAAAAGCGGAAAAGACATATGGGATAGACTTTGTATTACTTATGAAGGGACAAATGAGGTTAAGCAATCAAGGCTCAATATCTTGTTACATGACTACGAACTATTTCGCATGAAACCTAATGAATCTATATCTGACATGTACACAAGATTCACTCAAATTGTCACCTCTTTGCATGCACTTGGTAGGGAATTAACTAATGCTGAAATGGTTAATAAGATTCTTCGTTGTTTACCTACTGCATACGATGCTAAAATTACTGCAATTACAGAGTCAAAAGATCTGAACATTTATTCTATTGACAATCTTCTTGGTTCACTCATTGCTTACGAGCAAGGAGTAAGTCAAAGAAAGATTGATGCAGGTGAACCAAGAAAGGACAAGAATATTGCACTAAATGTGGAAGAGTCAGAAAGTGAACACTCACAACCTGAGGATGAAGATGATATAGCACTGATGACTAGACAATTCAAAAGCTTTTTAAAGAGGAAGCAGAAGAGACGCCAGCAATGGAATAGAGGTAAGTATAATAGAAATGGTAAGGTTTCTAATGAAGTGATTTGTTATGAATGCAGGAAACCAGGTCATATAAAGACTGATTGTCCAAAACTCAAAGCCACTCCTAGCAAGGAGAAGGTAGAGGAGAAACCAATGGTAAAGAAGGGCAAGAAGAAGTTTCAAAAGGCTTTTTGGGCGGACTCAGCTTCAGACTCATCTGAGACTGAAAAAGAAGAAGAAGTCACCAACCTTTGCTTGATGGCAGATAAAGCTGAACAATCAGATCAAGAAGAGGTATGTGATTTAACTTATAATAAATTGTTTGAAGTTTCTGAACACATGCATGATGCATATAGGAAAACTAAAAAGATGCATGCTAGTTTAGTTTTAGAATTGGAAGAGCTTAATAAGGAACACGAAATCCTTAGGAAAGATCATGCTTTAATTGATAGCAACCACATGAAACTACTTGATGAATATGATGACTTGAATAAAAATTTTGAGAATTTAAAATCATCCTATGCTGAACTTGAAAAAGAATTTGAGAAATTTAAGGATGAATCTGAGCACAAGACATATAGAGTCAATTATACAAATCGAATCTTGGAAGAAATGAATTCATTTTATAAACTTACTATAAGTGCTCTCGAGGATAATAGGAACCCCCCTAAACATGAAGATTTTACAAATCCTAAGTATTATCCTAAATTCATGAAATCCCTTAGAAGACAATCATATGAGAGAAAACATAGGAATATTTTTCCTAATGTTAAATGTAACAATTGTGGATTTTTGGGACATATATCTCACACCTGCACTTTAAAGATGAAACCTAATTTGGTGTGGAGAACTAAGATGCATAAACCTAGACATATCACACATGCATCTGATTATAAATTTCATAAAGGTGAACCCAAACTAGTTTGGGTTCCCAGGTCTAACATTTTAGAATTTTGCAGGTATACTCTCACACAAGACCTCGTGAGAGTATATGGTACCTGGACAGCGGATGTTCTAAGCACATGACTGGAGATACTGCTCAATTCATAACGCTGGAAGCCAGGAGTGGAGGCAAGGTTACACTTGGAGATAATACCACAAAGAAAGTGGTTGGATCAGGTATGATTGGAAACTTGAAAAATTTTTTCATAGATAATGTTTTATTAGTTGAAGGCTTGAAACATAATTTGCTTAGCATAAGTCAGCTATGTGATAAGGGCTATAATGTAAAATTTTTACCTACTAGCTGCATAATTAGCCTAAATGGAAAAATTGTTTTAAATGGAAAAAGGGTGAACAATGTTTACATGCTAGATTTAAATTGTATTCAATCTCCTACTGATTTTTGTTTGAAAACTGTTTCTGATGAATCGTGGCTTTGGCATAGGAGACTTTGTCATTCTAGTATGAAAAATCTTAGAAAAATTACCCAAAAGAATTTGGTGAGAGGAATACCTAAACTAGACTTTACTAAGGACCATCTGTGTGATGCATGTCAATTAGGAAAACAAGTGAGGTCCTCATTTAAGTCCATTAAAGATCTTAGGACAAGTAAACCTTTAGAAATTCTACACATGGATCTTTTTGGACCAGTAAGCACTGTTAGTCTAGGAGGAAAGGTATATGGATTTGTTATAGTAGATGATTTTTCAAGATTCACCTGGGTTAAATTTTTTTTTCATAAGAGTGAATCATTTGAGGAATTCAGAAATTTTTCAACTTGGATACAAAGAAAACTAGGATGTGAAATAATTTCTATACAAAGTGATCATGGAGGAGAATTTGAAAATGAAAGATTTGAAGATTTCTGTAAAGAAAAGGGGATTGATCACAATTTTTCTGCACCTAGAACTCCTCAACAAAATGGAGTAGTTGAAAGAAAGAACAGAACATTAATAGAAGCCGCCCGAGCAATGTTAGCAGAATACTCTCTTCCTAGGTATTTTTGGGCTGAGGCGGTTAGCACTGCATGCTATGTTCTGAATAGGGTGAATGTGAGATCTAATTTGAATAAAACACCCTATGAGTTGCTAAAAGGAAGAACACCAAATTTGTCTCATTTGCATGTATTTGGTTGCAAGGTGTTCATACATAATAATGGAAAATCTGCCTTAGGAAAATTTGATCCAAAATCAGATGAAGGAATTTTTGTTGGATATTCAAGTGTTGGAAAATCTTATAGAGTATTCAACAAAAGAACTTTAGTCATTGAAGAAACCACACATGTTGTTTTTGATGAAAATGGAAACTTGGAAGAGCCAAAAGTTGTTGAAGAAGAAATTGAAGAAAACTCCCAAAATATTGATAGATTAAATTTGGAAGAAAATGTGGAAGAAAATTTAGAAAGAGAAGACCCTTTGCCTAGAGATTTGAGATTTTCTAAAAACCACCCAAAGGAATTAATCATAGGTGAACCAAGTGAGGGTGTTAGAACTAGGCGTGGATTAAACAAGGAAGTCAATCATTCAGCCTTTATTTCAACTGTTGAACCCACTAACATTGATCAAGCACTTTCAGATGAATTTTGGATATTGGCCATGCAAGAAGAGTTGAATCAATTTGTAAGAAATAAAGTTTGGGAACTAACTACAAGGCCAAAAGATCAAAGTGTTGTTGGAACCAAGTGAGTGTTCAAGAATAAAATGAATGACTCAGGAGTAGTCATTAGAAATAAGGGTAGATTAGTAGCTAAGGGGTATAACCAAATTGAAGGAATTGATTTTGAGGAAACTTTTGCCCCTGTAGCTAGACTTGAAGCAATTAGGGTTTTACTAGCCTTTGCCTGTTTTAAAGGTTTTAAATTGTTTCAAATGGATGTCAAAAGTGCCTTTTTAAATGGAGTAATTGAAGAAGATGTTTTTGTAGAACAACCTCCAGGTTTTGAAAACTCTAAATTTCCAAATCATGTTTTCAAATTAAAAAAGGCATTATATGGATTGAAACAGGCACCTAGGGCTTGGTATGAGAGGTTAAGCACCTTCCTACTTGAAAGATCTTTTGAAAAAGGAAGTGTGGATACAACTCTCTTTTTAAGGAAAATTGGAAAGGATATACTTATTGTTCAAATTTATGTGGATGACATCATCTTTGGATCTTCAAATAAACATCTTTGTGATGATTTTTCTAAAACAATGAGTAGTGAATTTGAAATGAGTCTAATGGGAGATTTAAATTACTTTCTAGGATTTAGCATTAAGCAACTTGAGGAAGGTACTTTTCTTCGTCAAACCAAATATATTAAGGACATCCTCAAAAAATATGAAATGGACAATGCTAAACCTGTTAGTACACCAATGAGTTCTTCAGTTCAGTTAGATAAAGACCTTAAGGGAAAATCTGTTGATCAAAAGAAATTTAGAGGGATAATTGGATCTTTACTTTACTTGACTGCTAGCCGACCAGATATTATGTTTAGTGTTTGCTTATGTGCTAGATTTTAATCAGATCCAAAAGAATCACATTTGACAGCAGTGAAAAGGATTTTAAGATATCTACTAGGAACTCAAAACTTAGGAATTTGGTATCCTAAGTTTAGCTCTTCATTTGAAATTATTGGTTACTCAGATTCTGACTTTGCAGGCTGTAGAGTGGATAGGAAAAGCACCTCTGGAACATGTCAATTCATTGGAAATTCATTAGTTTCATGGTCTAGTAGAAAACAAAATTCAGTGGCACTATCTACTGCAGAAGCAGAATACATTGCATTAGGAAGTTGTGTGGCACAAGTACTTTGGTTAAAACAACAGTTGATTGACTTAGGATTAACTATAGGCACTATTCCAATTTATTGTGACAATACTAGTGCTATTTGCATTTCCAAAAATCCTATTCAACATTCTAGAACCAAACACATTGATATAAGGCATCATTTCATAAGGGATCATGTATCCAAAGGAGAAATTGAACTCATACATGTTTCAACTGAAAATCAACTTGCAGACATTTTTACAAAACCTTTAGCCTTTGATACCTTCAGTACTTTAAGAACAAGGCTTGGTGTTATTGATTTGAATGCTTAACCAAAATGTCTTTGCAACATTGATACTTGTTGTGTTTTGTTTTTGTGATTTTGTGAATTTTGTGTTTTTGTATGAATTGTTTTTGAATTTATGTTTTTTGTCTTATGTTTTCTGTGTTGTTGATTATTTTTGTTGTTTTTGTTAAATTAAAAATTTAAAAATCAAAATTTTTTTTTGAGGAAATCGTCCAGGACGAAATTTTTCGTACGGGACGATGTGTTAAGAAACAGTTTGCGCGAATTTAAACCATTTTGAGAGCAGTTTTTTATTGGATCGTCTGTACGATCTGTGATCGTCCAGTACGAATTTTTTTTTCTCAAACGTCGGGACGATTGAATGCAGCGGTTGAGTGGATAAGACAGTTTTTAATACGAATTTCGTCTGTACGAAATTTTTTTTTCGTATGTACGAACATGTGTCGATTCATTGTAGGGGACGGTTTTCAAGAGTCATTAAAACGAAACGCTTCTTGATCGTCTGTACGAAATATTTTCGTATGTACGATCGGTCAAGTCAAAAAGCCTGTACGAAGGGACGCATCGTAAGTTGTGTTGAATACGAAAAGCCGTTACATTTTGGACGAATTAGATCGTCTGTACGAAATTACTTCGTCCAGACGAACGATAATTTTTCGTCCAGGATGAATATTTTCGTCCAGGACGACATATCGTTTTTCTTTAAATATGAGGGCTTTCAAACTTGACAATCACACTTTCAAACATCTTTTTCAATCCCTTTCTACATCAAATCAACTATGGCCTCCTCTAGCAAAAGACAAAAAGTTTTGGTGAAGAAACCCAACAGGAATGCTCCAGACAACTTCCTTTCCAAAGCAAATGAGGAATCTTTTCCTCGTTTTGCTTCTGCAAAAATCACTCCGTCTCGCATTCTTATCCAAACGGAGTTGAAATTTCGGGTATTACACCTCTTCGCCTCAACCCAATTTCATTTCATTCTCTCTCTTGTCCACCTCTACAATAAGCAAACCTACCATTACTTCCTAGCCAACATGAGTTTCAATCCTGACCACTCTATCATTAGTTCTTTTGTTTTTAAGAAAAAAGTTGAGATCACCAAGCACGACCTTGGTGCATTTTTAAACTTAAGGACTGAAGGATATAGAGCCCACACCCTAATGTCAGAAAACGTCTTCCATTGGTATGAAATCAATAGGGTAATTAGAGAAAATGGAATTGACAATCATGTTGCTAGAGTGGCCGGTATGACCCAAGATGCCCGAATCATCCAGCATATCCTTAGATCTTCAATTATTCCTAAAGCTGGTGATAGGATAAACATAACCCCTCTCCTCTCTTGTCTAACTTTTTTAATCATGAAAAGACAACCTATTGATGAAGCCCAACTCATCCTAGATCATATCTATGGGCTTTCAGAAATAGGACATCCTGATCAGAAGAGGAAGAAGAATATTTCTTTAGGGCACTTGATTACTTATGTTTTGGAGAAGAAGTACAATATAGTCCATCCTGATGAGGAATATGAAGAGCCAGTTTATTACAACGATGCATCTTTCAGACTGCTCTTCAGGGAGGAAAAAGAAAAAGAAAAAGCAAATGGCAGTGCTTCAGAAGAAGAAGAAGAAGGAGTGCAAGCTTCTGCTTCTCAATCAGATTATCAGAATCTGATTGAGAGATTTGATAGACTAGAGACTCACATTGATCAAAGGTTTGATCAATTTGATGCTCATCTTACGCAGCAGCAACATGACATTGGTAATATTAGAGATGAAGTTCATGAAATAAATACCAATGTAATGTTAATGGCCTCCTACTTCAATCTCTTTGGCGGCATTCCTCCTCCTCCTCCTCCAGAACAGTAGAAGTTTTTTTTTTGTGTGTGTCTGTTGTATTTTTTGTTTTGTTGTTATGTTTTTTGTTTAAGTTCAATGTTTTTATGTAATTTTTTTTTTAATCAATGAAAGTTTGTTTGTCTTAGATTTGTTTTGAAATGTGCCTAATCTTTATGAATTTCATTAATATTGTTTTTAATCTACATTGTGCTCAAATTCGATTGTAATGTGAGATTATCTATATTAGAAAATCTAGACTTTCTAAATTTATAATTTGTCTATAACTTGTTGTATTTAGAATTTTTAAATTCATGTCTATTCATTTAGACTACATAAAATTTAATATTGTTATTGCAATTTTGATGTTATCTTATTTTGTATTTCTATGCTCAAATGATATTTATGCACCTAGAAATATTTGAAATGTTAGATTATAGATTTTGGAAAGAATTGGTCAAATTACTCTTGAAAATTGTACAAATGTACAAAAATCAAAAGGGATTCGCAAAAATTTGCAAAGTGAAAAAGAGGCACAAAATAAGCCCAACCAAAGACAAATGCACAAAAATGTGCTCCAAAACTTTGAAAAGATGTGCAAAGCACCACATGAGGTAATTCTCTTCTTTCCAAATTCGTTTAATCTCTTAATTCAAGTTGATCTAATGTTCATTTATATTCTATTGAACTTTGAAATATAGAATTTTTTTTTTACATCTCACTTGTAATGATTTTCAATAATCAAAATGTCTAAATTGAATAATGTCTTTGATAAATTCTTCTTACTTACAATGTTATATCATTTCATAAATTTTATGAATTTCTATGATTGACCTAATATCTTTAGTTTAAAATTGCATACTCTATGTCAAATCACAATTTAGATTAAATTTTAACAATGAATTTCATATTATTATTTACATTTCTTGTCTTTTTCTTCTTCACTTTTTGTTGCTGTCAAAAAGGGGGAGAAATTATTATGTTTATGTTTGTGTTTGTGTTTTTGTTTTGTGATTTTTGTTTTCTGTTAAAAACACAAATATTGTTTTTGTTTTTGTGATTTGTGTTTTCTGTGTTAAAATTTTTGAAAAACAAAAATATTGTTCTTTAATGCCTCCTTATTTTAATGTACTCATAAATTCAGGGGGAGTTTAGGAGATAAGAGATTTTGTTTTAACTTGAAACCATACTAATAATAATTGTTTTGCCATCATCAAAAAGGGGGAGATTGTTTGAATAGTTGCTATTTGAATGATTTATATTTGTGCAACTTATGTAGTTTTGATGATTCCAAACATTATTGTTCAGATGTATAATTATCTCCTAACAATTTAGAAGATTTGCACTTGCTCTTGTGTGTACTAACATTTCAGGAAAATCAGACTCCAGACTACGAAAACTTTAAATCAAATTCAACATGAGAAATTTTGTTTATTTGAAGTGTCTTTTCTTTGAATTAATTTTGAAAGGGAGTGATTGTAATTGAGTGAATAAAATCTCTCACACACAAACTAAGGAGATCTTGAAATTCTATACTGATCGTACAGGACGATATATATCGTACTGGACGATCTGTCAGTTATCTCCTATAGAGCATTTGGAACGAATAGGAACTTGCTTCGAAAAATTTTTCTAAGTCCTATTCGTCCAGGACGAATTTTTATATCGTCCCCGGCGATGGGCGCTCTGGAAAATTTTCGTACAGACAAAAATAAATATCGTACCGGACGAACAGCTCTCTGGAAAATTTTCGTCCAGACGAAACCAAATTATCGTCCCCGGCGATGGGCGCTCTGGAAAATTTTCGTCCAGACAAAATAAATCATCGTCCAGGACGATCGGCTCTCTTGAAAATTTTCGTCCAGACGAACATATTTTCGTCCAAACGATAAACCGACTTAGGACAGTTTTTAGCAGTTTCTAGAACCGACCTTGTAATAACCGTTCGTACTGGACGAACCTAGTTCGTACAGGACGATCATCTGTACGAAGTCATTTCGTACACATATACAAATTGGGTCGTTTCAGATCGTTTAAGTAAAATCGTCCAGGACGATCCACGATCGTACCGGACGATCCACTGCGTACAGAATTGAAAATTTGCAGTTTTTGGGCGGTTTTACTTGTCTTTTGTATAAATACTTCAAATTAGACTGCCACCCAATCTTTTTGTCAATTGATCTTCGTGCCTATTGAGAGAATAGTTAAGGGGAGAGTGGAAGAGAGCATTCAAAGGAGGATTTCTACCATTGGAGCAAGAAGGCTTCACTTGGATTGCTAAGGTAAGAATCTCTACTTGTGAAATTGGATTTCTTCACTCTTTTCTTTCTTCCTTCTAGGTTCTTGTGAGAAGATCATTCAAGAAGGTCCGGTTCTCTGCCGACACTTGGAGAGTGTGAACAGACGTGGGTTCTCTGCCTACACTAGGAGAGTGTAAAAGGAAGAAGGTTCTCTGCCTACACTTGGAGAGTGTAAACAGCCGTAGGGTTCTCTGCCCACACTAGGAGAGTGTGAAAGGACGACGGTACTCTGCCAGCACTGTGGATTGTGTAAAAGGACGACGGTTCTCTGCCGCACCGGGGAGTGGTGAAAAGAGGGTTTTGTACAGGCTTCTCCGCCTTGCTGTGGTTGCTAAAGGAGAGTCACTTTGTGGTATTAGTGCAATACTCAGAGGGTGCCTCTGAGGAGTGGATGTAGGTCTGGTTATAGACCGAACCACTATAAATCTGGTGTCATTTACTTTACTGCTTTTACGTTTCCGCATTTTAAATTTTAGTTTTAACAACTCTGTGGTTGAAAAACATTTTTCTACAAACTTTAAAAGAAAATTTCATTTCGGTTCAACTTTAATTTTAAGAGGGTTTAAAATTTTTAAAACTACCAATTCACCCCCCTCTTGGTAGCCGTGGGACATTTACTTAGGCTTAACAACCTAATTACTAGATTCAACAAATCCCGGATATCCAGTTGAGTGGAAAACCTCGGACAGGTAAGGCCTCATTTGAATACAATCTTCTGGCGTTAAAATGAGGACAAAGGCTTATTTATTTGTTCTTCTGCTTCGTTACCTACACAATCCACAACAACTCTTCGAATACTGGCACACTCAAAATCATTCGAGAGCTTGGTCCACCCCCTCTCTATGATCTCTTCCACCAATCTAAGCCACGTCAAAACACCATCCAACCACTTCAGTTCACGGTACCCTTTTCACATCCAACTTCAGCTTATCTTCTTCCTAGTCCGACGAAGCCCATAACCAGACGGTCCCTCAAGTTCTTCGTTTGGCCAAGAAATCCCTCCAACAGCCACTCCTGGTGATCTGACAGAAGATGGAGTTGGTTTAACAGAAGTTCTGGACGACGTCAAGTCTGATGTAGCTTTAAGCCAACCAAAATACTGCTGCTCTTTTTTCATTCACAAGCTCCAACTTAAATGCAAATGAACATATGTAAGGTTGGTGATGAAAAAGAGAATTTTAAAGTCTGCTTGCTTACAAGTGGTTGTAGATAACTTAATCGAATTTCATTTCATGATATGTTGTTCTCAAAAGAAAATACATCAATTGTTTGGAAGCAATAATCGATGAAGAATTTGAATTTAAATGAGCTAAGTGCAATGTACTTTGACTTGAATGGATGATGAATATTAGAACCTAAAGGCAAAAGTTAGAATCTCCAACCAATAAAATTGTTGAATTTTGGATATACAAAGCATAAAGCTTATATTGAATGAAGCTTTAATGTTAAGTGGAATGATTCATGGTTTGATCCTAAGCGAGAACATGAATAAACATCGCAAGTCATATAGGGATCAATCACAAAGTTTGTATCAAAATGCAAGCATCCTACAAGATTAAGTGCAAGAAAACACACGTAAAACTTATAAATTAGGAACTTGCAATTATCATCTCAATTGAAATAGAAATGTTGATGAACATAAAAAAAAAAAAAAAAAAAGAGAGAGAGAAAATGGTGAAAGGATATGGCTTAGTTACAAAGCCATCATATGAGAACCTTGAAGCATTATAGTTGGTTTGCAATATAAGACATAACTCACTCCTAAATAGCAATTGATTGAGCCAAAATGAGGTATGCCATGAGTAGAAGCGATATACCTCTATCATGGTCTTAAGTGATTGAAGATGATTGGTGTCGAGCAATCGACACAAGATGCATAGTGAAATTATCTTCCACATATAAGTCCCTTGCAAACTACAAGCTGTGTTCAAATACAATGAAAGGTTTGTAATCCATAGCATCATTCGCTCACCGGGAATAGTAAGAAGAAAGCAAAACCACATGATTGAAATCAATGATGCAAAATTTTTAATCAACATTGCAAAATCATCGTGTTAGCTCAAATGTTCATTTGCTTAGAAAGAAGAACATACATATGCAAAAAATGTAATAGCCTTTACATGATCAAGAACTTGGGACATGATATATTCACAATCAACTATATAAAAGTTTTAACTAATGATTGAAGATACCGACATATGAATTTAAATGCGAGTAACAATGAATAAATAAGAGGCTCCTCACGTGCAAGGGACAACAACAACCAAACCATTGTGAATGCAGTGAATTCCCTACGAACATGGGTGGAAGCATATAACAAACATTATAATTCCTCACATGGGCAATTTTAACTTGTAAACAAATGCACTGTACCCGTATCAATAAAGACGATCAACATCAAGACATAAATGAAGGCATCCAACCTCCCTTGCAATGAAAATTAAGAAGGGATACACAGTTTGATTGCAAACAGTCAATGATAGTTGACTCGAAAAGGAACACCATAGTCGCCTACGAATGTTGAATGTCAACACACCAAGAATATGATAAGATGATTGATGAATGTGTGGGTAGGATATCAATAATACCCATTCAATAGTCAACCTCAGTTCATAAATGAGCTCATTCATCTACTTGCTGACAATGGTGGTGGATTTGTAACAAATACAACATGCGTCTGATGACATTGTCAAAAGGGATGAATG
The DNA here is from genome assembly GCA_016618105.1 of Dendrobium huoshanense. Lineage (NCBI taxonomy): Eukaryota > Viridiplantae > Streptophyta > Magnoliopsida > Asparagales > Orchidaceae > Dendrobium > Dendrobium huoshanense. Next base: position 79,382,416 of record CM028359.1, on the reverse strand, counting down.
AAAGGAGAGAGATAACATTTCCATCGTCACGACTTAATTCCATGAAAACACATCAATATCCTATAAGCTGGAGGGTTCAACGACATTGTCAAAGACCCATTCAACATTTAACACGTCAATTACAACTAGAAGGATTTGGCATGTATCAAAGAGTAACAACGATATATATCTAAGTGTATTCATGTAAAATCCCTCACACATGTATTGTAATTTGTATACACATAGGTACACATAAGGGCATATATAATCAAAAAACCGCATGGGCCCCAACAAGCGTGTTATTGGTACACACGTGACGTCTATGAATGCTGTGCGGGTCATTAGATTTGAACACGATCCTCCCAAGCAAGTAGGAGTCGACAAGGTTCAATAAATAATCATAAAATACCCCCAAACACCCGCATGTGCTTCGTTGAGCATGTTATTGGTACACACGTGATGACTAGGGATGCTACACGGGTCGATAAGTGAATTCAAGTTAAAACTTGATCCTTATATGTAGATCTATAAGAATCGTCAGGGTTTGAACTTTCAAACAAATATACGTTTGTGACGATGAATGCATTTGTTTAATATATTCATATTAGGCCTTCAAGACCTATAATCAAGAGAATGCACTAAATAAAGGCATAAAGCCTGCGAAACCCGATCCTCCTAAGCATTCAAATAGGAGTAGAAAGGGTTTGAATCATCGGATAAATATGCGATCATTAAATTGATCGGAATATTTATTTTGTACATTCCTATTAGGCCTTCAAGGCCTATAATCAAGAAAATTCACAAACAATGGCATGAAGCCAACAAAACCCGACCTTCTATAGGTAAGTTTATAGGGTGGACAAGATTTAATCAAATAAAAATAACCTCGTACACCTCGATGATGGCCGTGTCGAATGCAAATCTCAACTAGAGGTGTCCAATCCAAATAAATCAAAATGCCCACAAAATCCAAAAATCCAAAAATATTTAAAATTGAAATCCAATAAAGAAACACTTAAAGAAAAATCCATCCACTCTCCGCAATAGTTTGCCGGGGTGGACAAATTAAAATTTACTTTAGCTCACATGGAGTTAATGCCTAGTCAAAAATATTAATAGGATCCATTCTCAAATAATATCCTACCAGTAAGGATATGATATGTGTCCTTTGACCAGCGATTTTGCTGCCAAATGACATCATAGAATAAATAGTTATGACCCGGGGCCCTCTGAACCGAGTGGATTTGCCACCAAATGGCACCACAAAATACTGGTTATGGCCAGAGCCAATATGCTCCTTAGTGGCATCAAATCCTTGAGATATGAATTAATATGATATAATCAATAGGGAATAAAGCTTTGTTTTTTTATCTAAGGTGGATTCAAGTTTGTTTTCTTATACAAACACTCACCTTAGGTCTACAAGGTTTCCTTAGACGAAGTAACCCATGGTTGCCGACAAGGATCCTTATATCAGGTTTGGTATACTACCTCCCCTGACTAAGTAGACCAGGGACAACGATGGCCCGGGACGACGGAACCATGAGATTCTGATCAGGTCTATCATCTATTCCCACACCATCCATTTTAAGTGCAAGATAGTGCAATTTCCATTTTAAATATCAAACCTTTCTAAATGCCCAAATTTATACCCAATTTCCAAATACCTAAACCCATTACTGCTACTATATGCCGAATATGTATCTTCTACATATCTGATTGACGACTAGCCTTAACTGAAAGTTATCTCTCGTGATCGAGAGGGGTAATTAACTATAGGGGCTTAGGCCCATAGGAAACTAGAACTCAGATCATAAAGTCCTCGCTAAATGAGAGAAAAATCTCTTGGAAGTGTCTTATCTACAAACCTATCTGCCTTCCAAAATTTACCCTGGAACTTATTCCGTTAAAACTCCTTCGCCAAAAGAAAAAAATGATCAGCGGGCGGAGGCTAGGGCCAAAGTTTTGGAGCCCACAGATTTCTGAAGATTCTGATTATTAATCCTTACCTTTTATTCATGCAGATGGATCTATAGAACACCGTCCAGCTAGAACGAGGAGCCAGTATTCAACTGGCAAATACTATGATTAACACAAAAAATACTAAAGCTACCATCCAGTTTGGTAGTGTTGACTTTACTGCCATTGTTACAAGAACTGTCGGAACTCCTACCCAAAGTATGCATCTACCGGCACAATGACCTGTTGCTGAAAATCCTCGTAAGAGGGTTTCAGTATTTGAGAGGCTATCACAGCCTGATGCCTTGACCACCAGAAGAATTAGGAATGATGGAAGAGTCTCTGTGGTGAAAGAGCCTGAGATTCTTTCAGCTCGGGTATTTAAAATATTGAAAGAGAAAGGGATGATGAAGAAAAGTTACCAGTGACCACTGGTGGTCGAGACCTGAAGAGCTTTGCCAAGGGAGTGCCTATCTGTAGCAGCATAAAGAAAGGAAAGAAAGTAAATCCCGTACGGTGAACATCAGGGTGTGACACCTGAACTAGATGTTTGGGAATTCGCCGCTAGAAGGTCCTGGCAGAAAGAAAAAGAAATCTGGAGGCCAAAGCCTCACAGAGAAGATAAAAGAGGAAGAAGAATTGATCTGGGTGTGACATCTGGTACGGCTTCCCGGAGATCTGCCACCATCTACAAAGAACGTCAAAAATGGGTCCCAAAGAAGACCCACGATGATGTCCCTCCCGACGGTCGACACCTTGGAGAATCTTTTAGGGGATTCTGTCATTCGTTAAACTCTCTAAAAGAAGATACTAACTTCGATCATAGCCCACTAGTCAAAGAAATCTTCTTGCCTAATCAAGAACCAGAGATTTAGTGGCATCGCCACTCGGAGATCCAAGTACTGGAAGGAGAAAAAGAAGGAGAAGAAGATATAAAAGAAAGGGAGTAATATGTCGAAGGAGAAGAAATTATAGAAGCAAATATAGAAGAAAATCTCAAAGAAAATATAGAAGAAAATATTGAAGAAAATATTGATAAACATATTGATGAGTTTATGAAAGAAAACCAGGAAGAACAAATTGAAGATATCATGAACCTTGACTCGTATATATGATAAGACATACACGTGCTATCGAGGATGTCTACCATGATGATAACGAAGATAATGGTGATTGGAAGCCACAACCCAGGTAAGTACGAAAATGCAAGACTAGTTCTATCGCTGACGGAGGTGATCGCTCACCTAGAGAACAATAAATAGAAGACGTTGAGGAGAATCCCTTTGATGACCAAGACACCACACTCGTTGACATAAGAAGACAGATGAGGGCCAAGGATATGGAGATGTCTCAACAAAATGAAAAGATGACTGATATGATGACCCAAGTGGTAGCAATGATATAGATGATGCAAAAAATTGCTACCGGCGGTGCCATACCTAACCCTCCAACTGAGCCTCCAAATCACCGAATACCTCAAGTCTCGATAGTACGGGGCACTCCTGAGCACATTCATGAGGTTAAAGATATAACTCGCCAGTCTACTCCTCAAAATATTGCAAACACCTTCAAGCCTGCAACGACTGCACAACTCCAAGGGAAAATTATAGAGAAGATCAAGGAAATCATAGCCGTTGATCAAGCAGAAAAGTTGGTTGGCAAAGGTTGCCCGTACCCTGTTGAATACGACCAAGTGCTAAATCAAAAAGGATATTCGGTCCCAACATTCCATACCTTCAATGGCACTAACAATCCCCGAAAACACTTAGCTCAGTTTAAGGCTACTTACGAGAATATGGGAGGAAATGATGCCTACTCTTCCGGCAATTTGTTAACAGTTTGACAGCAAATGCATTCGAATGGTATGCCGAGTTGCCAAATGATTCTATAAAAACTTTTATAGAATTGGAGGCCATGTTTATGAAGAGATTCTCTAGTGCGACCGAGAAGATCACGATCGTCGACCTTGCTTTAAATAAGCGGAAGAGAGAGGAGTCGGTATCAAAATGCATAACTCATTGGCATAATCTAAGTATGAAATGTGAGCAGCAACTTAAAGAAGAACACGCTGTACAATTATTAATGGAAAACATCGATGATAAGATGCAACCCTTCTTATGCATGGCTACAATCACCACATTTCAAAACCTGCTGGATAGAATGGCTAAATTTGAAAAGTAAAACTTGTCAAGATTAGAATGCCACTCTAACAAGCCTAAGAAGCCCAAGACCTCAGAGAAAAAGAGTGAAACTTACTCTATATCCTCTCTCAGGCTGAATAGGGAGAAATAAGTGGTTTATAATATAGATAAAGGCAAACAATCAATGCAGTATGAAGAAAAGACAAAACAAGTCTACATTCCTAACCCCCAACTGAAGGTGATACTCGAGGGAAATAATAGGCCACAAACTTTTCAAAGTGATGAGGAACGCCCGAGGCAAGCAATGGGAACCAGTGATAAAACGTTCCCATCTCTCAAAGACTAAATGAATAAAGAATATCCATTCAAAAGAGAGAGTGTCGCAAAGTTTCGACAGGCATTAAAAGCAGGCCTAGAACTACCAGAGTGCAAGAGGCTAGAGGAGTCAAAAGAAATTGGTGACCCAAACTACTGCCCGTGTCAGTGTGTGCTTGACCATCCCATTGAAGATTGCTACATCTTTTAGGATTGGGTCGAAAGGAAATATTGAAAGGGAGAGCTCACATTGTCAGAAAATGTGTTTGTTAATCCAAGAAAAGAATCAACTTGGGTAGTTTCGACTTGCTACATACCCCTGGTTGAAGAAAGAAGAAAAGAAAAGAAGCTAATTCAAGAAGAATAGTGGGAGACTGTAGTCTCTAAGAAAATAGTGAAGATATTGAAATAGCTTGAGGGTATTTGGGGTGTGAAGTGGAAGTCTCCCACAGAGTCGGTGATAAATCCCAAAGCACTACCTGTGAAGCGAGCATCCAATTCTAAGAAACTCCTTAACCAAGCTGGCACTTCAAAGTCCGAAAAATTGAAATCGTCCAAAAAAAGACTAAATTGAGGAAGCCCAAGGAGAAAAAGACAACAACCCAAAGGGTTATCGACAGTTTGGATGAATACTACCAGACTGTAAGATGCCCCATTAAGTTTGTTGATTTTATGGCAGAACTCAGAGTCGAAGAGGCAAAAGAGGCTAATAAATATCCACTCCCCATGGAAACTTATCGAGTTATCTTAACAACACCGGTGACTCCGACTAAAAAAGAAAAAGATGCACTCTCTGAGTCTTGTATAATGGTATCACGAATGTATTACAGTGTATATGAGGATCTGTATTTTCTAGAAGATGATTAATCAGATCCTGATATTACTTCGCAGATGGAACATGTGAATTTGGGCAATAATTTTGAATCAACTGATGAATCTCCATATGAGATAATGATCGATTCTGAAGACAATACACTGTTAAATGAGTCCGATCAGGAGGAAATTGCTCAAGTGTAATTGAGGAGTGGTAAAATATTAGCATCTCCACTTAAGAAAGGGATCCAGGATAAAGACAAAGGGAAGGAGATTATCGTCAATGAATGTATCATTCCCAAGGACTCCAAGAAGAAGGAGACTTCAGTTAAAGGAATATATTACAATATCCTATCTTATTTGAGAAAAAATCCAGCACATCTTAGCATATACAATGCTCTAGTGATGTCTTAAGAACTTTGGGAGACCCTGATTAAGGCTCTCAGATCCCCCAAAAGATATGAGGCATATTTCTCTGAGTGTAACTTGACTGAGGTTTTATAAGCTTGGAATGAGCCAATCATTACTTTTGCTGAGGATGACATGATGCTCGAAATGACAGACCATAATCGACCTTTATATGTTACTGCAGAGAGTGATGGGATGATAATCAGTCAAATTTTGATAGATCCCGGGTCCTCCATCAACCTTATGAGCTTGAAAGCACTGAGATCACTTTGTCTCGATGTGCAGCACCTTGGGCAAGATAAATTGATTGTGCACGGCTTCAATGAAAAGAGACAAAAGATCCTTGGATCATTCATGTTCCCTTAAGTATTTGAAGAACTCCAAACCGTGGAAAAATTCCATACAATTGATGCAGACACCTCATTTAAGGCGCTTATGGGTCGCCCATGGTTGCATGATTATGGTATTGCCCCATAAATGCCACATCAATGTATGAAGTACATCAAGGATGGATAGGAGTTTTTAATCTCCGGTGATATTCAACTCTTTACAGTTCATGAGATGATAATTTATGAAAATGCTAGAATTTGCACCCCTATGCAACAACTTTGCCTTTGCTTGAAATTTTGGTATCGAAGAAATCCCTATACATTATGAAGAAAGGATATTCTTACTAGAAGAGGTCTCGGATTTGTCGTGAGAAGAGATTCCCAAGGGGAGATGTGTCGTGTCATTACCTGTAGGGAAATTAAATCTGGTGGTGCTGAAGAGGTTTATAAAGCTAACGATTATGATGATCAACCAGTAGAAGCCGAGCCTGCACCTGAAGTGCTTGAGGATAGTGGACAGGCGTCCACTATGGATGAATTAAAAGAGATTAATTTAGGACTGAGGAGGACTCTCATCCAACCTTCATTAGCTCTCTCCTACCAGAAGATCAAGTGGAAGAAATGAAAGAGCTTCTTTGTGAATTCAGGGATTGCTTTTCTTAAATATATGCTAAGATGTCAGGCTTATCCCCTGATGTGGCAGTTCATAGGTTGGCCATCAAGCATGAGGAAGTGTCTGTCAAACAAGCTCCAAGAAGAATGAGATTGGAGATAGAAAAATAAGTGATTTCCAAAACCAAGAAGCTCATAGAGGCGGGCTTCATCCAAGAAGAAAAATTATGCTGATTGGATCATCAATATTATCTTAGTGAAGAAGAAGAAAAGTCAGATTTGTATCTGTATCAATTTTTGGGACCTCAACAAGGCATGTCCAAAAAATGACTTTCCACTCCCTGTATAAGAACTACTAGTGGATAACACTTCCAATTATGATATGTTCTAATTTATGGATGGATCATCGGGCTACAATCAGATCAAAATGGCTCATGAGGATGAAAAGCACACATTATTCAGAATGCTCATCGGTACGCGCTGCTACACGCTCATGCCCTTTAGCCTGAAAAATATTGGCGCCACTTACCAGCTGGCAATGACGCGTATCTTTGATGAATTAATACATAAGAAGGTTGAGTGTTTTGTTGATGTCCTGGTTGTTAAGAGCATTGATCATAAAAATCACTTAAATGACATAAGGATCGTATTTGAGAGAATCAGAAAGTTTGATCTGAAGATGAACCCTCTCAAATGCGCCTTTGGTGTTTCTTCTGGTAAATTGCTAGGGCATGTTGTTCGTCATCAAGGAATTGAATTTGACCCCAATAAGATCAAGGTGATTATGGAAATGCCGCCTCCCAGAAACCTTCAACAACTCTGCTCCTTGAAAGAGCAGCTGGCTTTCATTTGACGATTCATATCGAATTTGAAGGGTATGTGTCAACCATTTTTTAAATTGATGAGGAAAGATGTCCACTTAAAATGAGATGCAAATTGCGAGGAAGAATTTGACAGCATCAAAAGATGCTTGTTGAATCCGCCTATTCTCGCAGTATCAATTATGGGGAAGCCTCTTATACTGTATACGACAGCACTAGAAGAGTGCATCGGAGCACTATTGGCCCAACATAATGAAGAAGATAAGAAGAATGCACTATACTATATCAATTAAAGATTGATTGGAGCAGAAATTTGATATTTTCAAATTGAGAAGCATTGCTTGACATTAATCTTCGCAGTTCAGAATCTCCACCACTATAGGCTGTCTCATAAAATAACACTGATATCAAAGATCGATCGGCTGAAGTTATTATTGATAAGCATTGACAGGTCGCCTGGTTAGGTGGGCAGTATTATTACTACAGTTTGATATCACAAACATACCACAAAAGGCATTAAAGGGACAAGCCTTGGCAGATTTTCTTGCCGTACATCCTACCCGACAGACTTCCCACTTAATGATGATCTACTCTATGAGAAAATCATGCAGGTTGAGGAAAAGATGAAATTATCATTCTGGGAGATGTATTTCGATGGAGCATCTTCGATTACACCTACCCGACATCCAAATCTTGCTAGGGCCCAAGCTGGCGTCGGCCTCATTTTTATAGCACGTGAAGGAAGCATAATGAGATTTTCGTTCAGTCTAACTGAACCCTGAACCAACCATAAAGCTGAGTATGAAGCTTTAATTATGGGAATGGAGATCACAATTAATGTCAGAATCCAAAATCTCTGTATTTTTGGTGACTCTCAACTTGTAATAAATCAAGTCCTCGGGGTTTATAAGATTTGCAAGCTTGAGATGGCTCATTATCACAGTGAACACTTGAACTCCTGAAACATGTGCCAAATGTTAAAATAGCATGAGTTCCTAGAGTGAAGAATTACAAAGCAGATTGTTTGGATAAATTGACCAAGAAGATCATAAATACCAATGAGGAGAAGCCTATATTCATCGGGGTTTATAACCATCGAATCTTGGAGATTGCTCTGTTACAATTCTCGATGGCAAAAGATGTATCAAATTCAGGCAAGCAGGATGTAATTCCAGTTGAGGCTCAACCCCTCCATCAGATTGTTATAGAAAATTATATGGAAGAATATCATGTGGCAAAGAGATGTAAAGCTAGTCAAGCTTCAGAATCATGGTGTATTGTTTAGATGTTGAAGCCAAAAAAAATTGGAGGCAGCCATTCATTGACAATTTAAAAAAAAACAAACTCCCTGGAGCAAATTTATGGCCGCACAAATTCAAAGAAGGGCTTTGCGATATGCATTTGTCAATGACACGTTATACTGATGAGCTTTTGAGCAGATGTGGCTAAGGTGCCTGGGGACCAAGGAAGCTGATAAAGTAGTAACAGAAGTCCATGAAAGACTTTGTGGTACACATCCGTTAGGTCCCAAAATGGCTGCTAAAATCAAGAGGATGGGTTACTATTGTCCAACAATGGTGACAAGTTGCATTGACCATGCTAAGAAGTCCCATAAGTGTCAGATTCATGGTGATATTATTCATTAGCCGCCAAATCCACTTCACCCGACAATGACATCTTGGTCATTCGAATGCTGGGGAACAAATATAAATGGTCCGATAGACCCACCATCATCAGCCGGACACCACTTCATATTAGAAGCAACATAGTATTTTTCTAATTGGGCACAAGCGGCTCCCTTCAAAGAAGTCGTCTGAACACGCGATTAACTTCTTCACCCACAATTTTTTCTACAAATTCGGTGTAATCTCAGATAATGGAACAACATTTAAGAGCACTAAAATATATAAATTTGTTGAGCGACACAAGATTGATTGGCAATTTTCAGCGATATACAATCCAAGGGCCAATGGCTTTACGGAGGCTTTTAACAAGACACTGGTGAAATTGTTAAAGAAGATCCTCACCAAGAATAAAAGAGATTGGCACACTAAAATGGTGGAGGCACTATGGATGTATCATACTACTTACAAGACGTCGACTAAAGCCACTCCCTACTCATTGGTGTTTGGGGTTGAAGTCGTATTGCCGCTGGAAATCGAGCTGCCATCACTTCGTTTACCTATCCAATACGATCTAACTCAGGAGCAAAATGCTCGATTGAGAACAAACTCGATGAGCTCGATGAAGTTAGACTACAGGTTCAACATAACCTAAAGATCTATCAGGCGAGAATGACGAAATCATTTGATCGAATCGTATGCCATCGAGCTTTACAAGAAGGGGAATTGGTCCTAGTGCTGAAAAGGCCAATCACCCCACACCAAAAATTAGTGAAAAATTTGTGTCCAATTGGGAAGGCCTGTTCATCATTAACAATATGTACCTAAGAGAAGCTTATCAATTGATTGACTTGGATGGTCAAAGGCCCATGCCACCAATTAACAGTCGATACCTGAAGAAGTATCACACATAGGGATAAACATATGTTTAAAATATATTATGAACTTTACATATACCTAGTAGTATATGTACGACATATATTTTGAACTTCCAATGTAATACAAGAATGCATTTAAAAAAAAGAAATATTTTATATATTTATTTGGGTCGACATCACGCTACATGCCGAGATTCCTGAATAAATATTTAAAATCTCCAAATGTTAAACTTATTTCAGTTTGAAACCTCCCTACGAGGCGAGGGGAACATCTTAAATATTTATTCGGGTTGACATAGCTCTGCATGCCGAGATCCCCAAATAAATATTTAAAACCTCAAAATATTAAACTTAAATCATTTTGAAATCTCCCTGTAAGTCAAGGGGAATTTTAAATATTTATTCGGTTCGACATCTCACTGTATGCCGAGATTCCCGAATAAATTTTTAAAATAATTAACTACGAACATCCCTTTAAATCAGGATATGACAACTTCTATTATCAGCATATATGTAGGTGATTTTCCCTAAAGTTAGGTACATCTCTCCTTCCAGTGTACTAAAATTTCAAAACTCAAAAAGGAGATTTTTGTGACTATACGCTCCAACAAGTTAAACCAGAAAAGCTTGAAGTCTTTCAACAGCCTGAAGCTTAAGGTTCGAATGGGTGTAATAGGTCGGATCCAACACGCCCAAATGTGGCCGGATCGCTGGCAGCTCAACATGCCATAAGAAAGGTCGTAGTAGCGGAACCCCCACTTCGTCAACCCATTAGAAGGGACTGCAGAAAGAACGAAGGCTGATTTGACTCGATGAGGTCTAGGAGTCATAATCTAAAAGACTCTGCTAATTAACTGGAGAATCAGAATTCCAGTGGAAAAGAGGAGTCCCGAACACCTACCAAATGTGCGAGACTCCAAGTATTCTTACACAAAGGATGACTTCAAATCTACCAACTTCAGTAGATTCAGTATTATGGAGCACATTTCCCATAGCTCAAGTTTGAAGCCTGAATGGGTGTAAAAGGTCGGATATAACATGCCCAAATATGGTCGGATCACTTGCAGCTCCTTCTACTCAACACACTATAAGAAAGGCTGTAGTAGAGGAACCTCCATTTCAGTAACCTAAGGATGAGAAGCTATCAAATCTTAGCTTGTCCGATTTGATGAACTCAAGTGATTCAGATTAAAATCTCCTCAAGTGGTTAAGGATTCATATACTACCTATATTTAGTACTATCAACCAGATCCAAGACCTGTAAATCCTTCAAAAACTCCATAAAGTATAAAGGGAGGATAAAATAAGGACTCTTCTTCAACGAGTTCATCAAAGCATAAAGCAAAGGATCGAAGAAAATTTCTTGCAGTTCACACAAAAGCCTAAGGCTGAACTAAGAGGATTTTGTCGTCAAAGTCCATTATGTGCAAAGCTCTGGACCGATGACTTCTCTCCACCGACCTCATATAAACTAAAATGTTTAGGTCCTCAGCATCCATTGCATCAAGCCCGCTAAAGCTAAAAGCAAAGGGCAAAAGGCATACAAATCTTCTAACAAGTTAGTAAAGACAATTCAGACAACTCTTCACCAAGTTTGCCACCAGAGCACTAGGAAGAAGGAATCAAAATCTCATGATCATATATTTAATTATTTATATTATATTAGTGATCATACATTTTTTTATTATAATTTATATATTATATTAAGTATTATTCTTATAAATATATTATTCTTAAATTATATTTATATGTATAAAATTTTATAAATATTATTAAATGCTCATATACTTATATTATATGATTTTTATTTTATTTATTTTTAATATTATTATTATTTATTACGTCATCCGGTTCGACCCCGGTTCGACCGGTCGAACCGGTCAAACCGTGAACCTCTCCCACTTCCGGTTTGTTGTCCGGTCCGGTTTTCACAACCTTGGTAAATGCCATACATATAGTTGCAAATGACCAGGCTGCTATGCCAATAGTTGCTTTCTTGACATTTTATTCCTTTAAAATAACGCAAAAAAAAAAACATTTAAAGCTGTAAAGATAAGGAAATTCGAGTACGAATTTTGGTCTCTAAATAGTTTAATGTAAGGAGTTAATTCCTACATGACAATCGTCAATTAAGGGTTGCATGGTCGTCTACCTTGCCAGCTAATCATATGAGACTTGTTTCCTTGTGTTTTACTTTTTAATATTGAAAGCAACAAAAAAATCTAATAATAATAATAATAATAATAATAATAATAATAATAATAATAATAATAATAAAATATAAGCCAATGTATATTCCGAAATTTGTCCAAAATTAAAGAAATAATTAAGTCAGATATGCTTGAAATTTTGTTTCAAACTACTTACCTCTCTTTTGCATGAACGGAGGAAGCTTGTTAAAGTTCTCTGCAAATGCATTTAAATTGAACTAGTTCGAATTTTAACTTTGTTTGGACAAAGTTAAAACTTGGTTCGAGTAAAGCTTGAAAGAAGATTTGATCTAGGTGAGATCCAATCTTGTTCGAGTCTTATGAGAACATTATTCGAACCCAATTCAAATATAATATAAACTTGATTTTAACCTTTTTTTAACATATTTTGTATAGTGATTCCTTCCAAGCAAGCTCATTTTCACACCATGGGTCTTTATACTCAGTGCGTAGCAAGCCTCTTGTACTTATATGCTATTGGTTTCGATGTTGCCTTCCTCATCAAGCTCCCATCATGAAATCTTCTTGGCTGACATGTCATCGGTCCAGCCAGCAGAACCTAGCTCCATCATGAATATATTTCTGTTAGCAAGTTAGTTAATTCCGTCTGCAAATCCCAGCAAATTCCCATCACAAAATGCCTTTTTGGGCCTGTTGACCACATTTTTTGAGTCGTCGACGTTCTATCTTCTGTTAGGATTCTCCTAGAAATGAAGCCTTTCTACCTTGGTATAGAAGTTGCCTTTAGAATCCACTTAAGAGGCCACCGATGACGTAGTATTGGCAAGCTTTAAAATCGAGCCGATTTAAACTGAGTCAAACCATAATTAGTTCAAAATACGATTCAACTCAAGATAAATTAGCCATTCCTGGCTATCAAAGGCGGTGCAAACCTTCTTTTTAGCCATTGGACCAAAATTTTTCAAATGCATGAAGGATACTCGGCATTTTCCTTCCATTTCAAGACATTTGAGTAGGGAAAGGCGGGGAGCTATTATTCTGTGTGAACACTGGATGATTTTTCCTTCTGGTTAAGCCCTCGGTACCCGAGCAGTACAATGCGGTACCGAGCGTGGTACATTTGCGAGTGATTTGACGCAATTTTATTAATCTTTGAACTTCCTTCGGACTTTGCACAAAATAATAAATAAAGGTGGGGTGGCCTGGTCGTTTTTTTTCTACTGGTTGAAACGAGAGGGTCAGGGAGAAGAGAGCAGCGGTGATTTCTTTTCTCCTCCCTGGAGCCTTGCGTGTTCAGCTTGCTGAAGATGTGAACATTATTTCATTTTTGTGTTGTTTTAAAGGAAGTAATTATCTCCAGTCAGAGAAGGATAAAAAAAAAAAACAAATTTTCAAAATAAAAATAGTTGTATGTTTTACATAAATTAGATGGATATTTATAAATTAAAATTATTCTTTAGGAAGATGTAATAGAAGTCACATTAATTTCCTCTACCATATAGTTATTTTTTCTAGGTTTTTAATTTAAAAGTTTTTTACGAATTTATTAGTCACTACGTGACATAACATGCAGTACCGGTTTATTTTATTTTATAAGTAATTGATGTAAATCAGCTTAGATAATTTAGTAATTAAAGATAAAGTTCACTATGTAATTATAAATTAATCAATAAATTTTGTAATTTTTTGTTGTTTTCTAATATATGTAAAATAAAAATTTTTAAATAAAAATTTAAGACAAGATTATTTTGAAGTAGTTATGTGATAAATAATAGAAAATGTTATTAGTGTAATCCAAATATTAATTGAATATTGGAATTAAAAATCTGTCTATTATCAGGGTGAATTTGTTCCTTTTAAAATAACTAAAGGATTTGTGTTTTTCTTCCTTTTTTGGTAGCATGTCAAGATTGATGCTATACTTTGAGAGGGAGTTGGAAATTTCGTACAAGTTCACACCAAAGTTTGTTGATGGTAGAAACCAACCACTCCTTGTAGAAGACAACAAATTGTTGGCAGTGTTGAAACAACGAATTATGCATGCACAAAGCTTAAATTCTATAACAAACACTGTTAAACTTAAATGTCTTTTTTTTGTGAAAATGGTAGATATTGTACCACACATGTCAGCGATGATGAGATTTGTAGTTTATATTGATGGATGCTAGAACACATATTGTCCTCGTCTACATGGAATTTGAAGAATTAGCATAAACAAATGTTGTGGGCTTGTTTAGTCAAGTTTATATGTGAGTTTGTACTATCACAACTTTGTAAACCTTTCCCTTCCTAAATAAAATTTATTTTTTTGTAGGTCCACTCCAATGTTCGTTGCATTGCGAGTGAGCGCAAGTGAGTACTTGTAGACCCATATACCTTAAACCACGCGAGAAATTACCCAAATTGGTGAATAAAGCAATAAGCGCCTTGGCGCCGCACGTCACTTGAAGGGTCAAACAACTTCTGATTGTCAAACAGATAATGTTGTTGCGATCAAGACGTTGAATTCTGCTAGGTCAAGGCCCCTCGCAATTGAATCAGATGAGATCGGTCAAAAGGGAGGGCCGACACCCAAAATTAAAACGCGAGGCTGATCAAACGATGTCGGATCGACAAAGTCAATTGAATTGTCAAAATCTCATTTAAATACATTAACCTCATTTCCACCTGTGTGAATCTCTGCCAAATCCCGGATATCCAGTTGAGTGGAAAACCTCGGACAGGTAAGTCCTCATTTGAATAAAATCTTCTGGCGTTAAAATGAGGACAAAGGCTTATTTATTTGTTCTTCTGCTTCGTTACCTACACAATCCACAACAACTCTTCGAATACTGGCACACTCAAAATCATTCGAGAGCTTGGTCCACCCCCTCTCTATGATCTCTTCCACCAATCTAAGCCACGTCAAAACACCATCCAACCACTTCAGTTCACGGTACCTTTTTCACATCCAACTTCAACTTATCTTCTTCCTAGTCCGACGAAGCCCATAACCAGACGGTCCCTCAAGTTCTTCGTTCGGCCAAGAAATCCCTCCAACAGCCACTCCTGGTGATCTGACAGAAGATGGAGTTGGTTTAACAGAAGTTCTGGACGACATCAAGTTTGATGTAGCTTTAAGCCAACCAAAATACTGCTGCTATTTTTTCACTCACAAGCTCCAACTTAAATGCAAATGAACATATGTAAGGTTGGTGATGAAAAAGAGAATTTCAAAGTCTGCTTGCTTACAAGTGGTTGTAGATAACTTTATCGAATTTCATTTCATGATATGTTGTTCTCAAAAGAAAATACATCATTTGTTTGGAGGCAATAATCGATGAAGAATTTGAATTTAAATGAGCTAAATGCAATGCACTTTGACTTGAATGGATGATGAATATTAGAACCTAATGCCAAAAGTTAGAATCTCCAACCAATAAAATTGATGAATTTTGGATATACAAAGCATAAAGCTTATATTGAATGAAGCTTTAATGTTAATTGGAATGATTCATGGTTTGATCCTAAGCGAGAACATGAATAAACATCGCAAGTCATATAGGGATCAATCACAAAGTTTGTATCAAAATGCAAGCATCCTACAAGATTAAGTGAAAGAAAACGCATGTAAAACTTATGATAAATTAGGAACTTGCAATTATCATCTCAATTGAAATGGAGATGTTGATGAACATAAAAAAAAAAAAGAGAGAGAGAGAAAATGGTGAAAGGATATGGCTTAGTTACAAAGCCATCATATGAGAACCTTGAAGCATTATAGTTGGTTTGCAATATAAGACATAACTCACTCCTAAATAGCAATTGATTGAACCAAAATGAGGTATGTCATGAGTAGAAGCGATATACCTCTATCATGCTCTTAAGTGATTGAAGATGATTGGTGTCGAGCAATCGACACAAGATGCATAGTGAAATTATCATCCACATATAAGTCCCTTGCAAACTACAAGCTGTGTTCAAATACAATGAAAGGTTTGTAATCCATAGCATCATTCGCTCACCGGGAATAGTAAGAAGAAAGCAAAACCACATGATTGAAATCAATGATGCAAAATTTTTATTCAACATTGCAAAATCACCGTGTTAGCTCAAATGTTCATTTGCTTAGAAAGAAGAACATACATATACAAAAAATGTAATAGCCTTTACATGATCAAGAACTTGGGACATGATATATTCACAATCAACTATACAAAAGTTTTAACTAATGATTGAAGATACCGACATATGAATTTAAATGCGAGTAACAATGAATAAATAAGAGGCTCCTCACGTGCAAGGGACAACAACAACCAAACCATTGTGAATGCAGTGAATTCCCTACGAACTTGGGTGGAAGCATATAACAGACATTATAATTCCTCACATGGGCAATTTTAACTTGTAAACAAATGCACTGTAACCGTATCAATAAAGACGATCAACATCAAGACATAAATGAAGGCATCCAACCTCCCTTGCAATGAAAATTAAGAAGGGATACACAGTTTGATTGCAAACAGTCAATGATAGTTGACTCGAAAAGGAACACCATAGTCGCCTACGAATGTTGAATGTCAACACACCAAGAATATGATAAGATGATTGATGAATGTGTGGGTAGGATATCAATAATACCCATTCAATAGTCAACCTCAGTTCATAAATGAGCTCATTCATCTACTTGCTGACAATGGTGGTGGATTTGTAACAAATACAACATGCGTCTGATGACATTGTCAAAAGGCATGAATGAAAGGAGAGAGATAAAATTTCCATCGTCACGACTTAATTCCATGAAAACACATCAATATCCTATAATCTGGAGGGTTCAACGACATTGCCAAAGACCCATTCAACATTTAACACGTCAATTACTACTAGAAGGATTTGGCATGTATCAAAGAGTAACAACGATATATATCTAAGTGTATTCATGTAAAATCCCTCACACATGCATTGTAATTTGTAAACACATAGGTACACATAAGGGCATATATAATCAAAAAACCGCATGGGCCCCAACAAGCGTGTTATTGGTACACACGTGATGTCTATGAATGATGTGCGGGTCATTAGATTTGAACATGATCCTCCCAAGCAAGTAGGAGTCGACAAGGTTCAATAAATAATTATAAAATACCCCCAAACACCCGCATGTGCTTCGTTGAGCGTGTTATTGGTACACACGTGATGCCTAGGGATGCTACATGGGTCGATAAGTGAATTCAAGTTCAAACTTGATCCTTATATGTAGATCTATAGGAATCGACAGGGTTCAAACTTTCAAACAAATATACGATTGTGACGATCAATGCATTTGTTTAATATATTCATATTAGGCCTTCAAGGCCTATAATCAAGAGAATTCACTAAATAAAGGCATAAAGCCTGCGAAACCCGATCCTCCTAAGCATATAAATAGGAGTAGAAAGGGTTTGAATCATTGGATAAATATGCGGTCATAAAATTGACCGGAATATTTATTTTGTACATTCCTATTAGGCCTTCAAGGCCTATAATCAAGAAAATTCACAAACAAAGGCATGAAGCCAACAAAACCCGACCCCCTATCGGTAAGTTTATAGGGTGGACAAGATTTAATCAAATAAAAATAACCTCTTACACCTCGATGATGGCCGTATCGAATGCAAATCTCAACAAGAGGTGTCCAATCCAAATAAATCAAAATGCCCATAAAATCCAAAAATCCCAAAATCCCAAAATATTTAAAATTGAAATCCAATAAAGAAACACTTAAAGAAAAATCCATCCACTCTCCGCAACAGTTTGCTGGGGTGGACAAATTAAAATTTACTTTAGCTCACATGGAATTAATGCCTAGTCAAAAATATTAATAGGATCCATTCTCAAATAATCTCCTACCAGTAAGGATATGATACGTGTTCTTTGACCAGCGATTTTGCCGCCAAATGACATCACAGAATAATTAGTTATGACCCGAGGCCCTCTGAACCGAGTGGATTTGCCACCAAATGGCACCACAAAATACTGGTTATGGCCAGAGCCAACATGCTCCTTAGTGGCATCAAATCCTTGAGATATGAATTAATATGATATAATCAATAGGGAATAAAGCTCTTTGTTAGCTAAGGTGGATTCAAGTTTGTTTTCTTATACAAACACTCACCCTAGGTCTACAAGGTTTCCTTAGACGAAGTAACCCATGGTTGTCGATAAGGATCCTTATATCAGGTTTGGTAGACTACCTCCTCTAACTAAGTAGACCAGGGACAACGATGGCCTGGGACGACGGAACCATGAGAACTTGATCAGGCCCATCATCTATTCCCACACCATCCATTTTAAGTGCAAGATAGTGCAATTTCCATTTTAAATATCAAACCTTTCTAAATGCCCAAATTTATACCCAATTTCCAAATACCTAAACCCATTACTGCTACTATATGCCGAATATGTATCTTCTACATATCTAATTGATGACTAGCCTTAATTGAAAGTTATCTCTCGTGATCGAGAGGGGTAATTAACTATAGGGGCTTAGGCCCATAGGAAACTAAAACTCAGATCATAAAGTCCTCGCTAAATGAGAGAAAAATCTCTTGGAAGTGTCTTATCTACAAACCTATCTGTCTTCTAAAATTTACCCTGGAACTTATTCCGTTAAAACTCCTTCGCCAAAAGAAAAAAATGATCAGCGGGCGGAGGCTAGGGCCAAATTTTTGGAGCCCACATATTTCTGAAGATTCTGATTACTAATCCTTACCTTTTATTCATTCATATGGATCTACAGAAAATCCCAATGACCGTCCAGCTAGAACGAGGAGCCAGTATTCAACTGGAAAATGCTATGATTAACACAGAAAATACTAAAGCTACCATCCAGTTTGGTAGTGTTGACTTTACTGCCGTTGTTACAAGAACTGTCGGAGCTCCTACCCATAGTATGCATCTACCAGCACAATGACCTGATGCTGAAAATCCTCGTAAGAGGGTTTCAGTATTCGTGAGGCTATCACAGTCTGATGCCTTGACCACCAGAAGAATTATGAATGGTGGAAGAGTCTCTATGGTGACTACAAACACCATGCCTGTCGACCGGGTTATCGACACATGGGAAATATAATTCTAAAGCCTCCTCATATAGAGGGAGGCCTACAAGGAGGCAGAGAAGGAAAATGAATGCTGAACTCCGAGCTCAATAGCAATCGGTGGTAGTTCATACATCCAACTTGTCTATCCAAGAGTTTGAAGCCAATATTCTGACTCAGAACTGGTTCACGAACCTAAAGTGGGTAAAGAGAAATAACTCTACAAGAGAGCTAAATCAATCTTTTTGGGATCAATGGCTTGAAGCCCCAATCCCACCAAGCAAGAAAGAGCCTGAGATTCTTTCAGCTCGGGTATTAAAAATAGTGAAAGAGAAAGGGATGATGAAGAAAAGTTACCAGCGACCACTGGTGGTCGAGACCTAAAGAGCTTTGCCAAGGGAGTGCCTATCTGTAGCAGCATAAAGAAAGGAAAGAAAGTGAATCCCTTAAGGTGAACATCAGGGTGTGACACCTGAACTAGATGTTTGGTAATCCGCCGCTAAAAGGTCCTGGCAGAAAGAAAAAGAAATCTGGAGGCCAAAGCCTCACAGAGAAGATAAAAGAGGAAGAATAATTGATCTGGGTGTGACATCCGGTACGGCTTCCCGGAGATCCGCCACCATCTATAAAGAATGTCAAAAATGGGTCCCAAAGAAGACCCACGATGATGTCCCTCCCGACGGTCGACACCTTGGAGAATACTTTAGGGGATTCTGTCATTCGCTAAACTCTCTGAAAGAAGATACTAACTTCGATCATAGCCCACTCGTCATAGAAATCTCCTTGCCTAATCAAGAACCAGAGATTTAGTGGCGTCGCCACTCGGAGATCCAAGTACTGGAAGGAGAAAAGGAAGGAGAAGAAGATATAAAAGAAAGGGAGTAATATGTCGAAGGAGAAGAAATTATAGAAGAAAATATAGAAGAAAATCTCAAAGAAAATATAGAAGAAAATATTGAAGAAAATATTGATGAGTTTATGAAAGAAAAGCAGGAAGAAGAAATGGAAGATATCATGAACCTTGAAGTCGTCTATATGATAAGACATGCACGTGCTATCGAGGATGTATACCCTGATGATAACGAAGATAATGGTGATTGGAAGCCACAACCCAAGTAATTACGGCAATGCGAGACTAGTTCTATCGTTGACGGAGGTGATCGCTCACCTAGAGAACAATAAATAGAAGACGTTGAGGAGAATCCCCTTGATGACCAAGACACCACACTCGTTGACATAAGAAGACAGATGAGGGCCAAGGATAGGGAGATGTCTCAACTAAATGAAAAGATGACTGATATGATGACCCAAGTGGCAGCAATGATATAGATGATGCAAAAAATTGCTACCGGCGGTGCCATACCTAACCCTCCAACTGAGCCTCCAAATCACCGAATACCTCAAGTCTCGATAGTACGGGGCACTCCTGAGCACATTCATGAGGTTCAAGATATAACTCGCCAGTCTACTCCTCAAAATACTGCAAACACCTTCGAGCCTGCAACGGTTGCACAGCTCCAAGGGATAATTACAGAGAAGATCAAGGAAATCATAGCCGTTGATCAAGCAGAAAAGTTGGTTGGCAAAGGTTGCCCGTACCCTATTGAATACGACCAAGTGCTAAATCAAAAAGGATATTCGGTCCCAACATTCCATACCTTCAATGGCACTAACAATCCCCAAAAACACTTAGCTCAGTTTAAGGCTACTTACGAGAATACGGGAGGAAATGATGCCCTACTCTTCCGACAATTTGTTAACAGTTTGACAGCAAATGCATTCGAATGGTATGCCGAGTTGCCAAATGACTCTATAAAAACTTTTATAGAATTAGAGGCCATATTTATGAAGATATTCTCTAGTGCGACCGAGAAGATCATGATTGCCGACCTCGCTTTAAATAAGCGGAAGAGAGAGGAGTCGGTATCAAAATGCATAACTCATTGGCGTAATCTAAGTATGAAATGTGAGCAGCAATTTAAAGAAGAACACGTTGTATAATTATTAATGGGAAACATCGATGATAAGATGCAACCCTTCTTATACATGGCTACAATCACCACATTTCAAGACCTGCTGGATAGAATGGCTAAATTTGAAAAATAAAACTTGTCAAGATTAGAATGACACTCTAACAAGCCTAAGAAGCCCAAGACCTCAGAGACAAAGAGTGAAACTTACTCTATATCCTCTCTCAGGCTGAATAGGGAGAAATAAGTGGTTTATAATGTAGATAAAGGAAAACAATCAATGCAGTATGAAGAAAAGACAAAACAAGTCTACAATCCTAACCCCCAACTGAAGGTGATACTCGGGGGAAATAATAGGCCACAAACTTTTCAAAGTGGTGGGGAACGCCCGAGGCAAGCAATGGGAACCAGTGATAAAATGTTCCCATCTCTCTAAGACTAAATGAATAAAGAATATCCATTCAAAAGAGAGAGTGTCGCAAAGTTATTTCGACAGGCATTAAAAGCAGGCCTAGAACTACCGGAGTGCAAGAGGCTAGAGGAGTCAAAAGAAATTGGTGACCCAAACTACTGCCCGTGTTAGTGTGTGCTTGACCATCCCATTGAAGATTGCTATATCTTCTAGGATTGGGTCAAAAGAAAATATCAAAAGGGAGATCTCACATTGTCAGAAAATGTATTTGTTAATCCAAGAAAAGAATCAACCTGGGTAGTTTCGACTTCCGACATACCCCTGGTTGAAGAAAGAAGAAAAGAAAAGAAGCTAGTTCAAGAAGAATAGTGGGAGACTGTAGTCTCCAAGAAAATAGTGAAGATGTTGAAATAGCTTGAGGGTGTTTGGGGTGTGAAGTGGAAGTCTCCCACAGAGTCGGTGATAGATCCCGAAGCACTACCTGTGAAGCGAGCATCCAATTCTAAGAAACTCCTTAACCAAGCTGGCACTTCAAAGTCCGAAAAATTGAAATCATCCAAAAAAAGACTAAATTGAAGAAGCCCAAGGAGAAAAAGACAACAACCCAAAGGGTTATCGACAGTTTGGATGAATACTACCAGACTGTAAGATGCCCCATTAAGTTTGCTGATTTTATGGCAGAACTCAGAGTCAAAGAGGCAAAAGAGGCTAATAAATATCCACTCCCCATGAAAACTTGTCGAGTTATCTTGACAACACCAGTGACTCCGACTAAAAAAGAAAAAGATGCTCTCTCTGAGTCTTGTATAATGGTATCAAGAATGTATTACAGTGTATATGAGGATCTGTATTTTCCAGAAGATGACTAATCAGATCCTGATATTACTTCGCAGATGGAACATGTGAATTTGGGCAATAATTTTGAATCAACAGACGAATCTCCATATGAGATAATGATCAATTCTGAAGACAATACACCGTTAAATGAGTCCGATCAAGAGAAAATTACTTAGGTGTAATTGAGGAGTGGTAAAATATTAGCGTCTCCACTTAAGAAAGGGATCCAGGATAAAGACAAAGGGAAGGAGATTATCGTCAATGAATGTATCATTCCCAAGGACTCCAAGAAGAAGGAGACTTCAGTTAAAGGAATATAATACAATATCCTATCTCATTTGAGAAAAAATCCAGCACATCTTAGCATATACAATGCTCTAGTGATGTCTTAAGAACTTCGGGAGAGCCTGATTAAGGATCTCAGAGACCCTAAAAGATATGAAGCATATTTTTATGAGTGTAACTTGACTGAGGTTTTACAAGCTTGGAATGAGCCAATCATTACTTTTGCTGAGGATGACATGATGCTCGGAATGACAGACCATAATCAACCTTTATATGTTACTGTAGAGAGTGATGGGATGATAATCAGCCGAATTTTGATAGATCCCGGGTCCTCCATATACCTTATGAGCTTGAAAGCACTGAGATCAGTTTGTCTCGATGTGCAGCACCTTGGGCAAGATAAATTGATTGTGCACGGCTTCAATGATAAGAGACAAAAGATCCTTGGATCATTCATGTTCCCTTTAGTATTTGGAGAACTCCAAACCGTGGCAAAATTCCATATAATTGATGCAGACACCTCATTTAAGGCGCTTATGGGTCGCCCATGGTTGCATGATTATCGTATTGCCCCATAAATGCCACATCAATGTATGAAGTACATCAAGGATGGATAGGAGTTTTTAAATCTCCGATGATATTCAACTCTTTGCAGTTCATGAGATGATAATTTATGAAAATGCTAGAATTTGCACCCCTAGGCAACAACTTTGCCTTTGCTTGAAACTTTGGTATCGAAGAAATCCCCATACATTATGAAGAGAGGGTATTCTTACTAGAAGAGGTCTCAGATTTGTCGTGAGAAGACATTCCCAAGGGGAGATGTGTCGTGCCATTACCTGTAGGGAAATTAAATATGGTGGTGCTGAAGAGGTTTATAAAGCTAACGGTTATGATGATCAACCAGTAGAAGCCGAGCCTGCACCTGAAGTGCTTGAGGATGGTGGAAAGGCGTCCACTATGGATGAATTAAAAGAGATTAATTTAGGACTAAGGAGGACTCTCATCCAACCTTCATTAGCTCTCTCCTACCAGAAGATCAAGTGGAAGAAATGAAAGAGCTTCTTTGTGAATTCAGGGATTGCTGAGATGTTAGGCTTATCCCCTGATGTGGCAGTTCATAGGTTGGCCATGAAGCATGAGGAAGTGTCTGTCAAGCAAGCTCCAAGAAGAATGAGATTGGAGATAGAAAAATAAGTGATTTCCAAAACCAAGAAGCTCATAGAGGCGGGCTTCATCCAAGAAGAAAAAATATGCTGATCGGATCATAAATATTATCTTAGTGAAGAAGAAGAACAGTCAGATTTGTATCTGTATCGATTTTTGGGACCTCAACAAGGCATGTCCAAAAAATGACTTTCCAGTCCCTGTATAAGAACTACTAGTGGATAACACTTCCAATTATGATATGTTCTAATTTATGGATGGATCATCGGGCTACAATCAGATCAAAATGGTTCATGAGGATGAAAAGCACACATTATTCAGAATGCTCATCGTTACATTCTGCTACACGGTCATGCCCTTTGGCCTGAAAAATATTGGTGCCACTTACCAGCGGGCAAAGACGCGTATCTTTGATGAATTAATACATAAGAAGGTTGAGTGTTTTGTTGATGTCCTGGTTGTTAAGAGCATTGATCATAAAGATCACTTAAATGATATAAGGATCGTATTTGAGAGAATCAGAAAGTTTGATATGAAGATGAACCCTCTCAAATGCGCCTTTGGTGTTTCTTATGGTAAATTGCTAGGGCATATTGTTCGTCATCAAGGAATTGAAATTGAACCCAATAAGATCAAGGTGATTATGGAAATGCCACCTCCCAGAAACCTTCGACAACTCCGCTCCTTGTAAGGGCAGCTGGCTTACATTTGACGATTCATATCGAATTTGTAGGGTATGTGTCAACCATTTTTTAAATTGATGAGGAAATATGTCCACTTAAAATGGGATGCAAAGTGCAAGGAAGAATTTGACAGCATCAAAAGATGCTTGTTGAATCCGCCCATTCTCGTAGTATCAATTCTGGGGAAGCCTTTTATACTGTATACGACAGCACTAGAAGAGTCCCTCGGAGCACTATTGGCCCAACATAATGAAGAAGGTAAGAAGAATGCACTCTACTATATAAGTTAAAGATTGATTGGAGCAGAAATTTGATATTTTCAAATTGAGAAGCATTGCTTGACATTAATCTTCGCAATTTAGAATCTTCACCACTATAGGCTGTCTCATAAAATAACACTGATATCAAATATCGATCCGCTGAAGTTCTTATTGATAAGCATTGACATGTCGCCTTGTTAGGTGGGCAGTATTACTACTACAGTTTGATATCACAAACATACCACAAAAGACATTAAAGGGACAAGCCTTGGCAGATTTTCTTGCCGCACATCCTATCCCGGCAGACTTCCCACTTAATAATGATCAACTCTATGAGAAAATCATGCAGGTTGAGGAAAAGATGAAATTATCATTCTGGGAGATGTATTTTGATAGAGCATCATCGATTACACCTACCCGACATCCAAATCTTGCTAGGGCCCAAGCTGGCGTCGGCCTCATTTTTATAGCACGTGAAGGAAGCATAATGAGATTTTCGTTCAGTCTAACTGAACCCCGAACCAACCATAAAGCTGAGTATGAAGCTTTAATTATGGGAATGGAGATCACAATTAATGTCAGAATCCAAAATCTCTGTATTTTTGGCGACTCTCAACTTGTAATAAATCAAGTCCTCGGGGTTTATAAGATTTGCAAGCTTGAGATGTCTCATTATCACAGTGAACACTTGAACTTTTGAAACATGTGCCAAATGTTAAAATATCATGAGTTCCTAGAGTGAAGAATTACAAAGCAGATTGTTTGGATAAATTGACCACGAAGATCATAAATACCAACGAGGAGAAGCCTATATTCATCGGGGTTTATAACCGTCGAATCTTGGAGACTGCTCTGTTACAATTCTCGATGGCAGAAGAGGTATCAAATTTAGGCAAGTAGGATGTAATTCCAGTTGAGCCTCAACCCCTCCATCAGATTGTTATAGAAAATTATATGGAAGAATATCATGTGGCAAAGAGACGTAAAGCTAGTCAAGCTTCAGAATCATGGTGTATTGTTTAGATATTGAAGTCGAAAAGAATTGGAGGCAGCCATTCATTGACTATTTAAAAAAAACAAACTCCCAGGGGAAAAATTTATGGCCACACAAATTCAAAGAAGGGCTTTGCGATATGCATTTGTCAATAACACGTTATACTGACGAGCTTTTGACCAGATGTGGCTAAGGTGCATGGGGACCAAGGAAGCTGATAAAGTAGTAACAGAAGTCCATGAAAGACTTTGTGGTACACATCCGTTAGGTCCCAAAATGGCTGCTAAAATCAAGAGGATGGGTTACTATTGTCCAAAAATGGTGACAAGTTGCATTGACTATGCTAAGAAGTGCCACAAGTGTCAGATTCATGGTGATATTATTCATTAGCCACCAAATCCCTTCACCCGACAATGACATCTTGGTCATTCGAATGCTGGGGAACAAATATAATTGGTCCGATAGACCCACCATCATCAGCCGGACACCACTTCATATTAGAAGCAACATAGTATTTTTCTAATTGGGCACAAGCGGCTCCCTTCAAAGAAGTCACGTCTGAACACGCGATTAACTTCTTCACCCACAATATCATCTACAAATTTGGTGTAATCTCAGACAATGGAACAACATTCAAGAGCACTAAAATATATAAATTTGTTGAGCGACACAAGATTGATTGGCAATTGTCAGTGATATACAATCCAAGGGCCAATGGCTTTGCGGAGGCTTTTAACAAGACACTGGTGAAATTGTTAAAGAAGATTCTCACCAAGAATAAAAGAGATTGGCACACTAAAATGGTGGAGGCACTATGGATGTATCGTACTACTTACAAGACGTCGACTAAAGCCACTCCCTACTCATTGGTGTTTGGGGTTGAAGCCGTATTGCCGCTGGAAATCGAGCTGCCATCACTTCGTGTACCTATCCAATACGATCTAACTCAGGAGCAAAATGCTTGATTGAGAACAGACTCAACGAGCTCGATGAAGTTAGACTACAGGTTCAACATAACCTAAAGATCTATCAGGCGAGGATGACGAAATCATTTGATCGAATGGTATGCCATTGAGCTTTACAAGAAGGAGAATTGGTCCTAGTGCTGAAAAGGCCAATCATCCCACACCAAAAATTAGTGAAAAATTTGTGTCCAATTGGGAAGGCCTGTTCATCATTGGCAAGGTGTACCTAAGAGAAGCTTATCAATTGATTGACTTGGATGGTCAAAGGCCCATGCCACAAATTAACAGTCAATACCTGAAGAAGTATCACACATAGGGATAAACATATGTTTAAAATATATTATGAACTTTACATATACCTATTAGTATATGTACGACATATATTTTGAACTTCCAATGTAATACAAGAATGCATTTAAAAAAAAAGAAATTTTTTATATATTTATTCGGGTCGACATCACGCTGCATGCCGAGATTCCTGAATAAATATTTAAAATCTCCAAATGTCAAACTTATTTCAGTTTGAAACCTCCCTACGAGGCGAGGGGAACATCTTAAATATTTATTCGGGTTGACATAGCTCTGCATGCCGATATCCCCAAATAAATATTTAAAACCTCAAAATATTAAACTTAATTCATTTTGAAATCTCCCTGCAAGGCAGGGGGAATTTTAAATATTTATTCGATTCGACATCTCACTGTATGCCGAGATTCCTGAATAAATTTTTAAAATAATTAACTACGAATATCCCTTTAAATTAGGATATGACAACTTCTATTATCAGCATATATGTGGGTGATTTTCCCTAAAGTTAGGTACATCTTTCCTTCCAGTGTACTAAAATTTCAAAACTCAAAAAGGAGATTTTTGTGACTATACGCTCCAACAAGTTAAACCAGAAAAGCTTGAAGTCTTTCAACAGCCTGAAGCTTAAGGTTCGAATGGGTGTAATAGGTCGGATCCAACACGCCCAAATTTGGCCGGATCGCTGGCAGCTCAACATGCCATAAGAAAGGTCGTAGTAGCGGAACCCCCACTTCGTCAACCCATTAGATGGGACTGCAGGAAGAACGAATGCTGATTTGACTCAATGAGGTCTAGGAGTCATAATCTAAAAGACTCTGCTAATTAATTGGAGAATCAGAATTCCAATAAAAAAGAGGAGTCCCGAACACCTACCAAATGTGCGAGACTCCAAGTATTCTTACACAAAGGATGACTTTAAATCTACCAACTTTAGTAGATTCAGTATTATGGAGCACATTTCCCATAGCTCAAGTTTGGAGCTTGAATGAGTGTAAAAGGTCGGATATAACATGCCCAAATATGGTCAGATCACTTGCAGCTCCTTCTACTCAACACGCTATAAGAAAGGCTGTAGTAGAGGAACCTCCATTTCAGTAACCTAAGGACGAGGAGCTATCAAATCTTAGCTTGTCCAATTTGATGAACTCAAGTGATTCAGATTAAAATCTCCTCAAGTGGTTAAGGATTCATATACTACCTATATTTAGTACTATCAACCAGATCCAAGACCTGTAAATCCTTCAAAAACTCCATAAAGTATAAAGGGAGGATAAAATAAGGACTCTTCTTCAACGAGTTCATCAAAGCATAAAGCAAAGGACCGAAGAAAATTTCTTGCAGTTCACACAAAAGCCTAAGGCTGAACTAAGAGGATTTTGTCGTCAAAGTCCATTAAGTGCAAAGCTCTGGACCGATGACTTCTCTCCACCGACCTCATATAAACTAAAATGTTTAGGTCCTCAGCATCCATTGCATCAAGCCCGCTAAAGCTAAAAGCAAAGGGCAAAAGGCATACAAATCTTCTAACAAGTTAGTAAAGACAATTCAGACAACTCTTCACCAAGTTTGCCACCAGAGCACTAGGAAGAAGGAATCAAAATCTCATGATCATATATTTAATTATTTATATTATATTAGTGATCATACATTTTTTTATTATAATTTTAATATTATATTAAGTATTATTCTTATAAATATATTATTCTTAAATTATATTTATATGTATAAAATTTTATAAATATTATTAAATGCTCATATACTTATATTATATGATTTTTATTTTATTTATTTTTAATATTATTATTATTTATTACGTCATCCGGTTCGACCCCGGTTCGACCGGTCGAACCGGTCAAACCGTGAACCTCTCCCACTTCCGGTTTGTTGTCCGGTCCGGTTTTCACAACCTTGGTAAATGCCATACATATAGTTGCAAATGACCAGGCTGCTATGCCAATAGTTGCTTTCTTGACATTTTATTCCTTTAAAATAACGCAAAAAAAAAAAAACATTTAAAGCTGTAAAGATAAGGAAATTCGAGTACGAATTTTGGTCTCTAAATAGTTTAATGTAAGGAGTGAATTCCTACATGACAATCGTCAATTAAGGGTTGCATGGTCGTCTACCTTGCCAGCTAATCATATGACTTGTTTCCTTGTGTTTTACTTTTTAATATTGAAAGCAACAAAAAAAATCTAATAATAATAATAATAATAATAATAATAATAATAATAATAATAATAATAAAATATAAGCCAATGTATATTCCGAAATTTGTCCAAAATTAAAAAAATAATTAAGCTAGATATGCTTGAAATTTTGTTTCAAACTACTTACCTCTCTTTGCATGAACGGAGGAAGCTTGTTAAAGTTCTCTGCAAATGTATTTAGTTTGAACTAGTTCAAATTTTAACTTTGTTTGGACAAAGTTAAAACTTGGTTCTAGTAAAGCTTGAAAGAAGATTTGATCTAGGTGGGATCCAATCTTGTTCGAGTCTTATGAGAACATTATTCGAACCCAATTCAAATATAGTTTAAACTTGATTTTAACCTTTTTTTTACATATTTTGTATAGTGATTCCTTCCAAGCAAGCTCATTTTTACACCATGGGTCTTGATACTCAGTGCGTAGCAAGCCTCTTGTACTTATATGCTATTGGTTTCGATGTTGCCTTCCTCATCAAGCTCCCATCATGAAATCTTCTTGGCTGACATGTCATCGGTCCAGCCAGCAGAACCTAGCTCCATCATGAATATATTTCTGTTAGCAAGTTAGTTAATTCCGTCCTCAAACCCCAGCAAATTCCCATCACAAAATGCCTTTTTGGGCCTTTTGACCACATTTTTTGTGCGGTGGACGTTCTATCTTATATTAGGATTCTCCTAGAAATGAAGCCTTTCTACCTTGGTATAGAAGTTGCCTTTAGAATCCCCTTAAGAGGCCACCGATGACATAGTATTGGCAAGCTTTAAAGTGGAGCCGATTTAAACTGAATCAAACCACAATTAGTTCAAAATACGATTCAACTCAAGATAAATATAGCCATTCCTGGCTATCAATGGCAGTGCAAACCTTCTTTTTAGCCATTGGACCAAAAATTTTCAAATTCATGAAGGATACTCGGCATTTTCCTTCCATTTCAAGACATTTGAGCAGGGAAAGGCGGGGGAGCTATTATTCTGTGTGGATACCGGACGGTTCTCCCTTCTGGTTAAGCCCTCAGTACCTGAGCAGTTCCGTGCGATATAGAGCGCGGTACATTTAGGAGTGATTTGACGCATTTTTATTAGTCTCTGAACGCCCTCCGGACTCTTGCACAAAATAATAAATAAAGGTGGGGTGGCCTGCTCCTTTTTTTTCTGCTGGTTCAAACGAGAGGGCCAGTGAGAAGAGAGCAGCGGTGATTTCTTTTCTCCTCCCTGGAGCCTTGTGTGTTCAGCTTGCTGAAGATGTGAACATTATTTCATTTTTGTGTGGTTTTAAAGGAAGTAATTATCTCCAGTCAGAGAAGGATAAAAAAAAAAAAATCAAATTTTCAAAATTAAAATAGTTGTATGTTTTACATAAATTAGATGGATATTTATAAATTAAAGTTATTATGTAGGAAGATCTAATAGAAGTCACATTAATTTCCTCTACCATATAGTTATTTTTTCTAGGTTTTTAATTTAAAAGTTTTTTAAAAATTTATTAGTCACTATGTGATATAACATGCAGTACCGGTTTATTTTATTTTATAAGTAATTGATGTAAATCAGCTTAGATAATTTAGTAATTAAAGATAAAGTTCACTATGTAATTATAAATTAATCATTAAATTTTGTAATTTTTTTTTGTTTTTTAATATATGTAAAATAAAAATTTTTAAATAAAAATTTAAGACAAGATTATTTTGAAGTAGTTATGTGATAAATAATAGAAAATGTTATTAGTGTAATCCAAATATTAATTGAATATTGGAATTAATAATCTGTCTATTATCAGGGTGAATTTGTTCCTTTTAAGATAACTAAAGGATTTGTGTTTGTCTTCCTTTTTTGGTAGCATGTCAAGATTGATGCTATACTTTGAGAGGGAGTTGGAAATTTCGTACAAGTTCACACCAAAGTATGTTGATGGTAGAAACCAGCCACTCCTTGTAGAAGACAACAAATTGTTGACAGTGTTGAAACAACGAATTATGCATGCACAAAGCTTAAATTCTACAACAAACACTGTTAAACTTAAATGTCTTTTTTGTGAAAATGGTAGATATTGTACCACACATGTCGGCGATGATGAGATTTGTAGTTTATATTGATGGATTCTAGAACACATATTGTCCTCGTCTACATGGAATTTGAAGAATTAGCATAAAAAAATGTTGTGGGGTTGTTTAGTCAAGTTTATATGTGAGTTTGTACTATCACTTTGACGATGTCTTCCTTAGATATATGATCGCAACTTTGTAAACCTTTCCCTTCCTAAATAAAATTTATTTTTTGTAGGTCCACTCTAATGTTCGTTACATTGCGAGTGAGCGCAAGTGAGTACTCAAGACCTATAGAAGCTGAATTTCACAGCCACCTGAGTTTATGCGAGCATCCAACTTTCCTATATATAGCCACAGCCTCTTTCATGACCTACTGTTAGTCACCGACCAACTTGGGAGGCACCTCACATTCATCAACCTGAAGACCGCAAATCATTTAGTCCATACGTATAATGTACTGCGCAACTGAAGACTAGTGTAATAGAAGGTCGGCATATTGTTGAAGATGAAGTAAATGCATACGAAACCATGGATAATGGTAGTAATGATACAGCGAGTGGTAGTTTGGGAGGAGACAACCATGTTCCTTTGGTCGAATGTAGTAATACAAAGATACAAGGTCACGAGTTCATTGAAGATCATGCTAGATAAAATCATGATGGCTTAGAGGTGATGCTAGCCAATAATGAGTTCGCCGAAGCTGTTCCTTTAACTAAGCAATGGGATGGTAATGTACAGTTCAATGCGCCGACTGTAAATGTAGTCAGCTCAATAGAAGCTGTAATTCTCATAGAATTGTATGAATGTCAGATTTTTCATATAAAGGAAGGCCTACATATTGCAAGTAATGGTTGGTCGATTGTTCAGAATGTCAAATATATAAAATTAACCTCCAAAAATAACAAGCTTACAATCACATATGCCCACCATGAAAATCCACACCGGTAATACATTTGGCGCTTACATGCTGCGTGAAATAAGAGACTGGGCAGGCTATAAAAACTATCTATGTGTGGGCCACAACACACATGTATCCACCCTATAATGGCTATAAGACATCAAAATTGCATCTCAAAGTTTATATGTACACACATCATTCCAATAATTTGTCAATAACTTGATATGAAGCCGAGGAAGATTATTACAAGAATAGAGTTAAAGTTCAACATCAAGGTGTGTCTTACATAAAGGCATGGAACTCATGTAGAAAAGTAATAGATGCCACTTTTGGTTGTTATGAGTATTTCTATTGCTCACTTTTTGGTTTCATGGAGGCTATACGTTTGTCTTAACTAGGGACCATATACAACATTCAATTGATAGGTGGTTCATGCTTTAAGGGACTATTCTTGGCTTTTGTCCCAACCATATATTGGTGGCAACACTGTCGGCCGGTGCTAAGGTTGGATGAGAATTTATGTACACTTGCCTCCCCCCATCTCTTTCTCTCTTTCTTTTTCTCATTCTCCATATTTACACAAACCTCTCTTAGTTCTCTAGTTCTTGCTTGAAAATTTACTTGCTAATGGAGTTAGTAGTTATCTATGAACAAATTTGGATCTAACTTCTTAAAAAGTTTGGTTAGCATAGATTGATGCCATTAGTAAAAAGATAGACGAATCTTGAATAATTGTAGAACCTAAAGCTATTAGGGAACATATACACCTCACATTACACTACTTGTTTTGATCTAATATAGATGGATGAAAAACTCACCATTATGAACAAAGTTGAACTAGGAGTATTGTCATGGAATGTTCAAGCAGAGAACATTCAAGACAGATCCTTTGACTCCATTATACTTTGTAGGAGGTCTGAAATGAGGGAACTCACTATAACACGCAAGGGTGGTCCTATTCTAATTTACACCATTGATATAAAATACAACTGTAACTACGCAAATTTCCTAAAAATGAATTTGTTTGAAAAATCTAAAATTTCTGAAGTGTAGCATTATGACACTATTCTTGCAAGCATTGTGGTGCGAGGATATTGTCATCGTGATACCTGAGTTTATATTCTATAATAACTCTAGGATCGACATGTTGTGCAACAACACTCAGTTTTGGGCTTCCCAGTGCTAGACACTAAAAAGAGTTTTTAATATATTTAATATTAAATATCCCTCACCATGTCCCTATTTTCATTTCATGCTCAAGAAGGAAAGAAAGTTGAAGGAGAAGAGAAGGGGAGAGAGAGAGAGAGAGAGAGAGAGAGAGAGAGAGAGAGAGAGAGAGAGAGAGAGAGAGAGAGAGAGAGAGAGAGAGAGAGAGAGAGAATGTCTTTTGGGGCTTCTTCATCCGTAGCTCCTAGTATGAAAATTATTTTTGTCATTGTATGTGACATCTGCTTTGCATCTAACTTCAATGATTTTGAATTTAATATGTTTCTCTACTGTCACTAGGAGGGTGAAAAGGAATGTTGGTACTCAACTGTCACCAGGAGGATGAAAAATGACATTAGCACTCTGCGGTCACATAGAGGTAAAAAAGGATGTTGGTACTCTGCAATCACTAGGAGAGTGAAAAAGGACATTGGTACTCTTCTGCACTAGGTTATTGGAAGAGAGTTTGTAAGGGCATCTCCGCCTAATTGTGGGAGGAAAAGGAGAGTCACTTGTGTTTAGTGCAATACCTGGAGAAGGAGTCTCTAGGGAGTGGACATAGGTCTTGTTGGACTGAACCACTATAAAATTTTGTATTCTTTTGTTCCTTTATTTTTACTGAATTTTTTTTTTCCTCACTTTATTTTACTATGGTTGAAAATTATTTTGTGAAAATCTATTTCTATAAGTAACTGCATACTCATAGGTTCATTGTGTAAAAATTTGTTTAAAAGGTTTTTAAAAATTCAAGAGAATTTTTTAATTACCAATTCACCCAATCTCTTGGTTAGCCTTGAGACAGTTCTACTAGGTCTAACAACCTGCACAAACTTATAGAAGCTACATCTCATATAAGTTCTATAATGGGTCATATTGAGCAGTATAGTTTTTTACATTTCATGGATCATGCTTATCTACAACCCTCTAAACACTTTAAATAAATAGTGAAGAGGAATATTTTAGATCTTTTGCACAATATTTTTGTTTTTCATACTTAGCCCCCATCTCTTTCTCCCTCTCTTTCTCTCACTCTCCATATTCACACAAACCACTTTTAGTTTTCTAGTTCTTGCTTGAAAAATAACTTGCTAGTGGAGTCAATAATTATCTAAGAAGAAAATTAGATAGATCCTAGTCTTAAAAAGTTTGGTTAGCATATATTAACAAACTTTCAAGTGGTATCAGAGCGGGATTCATAAAATCTAGTTTTTAAAAACTTTTAAATTTTGATCAATGGCTAATTTTTATAATCGTAATATTATGAAAGGTTATTCAATCACTTGAACACCTTTATTTGAAAATATTACTTTTGATTTTTAGAAAATTCGTATGTCTACTTTCTTGCAATCAATTGATTTCTGAATGTGGTAAATGATTTTAACTGGTTATTCTATACCATCATGTATTTTAGATGGAATTAAAACTGATATTCCTTTTAATCAATGGAGTAGAGAAAAATAAATCAATGTTCAATTGAATGCTAAATCATTAAACTATTTTTTATATGCTTTAAATTCTAAATATTTTATAATTGTTTTCACGTGCTCTACTAGCAAGGAAATTTGGGATAAATTACACACTTTATACGAAGGCACTAGTGAAATCAAGCAATCCAGATTGAATATTTTAATGCATGATTTTGAACTATTTTACATAAAACTTTTTGAGATGATCTTAGACATATATATAAGGTTTATTCAAATTGTGACACCATTATATGTTTTAGGTAAGGAATTTTCAAACTTTGAAAAAGTCAATAAAATTCTGCGTTGTTTACTTAACAAAGTTGATGCTAAAGTTTTTCCTATTTGTGAATCAAAAAATTTGAATGAATATTCTATTGATATTTTTATTGTCTCACTCATTGCCTACGAGCAAAGTTTTGGTCAAAGACTTTTGGATGCAGGTGAAATGATAGTACTAAACACTGAAGACTTGGAAAGCTCAATAAAACATAAGCATCAACAAAAGTAGAATAAATGTAAAAATATTAAGAATGTTAAGATTTTTTCTGACGTTATTTATTTTAGATGTAGGAAACCTAGACATATGAAAAATTAGTGCTCTAATTTGAGAACTCTTCCTACAAAAGAAAAGGGTAAAGCTAAGCAAATTATAAAAATGACAAATAATGAAAAGCAAAAATCTCCTAGGCAGACCTAGCTTCTGAATCATCAAACTAGAAGCAAGATGATGTTTAAGCCATTATTTGTGTGCTTTATTTTTATGTTTATATATTTTGTTCATTTTTGTGTATTTTCTATATTTTTTTTCTTTGGATTTATTCTTTTTTCATTCTTTTCCTTTCTTTTCTTTTTTTGTTAAATTTTTTATTTTATCTTTACTTTTCTTCTTTAGTGTTTTCTCTGATCAACATACACACATCACCATCTTTCAATATATATATATATATATATATATATATATATATATATATATATATATATATATATATATATATATATATATATATATATATATATATAAAATCTACCTCCTTTTTTTTCTTGAATTCTTATGTAAAGTGTGGTTGACTTCTCTAAAAATAGTTAAATTAATAAAACTCATGATTTTGACTCTCAATCTCTATTTCCTTAAAGAGGTTATTCTACTTTTGATTCAAAATCTTCAACATATTTTAAATTGGATTTGGAAAATGAACTTTTTTCATCTCCCTACATTTTATCTATTGCATAGGAATCTTTTACAAGTTATTGAATCCACCTCATAATTTTCTTAATCAAGTCATTTGTTTTGTCAATAGTATGAGTTTGTTTTAGTTTTAAAATTTTAGAAATGTAGCATAATTGATTAAAAAAATAGCCAATGATGCCAAATCAAAAAAAGTAGTCAATGACGTCAAATCAAAAGATGCAGAATGACGCCAAATTAAAAAAGTATACACAAAGTGTATCAAAAAGTAAAAGATGTGCAAAGTGCGTCATTCAATTGATAAGAGGCATGAAATGAGCCCACAAAGAGTATGCTTATTTTTTCTGTATTACTTAAAGCTTAAGAAAACACTTGATATTTTTTGATACTTGAGCTTGAAAATCAAGATTCCTAATTCACCAATTTTTGCATTGATCTTCTATTAGATATATTTTATGAAAGGAATTTTTGAAAAAATTAGTGTTTCTTTTTCTAATTTTTTTCTTGATTTAGATATTGGATTAAAAAGTTTTTGAGCCTTTAAAAGAACTTGAGCTTGGATTAACAATTTATGAATTTCTTTTCTTTTCTAGATTATGTGTTGTCAATCAATTTCTTACCAAGTTTTTGAATAAAATTAAGA
Organism: Dendrobium huoshanense; assembly: GCA_016618105.1. Taxonomy (NCBI): domain Eukaryota; kingdom Viridiplantae; phylum Streptophyta; class Magnoliopsida; order Asparagales; family Orchidaceae; genus Dendrobium; species Dendrobium huoshanense. The sequence goes on along the minus strand of CM028359.1, from coordinate 79,345,779 downwards.
TGTAACTATGTCATTTTTTTAAGTCAGTTTTTGCGCCCTTTCTCTTTTTGATAATGTCAAAGGGGGAGAACGTATTGTTGTATTTGTATTTTTTTATTATTATTTTTCATAAATAAAAAACAACAATAAATTTGATTTCCCCTATTTTTTAAAGTTTTATTTTAGTAAGGGGGAGATTAGGAGAATGTTTTATTGCAAATCCAACATGTAATATTTGTCATCATCAAATAGAGGGAGATTGTTGCAACTCGAGCCTATGAGTTTATGCTTTTGATAATAATAAATATTGTGGCTCACTTTTTATTGTCTGCATGTATTTGTAATATAGTTTTTTTTTTTTTGTTTACTAACATTTCAGGATTACAATGTACCTTATAAGGCTCAAGTTTTTGCATAAGTTGTTCTATTTGTAATTTTTGTTAATGTAGTTTTTATTTGTAAGGGTGTTTGCTTGCTTGTAACCTTGCTCACTTATTTAATTTTTAGAGTTATTTATTTTTTGCTCACATCGTCTGGGACTATCCCAACATCGGCCTGGACGATCAGCAAAAAATAGAAATCCTAATTAGGGCAACCTGATTAAGGCAGTCATTATTAAGCACATCATCTTGGACTATATTTTTATCTACCAGGACAATATGCTCAAATAAAAAAGAATTAGCAGCCAAATCTATTTAGGTACACTTTATTTTTGGACATCATCTAGGACATCGGCATGGACGATGAAGTACAATTATGCCCGAATTCATCTGGTAATTAAGGAAAGCAATTAAGATTTGATTGCACGATCACATCGTTTTAGACGATCGTAGGATCGTCCGGGATGATACACTAGACGATTGGACATCGGACAACTATTACTCAGGGAGATGTTCAGGATGATATTCCACGATTTATACTAATCGGCCAGGACAATATATTATTATCCGGGATGATATGAACAAATTTCTTCTGATCGTCCCAAAATCATCTTGGCTGATTGAGCTTATTTTTCACTATTCGTACATGATGATATTTATATCGGCCTAGACGATAAAAATGGCAAGTTGTAATTAATGAGCTTATTTTGATCTCTTCTATTTTAACTTTGAAATGACACTTAGTAAATGTCTTTGACAGCTATTGAAGTTTTATTCTTCTAGAAGAAACTTAAAGAGAGAGCTTGAAAGGGAGAAAGAAAATGGTGGAGTTTGAGAGAGGGAGAAGATCCTTGGAGGGGGTTTCAAGGGAGTGTGGAGGGGGATTCCACAAGGTTGCTTCGGTGAGCTTACACCTTAGTACCATCGGATTCAAGGCTTGTCTTGAGAGAAGTTTTGGGAAGAAGAAAATCTCTTTTGTTTCAAAGGACCCGGCTACTCCGCCGCACCGAGGAAGGTAGAAGTTATTTTTTAAAGGCTTCACCGCCTAGCTGTGGGAGCTAAAGGAAAGACACTAAGTATAAAACCCCTCAGAATTTTATTTTTTTTGGTGCAGTTAGTCTGTACGAACAGACTTTAGTACGGACGAATAGTGAAAATTTCTTCAATTAGTCTGTACGAACTGAGTAAAGTGTAGGTTTGTCCGTACAAACCTGAGTTCGTCAGGACGAACTAAATAAAATTTTTTCCCAAGAATATTATCCAGGGACGAAATTAATTATCGTTTGTACGCTTGGGTCCAGAGAGCTTCATCCTGGGATGAATGGAAAATATCGTCTGGATGATCTAGTTCATTAAATAGACGATTTGAGATTTTTTTGAAGAGAGAAAGCTGGAGAGAAAGAGAAAGGAAAAGCTCGGTTTCATAGGCCGTGGTGCGATTTTCATCCGACGCCGCTGTTGGAAGAATTGTTTGACACGCAGTTAAGAATCCAAATCCTATTTCTGATTTCGTGTTTGTTTGACTCGCAATTAAGAATCCAAATCCTATTTCTGATTTCGAAGATTTCGTATTTAGGAATTTTTTGCTCAGTTTTGTGTTCCCGTTACCAAAAAACGTGCATAACTTTGTACTGACGAAACTTTCACTGTGTAACTTTTGATATATTTTTGAGATAATAATTTTACATGTTTTGAATATTTTATAAAGATTTTTCATCGGGTATTTTCAATTTTGTGGGACTTTTATCGAATAAAAAATAATCTGAATGTTAAAAAATATTACTTCAGTACAAGTAAAGTTTTGAAATGTTGTTTTACACGATTTCTAATAATTTGGTAATTTTCTGAAACTGTGCATTTTATAACAACTTCTATCTACTATACGATATTTTAAGGGTTTTCTAAATTGAGCTAAACTATATTTTACGGTTGCAAGACATTGATGATATGATGATGATTGTGACTAAATGATTGAAGTTACTGTTATATTACTGTGATACGGCTGTGTGTGTAAAGACAAGTAAAGATTGGTTGAACCGTTGGTTGGAGATTGATTGACCTGTATAGGATGGTGGGCCGACGAGCTTTCCTTTAAATACAATTTGGTGTTATCCTCTACTAATCACGTGATTACTGATGAGAATTATAAAGAGATGATTACTGTGCCAACGGGCAAAGAGTGACGACTCTTTTTACTGAGCCAACGGATACAAAATACTAATACTGATACAAGACTGAAAAACTCCTTAATAACCGGTGCTTTTACTTGTTGAGTATGACTACTGCACTGAATTGCATGTTTAAAGTATTATTTTTATCGTTACTGTACGGATTTACAGATACTGATGCATTTACTAGTACTGAACGGATTTAACGTTACTTTACAGTATTATCGATATTGTACGAATTTATTGTTACTACACGATTTCACAATTATAGCATTAATGTTAATGTCACTGGATTGTTACTGATACTGATACAGAGATTGATACTACTTATTATATGTGGTTAATGATTTCATGTCAGGACAAGGGAGCGGGAGATTGAGGTTGATAATGAATCTTCAAGTTTTTGTTCCTTTCTGTTATAGTTATTCTTTTGTACTGAGGACTGGACGGATGTGTGATCATTATTGAAGATCTTGAGTATTGTAATTGAACTTTTGGAAAATGAAAATAAAATATTTACTTGATGTTTTAAATTATAGATTTTGTTAGACTGTTTAATATTGATTGATGACTATAGATAGCTCTAGTAGTTGATGATTTAAAGGATAGACTAAATAATTCTTCCAAGTTAGATCTTGGGGTGTGACACTAAGTTTAGTGCAATACTAAAATAGTGCCTCTGAGGAGTGGTCGTAGGTCAAGGTTTGACCGAATCACTATAAATCTGATGTGTTCTTTCCTTTATTATTTCCACATTAATTTATGCACTTTGATTTTCTTTGTTGTGAATTTTGATTTGGTTTGTGTTTTGATTGAAAGATTTTTAAAATACCAATTCACCTCTCTCTTGGTTAGCCTTGGGACTAGTTCATAAAAACTTAACATCCCTACAAACTTTCATTCGATGTATGGGGACCATCCCCGGTTACGTCACATCAAGGGTTTCAATATTACATTATTTTTGTTAATGACTTTTCCCGATTTGCCTGGTTATTTCTGATTATGTTTAAATCTGATGTAACAAAAGTTTTTATTTCCTTTGCCACATTTATGGAAAGGCAAAATAATCATAAAATTAAAGCTATCCACATAGATGGATGTCGCGAATTCATCAATCAACAGTTCAAAACTTATCTCCAATCAATGGGCATTTGTCATCAAATCTCCTGCCCCTATACCCGAACAAAATGGCCTAGTAGAACGTAAGCATCGTCATATCATGAACACTACTAGAACTCTCCTCCAAAATGCATTTATTCCTCACTCATATTGTCCTGGTGTTGCATCTACAGCTATATATCTCATAAATAGAATGCCCTCCATCACTACCAATAATATCCCCCCCTATTTAACTTCTCTTTAATATGAAAACATCATATTTGCATCTTCGCACCTTTGGCTGCGAATGTTTTCCCCTCACACCTGTACATACGCGTAACAAATTTCAACCAAAATTAACATCATGTGTGTTCATGGGATATTCTGATGCACACAAAGGTTACAAATGTATGAATATGGAAACCAACAACATAGTTATCTCTCATCACGTTAAATTCATCAAAACCTCCTTCCCATTTAAATAGGTTGATTCTCCCATCACGGCTACCACAACAGCTCTACCACCTTCTCTCCTTGTAACTATATCGACGGCTCAAGCATACGAGCAAGACAACTCACAATCTCATAATGCTCCGCTGCCTTATCTTTCTCACAACGATCATACTCATCACACCATCTCCAACTCTCCCTCTCCACCTGCTACCCAACTAACCAGTGATCATACAAGACAACCTGCTAGACACACAATGATAACCCGGTTACAAACTGGCTCTCTCAAGACTTCTCATCATCTCAATCTTCTTCATCTCCATTCTAAAACATTGCATCCTTTAATCCTACTACTTTCACAGAAGAAAATAAATGCTTTGAATGGAGCCAGGCCATGACTGCAGAATTCTTCGCTCTTCAAAAACAAGGCACCTGGTGTCTTGCCTCCTCTGACCAATGCATCCGTCCTAGGTTGCAAGTGGACATTTTGAAAGAAACTTCACTAGGATGGTTCCATCGCAAGTTTAAAAGTGAGACTAGAGGCACAAGGAAATTGGCAAGAATATGGTCTTGATTACAATGAAACCTTCAGCCGGGTGGCAAAACTTCATGCAATTTGAGTACTCTTCACCATAACTCTATTTCAAGGCTGGTGAATCCAACAATTGGATGTTACTAAAGCATTTCTGCATGGTCATCGTACTGAAATAGTCTACATGTGTCAACTCAAAGAATTTGAAGACTTAACCAATCCGGATCATGTCTGGCTTCTTCATAAGACCATATACGACCTTAAACAAACACCATATCAGTGGTATACAACATTCACCAACTACCTCATTAGCATTGGTTTTCATCATAGCAAGGCCGACTTGTCCTTGCTCACGTTCACTCAAGATCAGACTTAAATCTATTTTGTCATCTATGTCGACGATGTCCTCCTAAATGACAACAATATGTCCGCTATCTCGGATCTTCTTCACAAGTTGCATGCTCAATTCACCATGAAGCATCTCCGTTTGGCAAATCATTTTCTTGGCATCAAGATCCAATCTTTCCTAGATAAGTATTTTCTATCACAAAGTTCCTACACATCTTCTATTCTCCAGCAAGCTAATCTAATTAATTGTAATTCTCTAGCAAAACCATCATGTACCTAGACGCCCAACAAGGTTGAAGCCAACCCCATGCTATCAGAACCAAACTTCTACAAAAGAATAATAGGGTCTCTCCAATATCTCACACTTACTCGTCCAGATATTGCCTACACTGTCAACATTCTATCATAACAAATGCATGCCCCATCACAGTATCACATCCATCTTCTCAAAAGACTCCTTAGCTACATCAAAGGAACGATCGATTTTGTTCTACCAATCTTCAAATCCGAGCTCCACCTTCGAACCTTCTCGGACGCAGGCTGGGTTGGTGATCCAATTACCAGGAAATCTACCTCCAGGTACTGCACATTCCTAGGTGACACACTCATATCTTGGGCTATCAATAAACAATCCATAGTAGAAAGATCGTCAATGAAATCCGAGTATAGAGCCCTCGCAGCGGCCACTGCGGATACTCCATGGATCAAGCGTCTTCTGACCGACTTCAACATCAAGTATAATCAACCAATAGACCTCTTCTGTGATAACACCTTGGTAATAGCACTTGCGAACAACCCAGTGTTCCATGAAAGATCTAAACATATTGAAATAGATCATCGCTTTGTTCGTGATCATATTCACAACAACCACATTAAACTTCTGCCTATTAGCACGACTGACCAGATCGTTGACATCCTCACCAAACCGTTATTAACTCCAAGATTCAAGATACTCCGATCCAAATTGACGATCACATAAGATCCATCAGTTTATCGAGGACTATCAGAACAACACGACAAACATGATTAATACCATGTTGTCTAATGTTCCATGTCATCCATCAAACTATTTACATGTGTACCTACACCTAGTGGTGCTCTATATATAGGCCATTGTACGCATCTATAAAGGAATGAAAATATAAATTAGCTTCATACTTTCTATCCTCTTTCTGGTTCGTGGATCTCTACACTTTTGATTGGTTGTAGGCAAAAGGGTGAGGAGGATACTTCATGCTTTTATAGGAAGAAATACTTAGGATTTAATAATGAATTAATTTCATAAAAATATTGAATACTCTGAAACAGTAAAAGTTTTTACTAAAATTTTTGATGATTAATAATAAAAAAATATGATTAAAGTTAAGTTTAATCGCCTAAACATTAAACATTTCATTTAAGTAATTATGCTTTAGCTAAAAATTTATCTTCTGTTACAGAATTCTACGTTATATATTTATTTTGTTCAGTGGCATCAATATAATTTTTCTTTTGAAAGCTTCAAAAATTCATTTTTATCTATCATAGGGTTACCATATATAGAGCTAGCTAGCTTCAAATGACAAGTTCGAAGGGGAGAGAGAGAGAGAGAGAGAGAGAGAGAGAGAGAGAGAGAGAGAGAGAGAGAGAGAGAGAGAGAGAGTTAGAGACTTGGTAAATCGTTTCTTGCATGATTTTTTTTTGTTAAAACCCATAGTGGGGCCTACGCATTAATAATGAAAATACGGTTACAAAAGTCCTTAGAAGGATCCTCCAGCTCGCTAATGCTCGAACGAGCTACAATTAAAAAGGAAAGAAAACCTAAGAGCCGGTGATTCCTTTTCCTAAGATTACAAAAAGAACATAAATAAAGACTCGGGCTGTGAAGATACAACACCCAAAATTGGAAGAGCAGATAAATCCCGTTCAGTACAGTCTTCCTGCAAAATTGTTGATGAAAATAGAAAAGCAAATAAAGAAACCAAAAAAAGAGTACCTTGCAGTCGTTGAGGTTTCGGAAATATAAAGATAAATTACCCCTGCAATGAACTCTCCAAAAGGATATATTAGATAGATAGTAAATAAAACAAAAAAAATACTCATTTATATAAATGAAATACCAACTGATACAATAACCCAAAAACAGCTCCAGCATATTCCAGACACACAAAAGCATCGCCAGGTAATTCCTCTTCCAAATATCCCCCAAAACAAACCACTCAAATCTAATAGTAACCCTACTCTTACAGAAGTTATAAACCAGTGACTCTACAACCTCCAGCAAGCAACAAAACTACTAGAGGTGTTAATCAAAGCCAAAGTCGGACAGAAAAACAAACACCCCCTAATGACCAACCTACTCCAGCAGAATAAATACAACTCTCTAGAATGATAACATCAACTAGTAATAGAACAGTTATTTAAAGAATTCACCACGTTAGCATTAGCCAACCTCCATCTCCACCAGATAATAACCCACTGGGAATCGAAAAACAAAAACCAGAAGAGCAAAAGCAATGCTCCAGCAATCATGCAATCAAAAAACACCTGAACTAGCCCAAGGAACCAACAAAGCCCCAACACCCAGACCACTAACCAATCCAAGAAATAAAAAAACATAGAACTAACTGAGCCGAATGTAAGGTAAACCAATTTTATCAAGATTAAACATTCCTTTAAGAGGCACAGGAAGATCAAGCATAGGATGCTCCAGCAATATCTCACTTTAAGCACCTAAATTCCCAAGCCAATCCGCACAGGCATTACCTTCGCGATAAATATGGGAAATAGTAAAATTGAGCAAGGAGAGTGCCATTTTAATCTTTCTAATAGTGTAAAAATTATGGATAACAAGAGTAGAGTCAACCTCAATATTCACATTCTATAAACCCATCTTCAAGCATAATTGTAAACCTTGATCCAAAGCCATTAATTCAGACGTTAAAACAGAGCAAGAAGAGAGAGGCCCAGAAAAAGCCGCAATCGGGTTACCAAAATGATTCTTGATAATGCCACCCATCCCAGCTTTAGTAATATTAACAGAACCGTCAGTATTCAGTTTAACAAAAGGTTCAGTGGGTTTATACCACTTCACAATAAGATCCCTATTGATTCTAATAACATCATTATGAACCCCAAAATGATCAGCCAAAAGCTTGCTATTAGTGAAATTCTTAAAAGAAAAAAGATTGACAGCAATCAGCTGTAAAAATTTGCACCTTACATTGGATATAATATGATTAGCATTCATCTTAATACTCAAATGTTTCGACTCATTTCTACCTTTTCAAAGATATCAAATAATCACAATAGGAAGTAAATTATAAATATGACCTTTGCTTTTAGTAAACCAAATCTTGAAAATACCGGCCAAGTCATAATTTTTATTGAAAACACCAATATCCGCCAAATTAAAGAAATGAAACCACACTTTTCTAGCAATAGACCCGTTCACAAAAACATGTTGACAGCTCTCAATGTTGAAACAACATTGACATTTAGACACAATATTAAAACCTATTTTCCAAAGAATATTATCAATAGGCAAAAAACTTTTAAGACACCTCCAAGAAAGCAAGGAATAAGATAAAGGAATAGTATTATGCCAAAGAGAATTAAAGATCGTAGAAGCATCACCTTTGAATCTAATCTCCTGCCAAACATTCTTTCCGTAAAAAAATATTAAAAATAAGGCAAGTTAAAGAAGAAAAAGAAGAAAAAATAAACATTTTAAGCTGTAAAGATAATACAAGTGGGGTACGTATTTTGGTCTCGAAACAGTTTTATGTGAAGGAGTGAATATCTAGTTTGCCATCTAATCTAATGTATTGTTTCTACTAATCGATTCAAGTTTGTATACATTGGTTTCTTCTGCACTGCTTTGCTTATTACATATTTGATTTTTAAATGAGAAACTTTATTTTATGTGCTTTTAATATTCGAAATTAGAAAAATATACCCGTCATTTTATTTCTTGGAGAAATAGGCTCAAAGAGTTACATGCAAAATTAAAATAATCCAATTGAGTTTACGATCGCTTACCATATACAAAATAGAAAATAAAGAAGGCTGACAAGGAGCCAAACCCAAAAATAACCAAAAGGATCTACATCTGAGTATATCTCAAGAAAGGTAGAAGGATGTAGAGGTGTAAACGAACCAAGTCGAGGTTTTAGTCAGGGGGTGTTCGAGCTCGACTCGCGAGTCAAATACCGAGTTCGAACTCGAGCTTGACTCACGACACATAAGCGAGCCTCTCGTGGAGCCGCATCAAGCTTGAACTCGAGCTCGTTCGATAAGCTCCGCTCGTAAGTCAATAAACAAGTCGAGCTCGAGCCTGCTTAGCTCACTTACACCCCTAGAAGGATGTGATCAAACCTGTAAGTAATATATATATTTCTCAAAGATATTATATGCACAAAATTTTAATTTTCAATCAAAGATAAGGCATGCTTACTCACTTGTCGTATAACTTTTAGAAATCTACATCCTTGCATAACTTTTTTTTTTGTATATTAATTTTTTCATTCTTCATCACTTTTATTTCAATATTTGTTCAAATATCTTATGGCTATATGCAGGGGCAGGTCCAGCTTTTTTTTTTTATATTGGACAAAATTTTAATTAATTAGACAAAAAAATTATAAAATTAATAATAAAAAAATAATTACATCAAATAATAATAATAACAAAATATTTTTTTTTTAAAAAAAATTTAACCAGCATAATGCTATAAAATTACAAGAGGAAATTTTTATCATTTATCTTCCAATTATACATATTGGGAATGTCGAATGCGATTGGGAAGAAGACAGTTGAGAGACGGCTACGAGGCAGTGATGTCTTGCATGTCGAATGTGCGAATAGTGAAAGCGGCTTCGAAGTGCGAACTTGCTGAATGGGTAACGATGCTTATGATGATAATATTAGGGCAAAAACTTGCTGGATGGGAACCAATTGCCCGTTGGAAGTAAGATAGAAATTTAAAACTTTGAAAGATGTAGAAAACTTTAACAAATATTTTGTTAATAAAAAAAAGTATTGTCTCTATGTAACTTAAATTATTGTATATATGATTTTGATATAACATTTCTTATTTATACAACTCTTGAACATATGTTCCTTCATATATTTATTTTCAAATTATTAGAAGTAACGATAATTGATAAGCTCTCAATTTTTTTGTAAGAGTAATCCAAGTTTCTAAGAACTTGCTCCTCATAGGTGATTAAGGCTTCGTTTGAGGCATCTTTTTTACTGCTTATTGAAATATATTTCTAGCACAAAAATTATAATTTTTGTATTAAAAAAATATTTTAAGAAGCAATAAGAAAGTTGTCCCAAACGAAGCCTAAATTTATGATAAGCCCTCACGATGTACGTGAAATGATGATATCTTGTTAAAAATCAAATATATCATTGTTAGATCTTAGATTTAGTGGAGACTTAGTCCCTTGTTGGAAGATATTGATCTTAGTATTTTAATTTGTAAGGAATTTAAGAAGGATTACATGCTTTTTGGCGCTTTTAATTAATTTATATCCTTTATATTTTTGGGTAAATAAAGAACATATACCTTCTAAAAATCTTACCTTCTAAAATTTTTATATCAATAAAAAATATGCATCGTCTTATGCTTAAACATTCTAAGATTTCTAGATAATTAAAGATATATTTAATGGAAGTTAGTGAATATTCTTGATAAGAACTAAGTTTCTATACCTTCTAAGGCTTACATGTTATGAGATTTTTAAATATATGTAACTTTTAAAATTTATGCCATGAGATATTTAAACAAAAAAACTATCTTCTAGTTTTTTTTTTTTTTTTTTTTTTTGGTTAAAACCCACGATAGGGGCCTACGTGTTCATATAAAACAACGGTTACAAAATCCTTAAAAGGTTTCACCAGCTCCCTAATGCTCATAAGAGCTACAATCCAAAAAGAAAAAAGAACTCCTACGAGCCGGCAAATCCTTAAACTACCATTACAAAAAGAACTTAAAGAAATCGGGCTATTCAGCAATAGCACCCAAAAAAGGAAAGACCAATAAATCTTTAAAACTTTCAGCTCCGCTCTCCTGCAAAAAATTCTACTATATAGCAAAATGAAAAAAACACTCATTAGAATAACATACCTTGGTATAAATTCTGCCTTGTTGTTAGTAAAATTCATCAGCAATGCCCTACAACCAGCACACGAATCCTGCACAAAACGAGCGCGAAGCTCCAAAAACCTGCAAAAGAAGCCTGCAAGGATACTAGGAAAACAACTAAACAAACAATTAAAAGAGTAAAGAAGAAGAAAAGGACAGTAAAAAGGAAGGCCCCTCAAGCCGGGACACTTGCCCGAAGACAGAGACCTGTAATAAGAATAGAAATGAGAAAAAAACAGGAGGATAAGCCAGCCAAAATCACTCCCAGACCACCCAACAGAGCGCAGCCACAGCCACAGCCCAATCCAGCCAACAGTCATCACCCTCAGCAAAAACCACAGAGAAAACGACGGCCAAAGACAGGCACCAGAGAAAAGCTTGGCAAAAGAAGAACAACCAACCACGAAAGAGACCAGAGAAACAGGGGCAGACAGCACCCCCCTTGAGCCAGGAAACCACATTGACCACACCCACGAAGAACTGGACAGAAAAATCCAGCCAAAAATCAACCCCTCAGTATCAAACACCCAGCACCAGCAACCAGTACCCGAAAAAAACACCCAGACAGAGCCAGCAACGACCAAAGACAGCATCCCCCTAGAGCCAGGAAACCACAGAGGCCACACCCACAAAGAACTGGACAGAAGACTCCAGCCAAAAAACAACCCCCACAGCAACAACAATCCAGAACCAGCAACCAGCACCCGAAAAACCCCCCAGACAGCACGAGCAGAAAAAGGGGATAAACCCGAAGAAAAAACCCAAAAACTAGATTCCCAGAACATAGGGGACATTGTTTTTATCTAAATTAATCAAGCCTTTGATCTGCACAGAAAGTTCATTAAAGGGAACATCAGAAATAACATTAAATTTACTCCCAAGCAAACTCATGGCCCTAGCCGCAGAATTAACCTCAGGGGGAATCACGTTGTAATAGCAAATGATAGAATCCTGGATAAACTTAATATCCCTGCGAGTGTAGAAGGAATGGCCACATCTGTAGTTCTTGTGCCTTCTGAGATATAAAAAAAAAATTCATAAGGCTTATGCCTTATGTAGTTTTTGGAATATATATATATATATATATGCGCGCGCGCGTGTGTATGTGTGTGTGGGAAACCCACAAAAAGGGCCTACGCATTTATATTAATAAAAAAATACAAGTCCTAAGGTTTTAAGGTAAGAACACATATCTTCTAAGAGTGTTAACTTCTATGATATTTTAGAAAGTATATGCATCTTCTAAGATTTATGGATAAAAACTCTATCTTATGAGTTTTTTTCTTTTTTTAAGTTGAGATTCTATAACCTATTTATTCTTTCGGAGTCTTTTTAGTGAGAACCATGTCACTAGTAGCTTCCATTGAGATTTTCTTATAGGCAAGCTTTTCAAAGGTTTGGAATGGAGACGTTGTCTTTCACTTGCCTCATCGAATCTTTTTAAATTAAAAGACAATTTACAATATTATTTAAAAGAAAACTTCTTTGAAGGTAATATAACTCTAATTATCACTAACACTAGAGATTAAACCCTTTTTCTTGTAAAAATTCAAATAAGATAATGAGTAGTGAGATGAAGAGTTTAATTTCATTTGGCTGAACTAATATTGTCGAAGAGAACTAAATCGAAATGTGTTGAAGGATAAATTATATTATGATGATGAGGGGCCATCATTTGAGAGGTATACATTTTATCAACTCTGTCCTACTATTGATTTTTTGTGAACTCCATAATGGTGTGATGGTACTCTCATTGTCCAATCTCCTCTAAGAGTTAAAGGATTTCTATATGATGCTTCTCCATCATGTGCAAACGATCCTCCAAATTAGGCCAAAATGGCCTTCACTAATTAGATTATATTATTCTTAATTAAAAGATTAGTTGTCAGCCATTACAAAGTAGATGTAGATTATTAATAATATTTCTCTTAGATGATGCCAAATTCATTCATGTTACAGCATTCATGATGGTAGAGACAGATAGTTTAATATCATTGCTTTATACAAAAATTCAACATACACTTAAAAAAAAAGTTACAAAATATACCCAAACTTTTATATGAACAACTTGGAAAGAAAAAAAAAAAAAAACTATGAAGCTTGGTCTAAATATAATAATTATAATAGTCTAAGTTATTGGTTACAAAAGATACCATGTACTGTAAATAGAAGGGGTTGATATAATCAGTAAATATTAACTTTTGAGGATGGATTCCATGGTTCAATTTGGAAGAGTCATGAAGAATTAGAGTTATGTTCATGAGATCATTTGTGATTTATCTAATTGTTCTCTTTCCAAGAAAGTAGACTATAGATTAGAGACCAAGAAGTATAATATAAATCTTGGTGTTAATGTTATGAGCAAAGGTTAGTGTTGTCACGACCCAACCCGACCGGGACAGATCCCGCTCGCATCGGGCCGCGACACAGCCAACAAATCCAGGATCTGGTTTTGAAATTTGCTTCATAACTTTCTTCCAAATATAACACAGACAGAAAAAAAAATACAGAGCTACTAAAAGTATCCAAATGCAGCGCAGTTTATCTATCTTTTCTTTCACCAAAATGATCATATACAGATACAGTGCATGGCTTCCAGACAGAAAGAACAGAACAGAGCAGAACAAAACAGATAAGCCATGACTGTACAAAAATCAAAAGTACAAAATACCTAATCACAGATCAGACTCTAGACAGCTAATCCAAGACTTTCTTCCCTTTCCCAGAACCTGAAAATCACGTAGAAAACAAGGATGAGCTAACAGCTCAGCAAGACATCAATCACCAATCAAAATCATCAGAAATTCACATCAGAAATAGCATACGAAAATCACAGAACAGATACTTATTCAATCATAAATCAACAACCCATACCGAAAACTGAAGTCATGTCAAGTCAGAGTTCAGAACATATATCATAAAACTTCCAAGTCACAGAACAGCCAGAATCGTACGGAATAACCAGAATCGTACATATATCAGAGGATTCATAAAACAGATCAAATAAGTCACATAACAGATCTCAGGTAACAAACATCATGTTCCAAATAACACATCACATATCAGATTTCAGATTCTCCAGACCCTTACAGAATCTCGACGGATTCTGGCCCCTTATGTCTCCATTCCCTAACACTTACAGAATCTCAACAGATTCTGACCCCTTATAACTCCATTCCCTGACACTTACAGAATCTCGACGGATTCTGGCCCCTTATAACTCCCTTTTGATAGCACATACACAATTTATATTCAAATCATCTTATTTCAGAAATCTCAGAAATCGTACGAAAATTCAGCGGCATAACGGTAGTATACGAAATTTACACAAAATTCACAGATTCAGAAATTTATCAAATTACCACAGAACATTCACAACAACATTGTAAGACTTTCATTGTACTGACAAAATATTTTTCAACATCCTAATAATTTGCAGTTCACTTAAAACACTGCAGAATCCAAAATATCCGGTAAAAATCTTCCAGAAAATACTCCAAACGTGCAAAATTATCATCTCAAAGACATACCAAAAGTTACGCGGTAAAACATTTGTCAAAAGAAAATAATACCCAAAATTCTCTAACGGAAACAAAATTCAAAACAGAAAACTCGTCAAAATCTTCGTTTCTGAAAATTGAGAAAGGCTGAATGTGCCTTACCTCGAGTCGGTCAACTTCTTTAACTACGGCAACGGACGAAAACGGACCGGAGTCGCCCAAAAATCATTTTTTCTTCTTTTTCCTTCGATTTTTCTCTCTCCTGTGCTTTTCTCTCTCTTCAAAATATCTCATTTCTATATATATCCAGACAGATCGTCCCGGACGATCAAAACTTCGTCCCGGGACGATTCGGCTCATGACGAATTTCGTCCAGACGAAATTAATTACTGTCATCGTCATGTACGACTGGGCTCTGGACGATTTTCGTCCGGACGAAATTAATTATCGTCCCGTACGATCTGGTCTCGGGATGATTTTCGTCCAGACGATCCGACTATCGTCCTGACGAACCATGCAGCCAAACATGCTTTCCTGCACAACCTGTACCGATCGTCCCAGGACGATCCAACTTCGTCCCGGACGATCCTGGGAGAAAAATGACCTTTACAAGTGTTGTCAACATATATTAATCGTATTAATGATGTCATGCGATAAAGTTGACGGGCATTAATATTTGTTTCCATTGTGTTCATCATTCATATTGGAAAGCGGGTGTCAACATTAATGGTGATGGTGGGATATGAAGTTGGTTGGAGATGGCAATCAAGTGATTTTGGTTTGGAGATTAGAGTCAGATGATGATAGTTAATAAATCATAGTCGAGCAATGGTGGATGAATGCTAGTGATTGAGATATGGTGGATAGGAAATCGTTGATGTGTAGTGATTATTAGGAGACTGCAGTTAAGTGAAGATAGTTTAAAGATGGTAGTTGGATGATGGTGGTCGGGAAACTCTGATTAGAAAACCATAGTCATACATTAGCAAACACGAAATTCCTGTCAGCACTATCTATTATCTCTAGAGCACTCTAATTCCAACTCTAGGATTTGTTTCATGTTTCCACTCATTAAAGAATGGGTAATTTTTAAAATTTGAGAGTTGCATTTTGGTGAACTTTGCCAAAATCCAAATATACTCACCCATATTGATTCATTTAGACATATATATTTCTTTTATCATGTAATTAGCTTGATGATTAAAAAAATGATGAAAATTTGAATTTTTCTTGTCAAAGTGCTCATTTTGAATGTATGCATGCAAAAATTGAAGATCACATGCTCCAACCAACATCACATAGTTCATAAATACACTTCAATTGCTAAATTTGAGTTCAATTGGAGTCAAATTGAATTAAATTTAATGTCATTTGATATTTTCCATGAACACCTTTAGTTTAACATTAAGTTCCACGACATAAGCTTTTGAATGATTCTGAATTTAATTTAAAATTTTTGAAATCCAATTATAACATTGTACTTGTTCTTTTTCTTGATCAAATAGATTATTTGGCGATGTATCAATTCACAACCTACATATTTATAATTTCTTCCAGATTTGTAAACATGTCTTAAATAATATGTGACTTTCACTAGATTTTGTCTAGGCTTCATTTGGAACAGCTTTTAAACACTACTTTTTTGCTGCTATAAGATTTTTTTTCCTAAAAAATTGATTTAGAAATCAGTAAGAAAACTATAAAAAACGAAGCTTTAATTTTACAAAGTTATTAAAAAACTTAATGTTTTGCAAAAAGCTAAAAGCTCCCCATATGAATATTCTTAAATAAAATGTTTGTTAAAAAATGCTCTTAAACTCATACTCCATCTCAAGATAAAATATCTCAGAAATAATTTTTATTAAGTAAGAATAGATTGACCAGACTATTAGAGTAAGCATTGGGCAATAGTGGCGATTATGACCTCATCTACTTATACCATTAACTAATAAAGATGTCGAAGCTTCTAGATGATTAAACCATTTAATTCTTAACAAGATAGATGTATCATGGTGGATGAAATGAGTTCTAAGCAGAGATGTACAATGTGGAAGGTTGGGACATAATTAAGGTAGCAGAGGTATTCCCTTTTGATGGATAGCTTGATCTCCTATGGCGAGAATATAATGATGAAGTAGTTTTTGATCGAGCTTGCAATACCTTCTCCTATGATTGATTGCTGATTATCTTCAAAATATTTCATTTTAATATGATTATGGAAAATCAAGTATGATAAAACCATACTGATCATATGAAGTCGCGTAGAAGACCCTGCTTGCAATAATTAATTAATAATGTGCATTTATTGTATTATCCACTTGACCAACGCCATAATCAATTATAGAAGAATTCTAATGATCAGGCAAACCCATATGGAGTAATATGGTTAGATAGAGTAAATTAAATTATCAATGTGAGTGTTAATTTTGATGTGGCACTCAGAGGAGCTAGCAGATGCCAACTCAAGCATATCAAGGTAAATTGTAGACTCTTTCATTCATCCATCATTGTTGGTTCAAATGATGAACATAGTAATAATATTATAGTGGAGAAAAAGGTGGTTGGCAACTTTGGGCTTCTTAGAATTTTTGTTGACATTTTAAGCTCGCTTAATGTGTTTTGTTCCAACAGCTAGCTTAGATCGTCTGGCTTGTAGGCTCATTCTTCCTTTCCCCCAATAGATTGTCAAGGGCAATCAAGATTAGACAAATGTTTAAGCGTGAAAGAGAATGTGTAGTTATTGAACGAACTGGAATGATGAGCATGGACCAAATCCTTAGGAGCAAAATAACCAAAATGACTAAAGAATATACATCCACTCATTGAAAGTACGCCAACAATTTTAAGCTTGCTAAAAGAAGAAAGATTAAAGTAAAATTCATTTTTCAAACCACAAACTTTAAAAACAAATTTTTGTAAGATTTTTAGGTAAAAGAAAAAAGAGGACGGTTTTGTTTGAGATAGCTTTCTTGCTGTTTTTTAAAGCGGCTTTTTAGTATAAAAAATTTAATTTTTTACTAGAAAGCCGCTTTAAAAAGCAGTAAGAAAGGTGACCCAAACAAAGCCTAAGAGACACATTTTTTTAGTTCCTAATAAAAATTATTTCAAAGGAAATGCAGAATGTTGAGAGGATGGGCATGGAGTGCAATGATAACTGGAAATAGCCAAGACTAGGTGGGGACAATTTACCTTATTGTCAGATACAAGTGAAAACTAATAGGAGGACCAACATCCATTTAGAAATTTTTATATATTTGCCTGAGGATCTATTTGGGATGAATTTCTTCGTGTTTTATTTACTCAGATCCCAAGTAGATCTAATAATAACGTTTGCAAAAGGATGCAGCCATCTCAAGTAGATCTAAGAGCTGTTGAAAGAGTGAAGGGAAAAATCCTTCTCGTAGTTAATGAAAGAGCTTTACAAGTGAAATGAAGCTACCAAGCTAATACAAATAAGTAGTATACAAAAAAGTAATCATAATTGAGAAACAAACATCAGAGACAACGACTCCAATCCACGTTTAGTTCGCTTTGCTGACAAAGTTTGTCTTTTATTAACTGCGTCATAGACATTGTTTGATTAGGTCCTCTGACTGAAAACGACTTAAAATAGTATTTTAACTTCGGTGATTATTCTTCAAAGAAGGGTCAACAAAACAAACAAAAAGGCTTTTCATGAAAAAAATTTCTAATAGAATTAAAGTTGTGAAAATCGGATCGAACAACAAACAGGAAGAATGGGAAGTTCATGGTTTGACAGCCGAACCAGAGTCGAATCGAATGATATAATAAAAAAAAATATAACTAAAAATTAATAAATAATAATTATGACAATAAACTTTAAGTACCTCAAAATTCTACGAATTCAAACTTCATAATTTTAGTAGATTATCTCTCAATACAATTAAATTATTAAATAATTAAATTAAATTAGAATGATGAATATAATTATATACTATAATTAAATTATATGACATATAGTTTAAATATATTATGTTTATGAATATATAATAATTTAATTATAATTTACTTTTACATTTAATTATAGTATTTAATTATAGTGATAATAAATAAGATTCTTATAATGTACATTATAACAAATTAAAAGTTTGAATATAACATATAAATTTATAATATTAAATTTAGAAATGTGTAATAAGAATAATATTTAACTCCTTATATAATGTAAAGTTCACTCTTTTTTAACAAAGCATATTTTATGAGATTACATCCATATATTTTGGTGTAATTAATCTGAAAATTTTATTAAAAAAAATTAATTTCAAAAAATTTAATAAAGTAAAATATATTATTTATACTTTATACTTTATTTAACAAAAAAAAAAAAAAAACCGGCCGGTTCTTTCGAACCTTGACCAGTTCACCTGTTGAACCGCTAATTTAGTTCGGTTTAGGCCAGTTCTTTGTGGAGGCAGTTTTTAAATTAGAATGGATCGGCCAACTGACTAGTTAAGAGTTGAATTGGTCGAACCGGCCGGTCCATTCAGCTTTTTAAAACCTTGAATAGAAAATTAGACTTACGTTTTATTTGAGATTGCTTTTGATCATTATTTTTCACCACTTTCATGAGATCTTTATGCTAGAAAGCTGTAAGAAAGCTCTCTCAAACGAAGCATTAGATGATCATGATAAATTTTAAAATTTATTTATAAATAAATATAAATGTAAACAATTTATATTCTATTCATTTAAAATAATCTTATATTTATTATCATTATAAATTGAAAATCTCATAAAATACCCACAAAAAAAGATTCCATCAATATCTCCCAATTAATGAACAGAAATATGTGCCCATCTCTGATTCCATAAGATCAAACTTTGAAGATACATAAATAAAGAAGATATTCAACTAAAATAAAGAACCAAACCGAACACTTCCACAAATTTATTAAATGATTATCACATTTAATGTAAATTCACATACATCACATATGTAAAACTTTAATCCAAAACCTCTTAATTGATAGTCAAGACTTCAAACCAACAGATCAAGGAGAACTGCTTTGTTTCTGAAATCACACTTAAACTGTTGACAAAAAGAAAATTTTTTCTCACTCAAGCAGCCCTGAAGAACCAAGTCTGTAAGGTTCGCCCTACTGAATCCACATACAAATACGCAAATGTGGATCCTATAATTTGAACTTCTAATTTGCTCTTCTTTGTGGAATTAATATCGAGTAAATAACGAAATCCATCCATTTTATGCCAACGCGTGGCATTTATCACCTCGATGAAAGAAATCGACCACCAAGATGAATTCCTTAAGTTTGCTTTATCTATTGCGAACATTCCGAGTTCCTGTATGTCTCTGTTGTTCTTAACATCCTTTATCACCTCCATATCGTCGCCATTTCCAGAAGGTAGTGCAGCTGTAGTCTCCACCTGAGCAGTGGTGATGGAGATGTGATAGAAGAGGGCGACGGCAGAAAAAAGGAGGATACTATATGTGAACGCCATGGATTATCTATCGCTTGCTTTCTACCTCTCTGATGCAAGTTATGCTTTTGATTGGTTGTAGGCGAAGGGGGGAGGAGGATACTTCATGATTTTATAGGAAGAAATGCTTAGGGTTTCATAATTCATTAATTTCATTAAAATATTGAACACTCTGAAATAGTAAAAGTTATTACTAATATTTTTTATGAATAATAATAAAAAATATAATTAAAATTATGTTTTATCACCTAAACATTAAACATTCCATTTAAATAGAGAGAGAGAGAGGGGCAAACGGAATTACATACTTCGTCAATCGTTTCTTGCATGAACATTTAAACGATAAAAATATTAAAAATAATGCAAGTTAAAGAAGAAGAAGAAAAATAAAACATTTAAGGTTTTAAAGATAATACAAGTGGGGTGCGTATTTTGGTCTCTAAATAGATTTATGTGAATAAGAGAATATCTACTTTGCCATCTTTTTTTTTTTTTTTTTTTTTTTTTTTTAAATCCACAAAAGGGCCTACGTGTTAATATCAAAAAAACGGTTACAAAGTCCTTAAAAGGACCCTCCAGCTCACTACTGCTCAAAAGAGCTATAAGAGAAAATAAAATAAAACCTAAGAGCCAGTGAATCCTTTTCCTAATATTACAAAAAGAACACGGGCTGCAAGGAAGCAGCACCCAAAAAAGAAAGCTCAGATGGAAACCGTTCAGTTCATACTTCCTGTAAAAAAGGTAGATAAAAGTAGATGCAAACTGAAAAGAATTAAAAGAGCTAACCTTATAATCATTTGAGCTCCAAAAATCCGAAGAGGTACAATTCCTGCTCGAAACACTCCAAAAACACAAGTTAAGGTAGCAATCGACAGAGGAAGCATTAGAAGAAAGAATGCTCCTACTATTGGAAGATGTATTAACAGGAACCGTAAAACAAGCGCTAATATTCTCAGTGCCACCACCAAACTTCAAACCATTAAGGAACATAGAATTAACCCTCCCTGTAGTCGCAAAAATGGACATGATATTCAACACCAAATCATACATCCACTTACCCAAGTAAAAACAAACCTTAAGAACATAAGAGTGGTAGAAAGAAACATGCCATAAACTATAAGAGGTATTCAAAATCTGGAGGATGACCGAGGAAGGCCCATCCAGAAGGCACAGCCAACTAACATTAGGAAAATAAAACAGCAACAGATGAAACATCCCACTGATAACAGAGAAAAACACATCTACTTTGCCATCTAATCCAATGTATAGTTTCTACTAATTGATTCAAATTCGTTTACATTGGTTTCTTCTACACTGTTTTGTTTATTAAATATTTGATTTTTAAATGAGAAATTTGATTTTATGTGCTCTTAATATTCAAAATTAGAAAAATATATCCATCATTTTATTTCTTGGAGAAATATATTCAAGAAGAGTTAAAAGCAAAATTAAGATAATCCTATGGAGTATACGATCTCGTACAAGATACAAAAAAGAAAATAAAAAAGGCTGACAGGGAGCCAAACCCAAAAATAACCAAAAGAATTTGCATGCATCTGAAGCATATATAAAGAAAGAAGGATGTGATCGAACCTATAAGATAAAATAAAAATAAAAATATATTTCTCAAAGAAATTATTTGCATAAAATTTTATTTTAAAATCAAAGATAAGGCATGATTACTCACTTGACGTATAACGTTTAGAAATCTACATCCTTGCATAACTTTTTTTTGTATATTTTTTCATACTTCATCTTTTTTATTTCAATATTTGTTCAAATATCTTATGGCTATATGATATAGTTCAAGTACCATAAAAAAGTATTTTATTCTTAGGCTTCCTTTTGGACGGCTTTTTTTTTGTTTCTTAAAATAAATTTCTAGTAAAAAGTTTTAATTTTTGTACTAAGAAGCTGCTTTAAGATGCAATAAGAAAGTCGTCTCAAACGAAGTCTTAGTTTGAAATAAACGTCGGGTGCCAATATTGATGATTTCAAACTTTGGCATTGTAATTGACTCTATTAGCTCGTTCAACATAATGAGACAAAAGTTGCAACTTTGAAAAATGTGACAAACATCAAATGGGAATCAATTATACCCGTTGGAAGCTAAGATAGAAATTTAAAAGTTAGAAGGATGTAGAAAGCATTAACAAAAATCTTTGTTAATAATAAAAAAAAAAGTATTATCTCTATCTCTATGTAAGTTAAATTATTATATATATATGATTTTGTTATAGCATTTCTTATTTATACAACTCTTGAACATATGTTCCTTCATATAGGAAGCCTTATGATTTTGTTATGAGTTGTATAAATAAGAGTTGTATAAATAATACAGGAGCAATACAATCTTATTTATACAACTCTTGAACAAATGCAACTCTTTTTGAACAAATGCAATACAATCTTATTATCTCTATCTCCTGTATCTGCATTTGTTCAAGAGTTGTATAAATAAGATTGTTAACTTCTAATATATTACAGAAAGAATATGTATCTTCTAAGATTTATGGATAAAAACTCTATCTTATGAGGGTTTTTTTATTTTTTATTTTTTATTTTGAGATTCTATCAACTGTTAATTCCTTTGGAGTCTTTCTTGTGAAAACCATGTCACTAGTAGTTTCCATTGAGATTTTCTTATAGGCATGCTTTTCAAAGGTTTGGAATGGAGACGTTGTATAAATAAAACTTGCCAAAATAAGAAATGCTCATAACAAAATCATATATATAATAATTTAAGATATATTTATTGTTCAATACAATCTTATTTATAATAAAATACAACTTATTTATACAGATAAATAAGATTGTATTGCTCCTGTATCTGCATTTGTATCTGTGCTTACAACTAAACTTGCCAATCAGCTTGTGATTTCCTTACTTATTTTAGCTCTGCTTGAAGGACAATTATTTGTTGACTATATAAAGCCTCATGTGAACTGGCTGCGAAGCTAGATCCAGTAGAGGTCATCCCCTCGAATGATTGAGCTTGCGAACCTAAACTATAAACCCTGCCATGTTGCATTCCTCCAACGGCTTGCGACTAGATGTGGTATTCAGAATACTCCATAGAGTAGCCAGAAGAACCCTCACCTGATGTGGCCTAAAACTGAATATATGGAGGTATTAATAGTAGAATTTAAGTGATGCTGAAATTGATGGGGATATTAATAGTAGAATTCAAGTTGGATGGTTGAAGTGGAGGAATGCATCGGGCTTATTGTGCGGTAGAAAAGTCTCCCCCAAACTTAAGGGATAATTTTATAAGATGGTGGTGAGACCTGCAATGCTTTATGGTGGCGAATGTTGGCTATTAAAAGGGAAGCATAATACTAAGTGTTGCAGAGATAAGGATGCTTAGGTGGATGAGTGGCTTGATCCTTAGAGATAGTATACGAAATAAGCATATACATATATGAAAAGGTTGGAATAGCTCCAGTGCTAGATAAGTGTGGGCTCCAAAAATTTGGCCCCGACCTCTGCCCGCACTAATCATACTTTTATCTTTTTTGAGGAAGTTTTAATGGAATTAAATTCCGGGATAAATTTTGGAAGGTAGATGGGTTTGTAGATAAGACACTACCCAAAGATTTTGCCCTTATTTTTTGAGGACTTTATGATCTGAGTTCTGGTTTCCTATAGGCGCAAGCCCCTATAGTTAATTACCCCTCCTGATAACGAGAGAGAACTTTTGATTAAGGCTATTCATCGATCTGATACGTAGGATATATATGTTATCTAGCATATAGTAACATCAATAGGTTTGGATTGGTTAGAGAATTTCGAAATTTGGAGGATTGAAAGATTTGATATTTAAAATGGAAATTGCACCATCTTGCACTTAAAGCGGATGGTGGGGGAATGGATGATGGATCCAATCAAGATCCCATGATTCTGTCATCTCGGACCATTGTAGTCCCTGGTCTACTTAGTCATAGGAGGAAGTAGGCCCAACCTAACAGAAGGATCCTTATCAGCAGCCATGGGTTGCTTCGTCCAAGGGGATCTTGTAGACCTGATTTGGATATTTGTCTAATGGGACAAATTTGAATCCACCTTAGCTTACAGAGGGCTTTGTGCCCTATTGATCATATCCTATTGATTTATATCTCAAACATTTGATGCCAACAAGGAGTGTATTGATTCTAGCCATAACCGATATTTCATGGTGCCATTTGGTCGAAAAACCACTCAGTTTGGAGGGCCCCGAATCATAACTGTTTATCATGTGGCGTAATTTGGGAGTAAACCATCGGTGAAAGGACACAGACCACGTCCTTAATGGCAGGAGACTGCTTGAGAATGGATCCTAGCGATATTTTTGACTAGGCATTAGCTCTTTGTGAGCTGAAGTAATTTTTAGATTTGTCCATCTCGGCAAATTATTATGGAGGGTGAATGAGTTTTGCTTTAAGTGGTTTAATGGATTATTTCATTTTTTATTATCTGGATTTGGGATTTTGTTTAGAAACTTTGGATTTTGGACTTTGAGTGGACTTTTTGGAGGTATTTGAAAATATTTGTGAAGCCCTCCAATTGAGATAAGCAACCAACACGGCCATCATCGTGGTATTTGGGGGCATTTTTATTTGTAGCTTGAACCTTGTCAACTCTATCTAACTGTCGACAGAGGATTGAGTTTTGTAAGTTTATTGCTTTCGTTAGTAAATTCTATTAATTTTAGGCTTTCAAGGCCTAATATGAATGCATTAAAACAAATACACCGATCGCCATAACCGTATATTTGTTTGAAGGTTCAAATCTTATAAACTTCTATTAATCTGTATAGAAGGATCGGGTTCAAACTTAAGTTCACCTATCGACTCGCGCAACATCCCTAGACATCATGTGTGTATCAATAACAGGCTTGTCGGGGCCCATGCGGGTGTTTGGAGGTATTTTGTAATTATTTATTGAACCTTGTCGACTCCTATTACTCAGGAGGATCGAGTTCAAATTTATTGACCCGCGCAACATCCCTAAACGTCACATGTATACTTGTAACACGCTCGCCGGGGCCCATGTGGGTATTCGGTCATATTTACTTCTTTGTGTACCTATGTGTATACAAACTACGGTGCACATGTGGGGATGTTTTAAGATATTTATAAACGCCTTTTGTCTACTTGCGTAGATGTTGCGGATTCGATGGCATGAAGTAGCAGCTTCTGGATTAATTATTTGCTGCTATATGGAGGTAAACTGTCATGCACTATTTATTGATTTATGTAGGTGGATCGTAGTGCACTAACTAATATCCTGCCTTGGATCTTAGGAGCTTGCACTTTTCGTATTCTTCATATATTTTATAGTAATCTTTAGTCTTTTCGGTACATTCGCCACTAGTGCATGTAGGTAGGTAGATGTATTCATTTACATGCTGAAATTGACTACAGAATACTGTATTTACTGAAGTCTTTCTTCATCTACCCCTGGGTGGCATGTTATACATACATTTGTATTTGTAGAGAGATTGTATATATTTGCAGCTCTTCCACAGATGCATCTCTTATGTATTTGCCTTGTGGATGACGTATCGAATGCATAACAAATCTTCTATACTGACTCATACATAGTTGTATTTGACACATATCATCTATGTATGCTTGTGGGGAGCTGGTGTATTTTCTTCAATCAAATGGTATTGATTGTACAAAGGCGACATTTGCTTGTGGATGGCATAAGCACTATAGCATTTCTTCATATTCACCAGCCTTACAATTCTATTGCTCGAGTCATGTTAGCATTACGAATCTTTCAATCTTTTTAGGAGTAGATCATAGTTTGCATGCTGACTTGTATTGACCATGAAAGGGCCATACTTCAACCTTAATTTGATATCTCACTTGTTGCATGTCTCTCTTTGAACATGTCACTATCTCCACCATAATCTTCTTACATGCATTTGGTGTTCATTCTTGAATCAATTATAAGCAAGTCATGCTCATATATGTAAGTCTTTGTTTGATTATTGGTATTCATTATAAAAATCTAGGTCTTTATTCAACATTTGCATTTATATGATTGAGTTCTTATTAAATCAAATTCTCATTCTGTACGGTTCAAGATCAAGCCCAACTTGGTCTCAAATTTGAGTCCCTTACTATCCAAGTCTTTGCTTGAATTCAATTATTCAAGTCAGGTTGGATCAAGTTCTTTTTCAGTTCGAATCCAATTCATGTATTGCTCAAATTTGAGTTCAATTCAAGTTCAAATGCATGTCCATAAGTCCTCTGTTTGAGTTCAAGTTCATTTGTGTTCAACTCTTAGCTCCTTGAGTCATGTTTAAGTTATGACTCACTGGATATTCAACATCAAATTCAAGTCCTTGTGAATTATTTAAGTTTGGATTTGTTTTTTATTTGAGTTTATTGCATTAAAGTTCACAAGTCCAAGTCCACTATTGTCCTTTTGAGTTCAAATGAGTTCAACTATAGTCTCGTGTTCACCCAAAATTTTGGAAGCCTCCCGGCGTCTCCCCCGTTTAGGGAAAAACTATGAGAAACTGAGACTTCCCACCACGTGCAATAAAGGCGTGTATGGTAGGTTTCCTTGGACGAGGACACCGCGGCCATAAACTTTCTTCCCACTACGTGCAATAAAGGCGTGTATGGGGTATTTGACGGTACCTATTTAAAAGACAAAATTTACTTTCCCCCCATTCGGGGGTACTTATAAGTAACCCTGCCTCGCCGTAGGCACCGCACCGAGGTCTCATCCCACCACGCGCAATAAAGGCGTGTATAGGCAATTTTTTGGTGCGCCACAACATTGAAGTAGGTCTTTAAGTGATTACCCACCTCATCGTAAATGTCGCACCGGGGTCCCATCCCACCATGCGCAATAAAGGCATGTATAGGCGGTTTTTCGGTCCGCCGCAAACTTCGAGAGCGGGAATCTAAGTTTTAGAAAGTTCACACCTTCGCGGGGTTAGCATGTGGATTGAGGCAAGGGAGCATTTGTATTTCATTTTTTTATTATTATTATAATTAATTATGTTTGATAATAATAAATTATAATTTAAAGATAATTAATTATAATTAATAATTATTAATTATTAATAATAATTAATTTAAATTAAAATAATTGATTTTAATTAATTTTAAATAAATATAATTAATTATTAATAAAAATAATTAACTATACTAACATTAGAAATTAATTAAAATTATTTTAATAAAAAATAATCATTATTAATAATGATTAAAAATAATTAAATATTTAATTATAACTAATTTTAATTAAATATAACTATTTATTATTATCAATTAATTAATTATAATAATAATTATTATTATTATAAATAATAATCCCTCCCCTCCACTACTGCTCTCGGTTTAGGGATTCACGGGATTAAGCCGAAGATGCGTGCGAATGGGAGAATTTTACCTTCACAGTAAGCGGGTTCTCGTAGATACTTCCGATCATAATGTTGTGACTTTCGAACGAAGAGGAAAGGGAGCACCGGGTATCGAGTTGGACGATAGGGAGGAGTTCGGTCGGGTCTAGGGCTTCAAGATATTGGCCTTCTCACTCTCTCTCTTTCTCTCTGTCTCTCCTTCTGGACCGAAAGAAGCAAGGGCACTACAGGAAAATCACTCATTTCCGGCGGCAATTACCGGCGGAAATTGGGCATTTTCCGGCGGTTTTGTAATTTAACAGCGGTTTTCCAGCGGTTCAAATGTCGCAGGTAAAAACCGCGTAGGAAAATAAATTCTGGCGGTTTTTTCCGGCGACAAGATTGTCCAACGGCTTACCGGAGGTCTTAAACCGCCGGTCAAATTTAAAAAAAAAAAAAAACCGCTTCGGCTAGCCACCTCGCTTTCGCGCCCCGGCGCCGCGCCAGCATACCGCTCCGGCCAGGCTCTCCTGCGCCCCGGTGCCGCGCCCGCATCCTACCAGCGGCCAGGCACTCCCGCGCTCCGGCCAGGCTCCCGCGCCCCGGTGCCGCGACCGCATCCTGCTAGCGGCCAGGCTCCCGCGCGGCTCATGCGCCCGCTCGCCGCGTCTGCGCGAGGTGAGATTCGAACCGTGTTCCTCCGTTTAGATTTCAAGCAACCAACCAAAATGCCAATTATGAGAATACGTTTTTTTGTCAATACTATTTATTTAAAGCATATTAAGACCGAAAAGCAATTAATTTTTTAATTTTTTCTTTAAATAAAACTAATTAATTTAAAATAAAAAATAATATTTAATATAAAATAACAATTAACTAACTAAATAATTTTAAAATGAAAATTAAATAAATAGTTAATATAAGTTTTAATTAATTTTTGTTAAATCATTTACATAGTAAAAATTTTATTCATTTTCAATAAATTTTTTAAAGCAGCCGGAAATTCCGCCGGAAAATTCCGTAAGAACAAATCACCGGAAAAGCACCGGAAAGCCGCCGGAAACGAGACCGCCGGAAAATTCCGCTGGAAATCGGTGATTTTCCTTATAGTGGGGATCGGGAAGCTCTTGTGTGGGCAGCGAATGGAGGAAGTCGGGAGAAGCGTTGAAGAAGTGCCGAACATAAGCCTCTCCTTCTTCATTTTATAGACGTGATCTAGGATGTGAGCGAGGCGAGATGAGGGATTCGTGGGAGGCGATGCAAACGGCGCCAAATCAGCGTGACTTCGGCAGGATTCGAGGATTCGCTGGGTAAGAGGTATGTACACTGGATTTTGGCCTCTTCCCTATTTAATGTGATTTCTACAGAGATTAACAATAAGATTAGAGAAAAAACCTTTAGACTCTTAGATTGACCTCCATAATTCAAGTTTACCTTCAATTAACAACATCTCTAGTCTTATCAACAAGAACAATATCATCAGCAAAAAGCACACACCAACATATATCCTTTTGTAAATGTCTAGTGAGAGCATCTACGACTAAAGTAAAAAAGATATGGACTTAAGGCTTATCCTTCATTCAATCCAACCGTAATAGGAATTCACTTTTAACACAAGTAATAGCTCATTCATACATATTTTTAATGATTTGAATATAAGCGCTATTAACTCTTTTTTTTTGCAAGAACTCTCAATAGCACTCATCTTGGAACTTTATCATATGCTTTCTCTAAATAAATAAATATCATATGTAGATCCTCCTTATTCTCTCTATATTTCTCCATCAAACCTCTCAATAAATGTATGTCTTCCAAAATAGACCTACCTGGCTTGAATCCAAATTGGTTTTGAGAAACTTATCAACAAAAAGAATAGCTTAAGAAAAACCAAACACGAAGGCACATCCTCTAGAAAATGTCTAATAACAAATTACATGAATAAAAATCTTAAAATCGACGAAATAGGGAGGCGGCAAACTCACGGTGGATTTTTGCCAAGCCAGACTCCTTTCGCCGGTGACAAAGGCGATGATTGTCAGCGACGTCACGTGAATGTCTAGAAGCCTCAACGACGACCATCTAGGGTGAGGCGACGCTGGGGCGACAAGAGAAGAGCGGAGATGCGAGAGAAATGGCGGAAGCAAATGAGCAGCCAGACCGGCTCGGGTTCAGAAATAGGGCTTTCGCCGGCGGCATTTCTGGTGTCTTTTATGCCAGAAATTTTTTCGATGTCTATTGCACCGGTAATAGATCGTTGAGTTTAAAATGACCATCATCTTATCCGCCGGTAAATGCGTTGGTATATTTCTACCGTAAAATCCACCGTTTAAATTAAAATTCTTATATTTTTCGGCGTCAACACAGGCATATTAAGCATCGAAAAACTACCAGCGCTCTTTCCGCCAGAAATAATGCCATTGTTTTTCAGACGCAAAATGCGACGATGTTAACGCCATACTTTCCGATGAAAAGAAATCCGCCGGAACGTCTGACGGTAATCGCGTGTTTTCCCGTATTGAGTTAATAAATCATAGTTGAGCAATGGTGTTTGAATGCTAGTGGGTGAGAGTTGTTGGATGGGAAATCGTAGCTGAGTTGTGATTATTAAGAGGTCGCAGTCAAGTGAAGATAGTTTAAAGATGGTAGTTGGATGATGGTGGTCGGGCAACTTTGATAGGAAACCATAGTCATGCATTAGCATGCAAGAAATTCTTGTCTGCACTATTTGTTTTTCTAGAGCTCTCTAACTCGAACTCTATATTTTGTTTCTAAGTTTTTTAAAATTGAGAGTTCCATTTTGGTGAACCTAGCCAAAATCTCAACATACTCTATTGGATGACCCATGATGTTGATTCATTTAGCCATATATATATTTTTTACCATGTAAGTAGCTTAATGATCTCAAAATTGATAAAAAGTTGAATTCTTCTTATCAAAGTGCTCACTTTGAATGTAGGCATGCAAAAATTAAAGTTCACATGCTACTCCAACCAACATCACATAGTTTTTAAACACACTTCAATTGCTAAATTTTGAGTTCAATTGGAATCAAATTGAATTACATTTAATGTCATTTGATATTTTTAATGAACACCTTTAGTGTAACATTAAGTTCCACGACATAAGCATTTCAATGATCTTGAATTAAATTCCAAAATTTTTGAAATCCAATTATAACATTGTATTTTTTTTTTCTAGATCAAATAGATTATTTGGTGATGTATCAATTCACAACCTACATATTTATTATTTCTTCAAGATTTGTAAACATGTCTTAATTAACATGTAACCTTCACTAGATTTTATTTAGGCTTCATTTGGGATAGATTTTAAGCACTACTTTTTTATTGCTTTTAAGAGTTGTTTTTATTAGAAAGCTTCTTTAGAAATCTGAAAGAAAATTATCCCAAATGAGGCTTTAATCTTTCAAAGTGACTAAAAAACTCGATGTTTTGCAAAAAGCTAAAAGCTCATCATATGAATATTCTTAAATAAAAAGTTTGATAAAAAATGCTCTTAAAATCACACTCCATCTCAAGATAAAATATCTCAAAATTAATTTTGATTAAGATGATAAACAACCCTTATTTCCCGTCCCAAATAATATATAGAAGGAAACAAGACAATATTGAAGAAACAAGAATATTTTTTCAAAGTTCTTTTAAACCAAAAGTTTATTTTAAAGAAGTTAGACTCAAAAAAAGCTAAATTCTATGGCAGGTAGCAGCTTAGGGTAGAAACTGCAGTAGTTAGTGGTGGAGGGAGTTAAGAATGGTAGTGAGATTTGGAAAGGGAGAGGCAGAGGATTTGATGCAACAATACTAGGTTTTCATTGAGAAAGCTATTAAATTGTATGAGAATAGATTGATCAGGTTATTAGAGTAAAGCATTGGGAAATAGTGACAATTATAACCTTGTCTACCTATGCCATTAACTAAAAAGGATATCATAAAATGCAATGATTTTAACCTTTGCAATTAAAAGTACTTTTAAGTTCCACAAACTCGTTCTTGCCAAGGACGATTTGATTAGTTGATAATAATCAAAATTAGTTACAATTTAAGAACTAATATGAATCAACACAGCTCACTTTAGTCTGTAATTTGAGAGCTCTAGCTACCAACCAAGAGGTCTTGGGTTTGAGTCTTGCATGTGTGATGTGAGTGTGAGTTCGAACTTAATTTGCCTAAATATCCACTCTATTATGTGATGTGAGTGTCAATTAGACCTTGACAAAGGAGCAACTTTTAAATACAAAATTTTAAATCAATTATTTTATAGTAGTAATGAACCTATATATATATATATATATATTCATCCCACATGCCGCATCCAGGTGATTTGCCCAAAAATATTCATCCCACATGCCATATCTCAAGGACTCATTTTGAACACTTACTCTTGAAAAATTGCTCAGTAGACAAAAACTGGAATATTGGACCTTGTCAAAAATATATTGCCACATGGACCCCTATTAATGAATCCACATGTCTTATATAGTTTATAATGAGTCATATTGATCATTATATTCTCTTACTTTCATGGAGGAGGCTTCTTTATAACTCATTAAACTTTATTAATTAAGGTTGAAGAGGAATATTTTATATATTTTGGACATTATCTAATTTTTTGCATATTTTATGCATAGTTAACCTCCTATCTTTTGTATTGTCATATATTATTTTATTTTGATGTTAGAATATAGTTTCGAGGTTATACTTATCATATTCATAAAATAAATATGTTTTTAATTCATATATGGAAGGTGGTTCATTTTAATTTTAAAAATTTTAATGTAAACAATAAATTTAAATTTTATGAATTCAATTTTAAAATTATGACAGTAGCTTTCAATTTTTTATAATATAAACGTAATTATCAACACACGAAAATAAAAGGATTTTATATAATTTCAACAAAATTATGGCTATGTCCCATTTTCACTACTACAAATTTTAATATATTGATTTGGTAGAATTACAATCCTAATTTTTTAGAAACTATAAGTCAATGCCCCTCTTCTAGATATTTCTCTTTATAAAAGTGAATTTCAGGCTATTAAAAAAGAAACACCAAGAAGAACTTCAACAGTATAAGGAGTAATTATATAAGAAAGCACCAATAAGTATTAAATTATTTTATACTGCATTTTGAATATATTTTGGAATCTAAATACTTACAACACAATAAACTATAAGCGAATTTAACCATGAAATTTTTATAGTATATCTTATCATATGCATTAGCTCTACTTTTTATAATAAAGAAAATTAGAAATATGATTTATGACAAAGGAGCATACTTTTAAAAACAACATTTTAAATCAATTATTCATACATGTCCATATATCCAAATTGGTTTATGTATATTCATACATGTCCATATATATAGGTACCTAGTTGGTACTAGCTAAAGAACTCAATTATTATTATTATTTTATAGATTAGCAACTTGGTAGCTAAAGAACTCAATTAGAGCTAGCAATCATATTTCCCATCAAAGACCCTCACCAGCAATGAATGTGACTCACCAATAAGTAGAATCAAGGAATCCACCCAAGCATGCACCCTAGGGAACACATACAAATTTATCCAACCCTAGGCATACATTCTCTTATGTGGAAATTAGTCTCTCAACGTTTTTTTCCATCATCCAAGTCATCAAACTACCATTAATAACTCTATGTCCGGCTACAAGAAGTGCGCATCTTAGGGGTTCAAAACTATAACCCACTAGACTTAATTGATCCTCAATTCACAATTATTATCAACCAAAGAGACTCTATCCTCATGACTACAATATTTGCTTGAGAAGCTTGCAAACAAATTATAATTATATTTTTGAAAAAAATTTGGATATAGATTTTTTTTTTTAGTTTTGAAATCAAATACATCAATATGAATGATATATCAGCTCGAAAGGTGAATATACAATTCTCTAAGGGGTTCAAATTATAATACTCTAAATTTTAACCTGACCATCATAATCAAATTTAAGAAATAACTTTGTACGATCCCAAAGGGTCAAAATATTTTTTGATCAAATATTTATCTATGATAATCTGAATGTGTTATCATTAATTTTATAGTCAAAGTTGTAATAATAAATAACGTATCTTTCCAAGGAAATAAAACATCATTTACTATTAACTATTTGAGTATGATGATAATGAATGTCTTTTAACCTTAATCTTTTCTAAAATAACATTTTTCCTCCATCCTACTTAAGAGCTAAGTAGGATGGGGTTTATTTTATCTGGTGTCTTAAATCTCCCACGAAGACAAGCTTTCATAGTTAATTACATCCTAGGATGTTTTAAGGCTCTTATGAATACTTTTGATTAAAATAATGATAGAAATTTTATTTTAGATTTTCTAAGAGTAATATGAAAGGAGTGAGGTTGGATTATTCAATTGGGACTATTTCAATTTTGAATAATTATTTTGGAGGCCAAATGATGTAAAGTATGGAGAGCTTTGGAATTCTGAAATTGATTTAATTAGAAGCACCCCGGCCTATCCTATGTTGGGCTTTAAATTTTGGAGGTGAGAATTTTAGTTTGAGTTGATATTTTACTAGACATTTTGGATTAAATTTTTTATGTTGGGGACTTATGATTTTAAGTTTATCCAAGATCCTAAATCTAAGTTGGGCACTAAACGACAGTGACCTGAACCTAACTAATAAAGTGCAAATTTGGGTTACCTCGTCCTGTACTGGAGAGCCAGCTAAACTACCAAAATCATGTATCTGATAATTATGAAAGATGCTTAAGATTTGTTGTTTAAGTTTTAAGAAAATTTTGGGCCAACATCTAAATAATTGGCCCATTTACTTGATGGTTGACTATGCTTGATAAAATTAAATTTGATTAATTTTTAATAAATTTCTTAATGCAATTACAAGCTAATTATTCTTATATGTATATAATGAATATAAAAATTAGGTTTAGACAATAATTTTTTTTCTAGATATACACAACATTCCTTAGATAGAGCTACACCCTAATAGGTCAAGTGGTCTATCACGACTTGCAGATGGGAAAATTTTAAAAAGCAGCATGTTTAGTGTGTAATTAAGCAAAAAAAGCTTATTTAATAAATAATTTAAAAAAGAGCAACAACGCCGTTTCATTTGGCGTATTGCTCATGAGAAGAGAGAGAAAGAGCAGAGTGGAGAGAGAGAGATGAGGGAAGAGATAGAGAGGCACGTTGAGGGAAGAAAGAGAGAGGCAGGTTGAGAAAAAAATTGTTAAATTTGGACAAATTTTATAACTTAATTTAATTAAAATTTTATAACTTAATTTAAAATTATAATTTATAATTTTAATTTAATTATGTTTTAGTTTAATATAACTTTATCTAATTTAATAACGTTATAATAAAATAACTTCTAATTTTATTTAAATAAATTTTTTAAACTTAAATAAAATTATAAATTTATACATTAATAACTTTATAACATAATTTATAAAGTTATTAAATTTAATAAACTTATAAATTTAATTAAATTATATTTATTTACGTTACAATTTTATTAAATTTAATTTATTTACGTTACAATTTTATTAAAATACTGGATTAAATTAAAATAAAATTTATAACTAGATTAAATTTGATAACTTATAACTTATTTATATAATTTTATTAAATTTAATAACTTTATAAATTATATTATAAAGTTATTAATTTATAAATTTTATAACTTTATTTAAATTTAACAAAATTATTTAAATAAAGTTAGAAGTTATTTTATTATAACTTATTAAATCAGATATTTTTTAAACTATAACATAATTAAATTAAAGTTATAAATTATAATTTTAAATTAAGCTTAAAATATTTTTTATAAAGATAAATAATCAATTAAATTAAATTATAAAATTATCATATAACAACTCTTTCCTCAACCAGTTGATCTCTCTCTCTTCCCTCATCTCTCTCTCCACTCTGCTCTTTCTCTCTCTTCTCAGAGCAATACGCCAAATTTTTTCTCTTTTTTTAATTATTTATAAAATACGTCCTTAAGAAAGATAGGGATGTGCCTAGCAACCATATAAGATCAATATGAATACATGAATACCCCAGGCTTACCTGGGCTTACTTCTTAGACGTGCTTATCTATTTTTTATATGAGCTTAATATTTTTTATTTAATCACATGTTGAAGAGTTTTTTTCATTGTCCTTAAGAAAGCCTAATCACATTCCAGGCTATAACAAATTTGACATACAAAAAATAAACCTAAAAAACCAAGCAATTTTTAAAGAATAAATAATTTAAACAAACATCATCATATAATATCAAATGAGTGTAAAAGATGCCATGTGACAGATGCCACTTAATTACAGCCCAGAGTCTATAGAAATTAAAAGTGGTTGGGGCACCACTAACACTATTCTAGATTCTAATCCTGCAAGATGACACAAGTGTTAAAATGAGGATATTTTTTTGTTCAATCCTTCAGCTCATTCCTTTGGGTTCCTTGGATCTGCTGGGTTTGGAATTTAAATAAAAACAACTCTCTGATGGGGTGTTTCTTTTCTCTTTGGAAGTTAAGTCATCGTAATTTTGATCTCAAAATGGAAGAAATCCCTCCCCGAAGGGTGGATTTAAATTGGATATTAAAATATCCCATATTTAGACTTTCACAACTAATTTTGAATTTATATTTATACAAAAAATAAACAAATGACTCTAATACAACTTGCATGTTATCCTAAACAGTTCATATATAGACTAATCCAAATCACAAGTATTTATTAAAAATTTATCGCACATATATAAGCCACCAAAATCACTTGACCATGCTTTCAATGTTAAAGGGGCTTCAGAGTTTGAACACCCACAAAACATTTTGCTAATCACATATTTTTTATTTGCCCCCTTTATATAGCCCTACATAAGCATGGCCAACTACAAAAAAATTTCATGGTATCCAAATCATTCCTAACATAGGATA
The DNA here is from genome assembly GCA_016618105.1 of Dendrobium huoshanense. Taxonomy (NCBI): domain Eukaryota; kingdom Viridiplantae; phylum Streptophyta; class Magnoliopsida; order Asparagales; family Orchidaceae; genus Dendrobium; species Dendrobium huoshanense. The sequence continues at coordinate 79,309,426 of CM028359.1, read as the reverse complement.
AAACTAGCGCCCATCATATGTCACATCATATATAGCATGGTAAAAGAAAAACATCACATCAGATGCAACATAAACCATAACAACAAATATGCAAGTGAAATCACATAAAATCCATGTAAAATCCATATGATAGAAAAAGAAAGTATAATAAAATAATGGTCTAGCCTAAAATAAGAGTGGATTATCTTAATAATTAATCTATAGGGTTTGTTGTCAGGCAATGTAGTTAGGATGTATCATAATAGGGTTTTTATTTAGAGTTTTCTAATATTTTATTTAGTTTATTGTGGGTATAAGGGAGAATTAATTTAAGTTTCAGTTTGATATTTTAATCTTCATTTTAGGATGACTTTTAAATGTTTAAATTTTATTAATTATTGGTTCTCTAAATTGCTAAATTTTAATTATGTGTGCTGGACCTTAAGTCTCTAATTTTAATACACTTATTCTCTCCAAAATGGAATCTACATAAGGCATGGAGGCTTCAGAAATTAGTTATTTATAATTTATTATTTAGGTTGAATAATAATTGAATTTGTTTACACCAATTCTGTGAGATTTATTTGACCCTCCTTGGGGCTAACTTAATAGCCTCGTAGGCTAGGTAACCAAATAATTATCTTTGGGTTTAGGTTTGATTTAGTTTATTGATTAGTTATCTAAATTAGTGATTGTTTTGTTAATGATTTATTAAGCTTATCATTTATGGTTTACAATTTGTCAAATTTGTTTGTGGCGTTGTCACATTGAGCACGAGGACCCAGGGCCTCCTTAAGACATATAGTTCGCTACTCGAGGTATTCTATCCTAAAAACCTTATTGGTTGAATGTTGGTTGTTTATTTTAATATTATAATTTAATTTAATCAAGTAGATCACTGATTTCCTAGTAAATTGATTATTTATTAATTTATAAAATTTAATGCTTTAAATAAAGGGTCCATTTGTTAATTATTATTTTTTTTAATTTCTAAACTTTAATATTTTTGATAAATAATAGGACCTAAGATGAGTAAAATGCCACTGAGTTTGCTGGATTTGATATTTTTGATAATAAGTTATGAATTTTGAAATTTGGGTGTGTTTTTGAACTAATGTTGATGTAAATGTTAACCTTTTAATTTTTAACAAATTTTGTTATTGAATTATGAATTTTGAATCCAACGGCTTTGAGTTTTCTAAAATTAGCTATAAATTTATAAAATTTGAGTATTTAATTGAGTTATTTAATTACTTTATTAGAGAGCTTTTTCTTATTTTTCTCCATACTTAATCCAAATCACTTGAAATATTCTCCAAATGTCAAAAATGAGTTATGGGGATGATTCCAATTATTAAAATTTATTTTATTTTATTATTATTTTAAATAATTTATTTTAGTTAATTCTTAAATTTTATTATTTATTTAATTTTGATTGATTCTAAAAGTTGGTGATGTGGCTTTTAATTTTCCTATATAAAGTGTTCAATTATGAGCATTTTGAGCTATTGTTTGTATTTTTCATATATATATATATATATATTAAGTTTTAGAGCCCACAAAGAGGCTAATTTTTGTTTTGCTTAATTTTCTAACCAAATGAAGTCAAAATTGAATGAAATTAAAACCTATTGCTTAAGATGTCACTAAGTTTATTAGTTTTGAGTATCACCTTTATTGGGTATGTGTAGAATTTCTCAAGATTTTTCTAAAATTTTTAAAAAAATCCTTAATTATTTTTCTAGGTGTCATTAGTGTTCCAATTGATTTGAGTCTTGGTCTGCCTAAACCTTAAACATGCACACACTCACCATAGAAAAAATGATAAAATACCCTAAGTTATTTTGATAATTATGACTTTTCAAAGTTATGTGTCTAAAATAAACCCATGATTTTTGAAATTCCATTCATGGTAAACCCGAGCATACCACGACCTATAAAAAGTTCTGTGAGTGACCAACATGCTCAAGAACTTTCTATCAAAATTTGAGTCCAGTTTGACCACTTGATCTTGAGAAAATTAATAAATTGGATTTAAATAAGTGCAAATATCTCATAATACTGTGCTCAAACTAACATGAAAACATATTTAGAAAATAGTAGGTCTAAAGACCTTCCCAATAAGCCTAAGAATACTCAATTTGATGGAGATTTGGGATTTTATATGAATTTATGAAGTTTTATAAATAAAAAAAATTAATTTATTTTTTTATTAAATTTGGTGACGACGGCTTAAGGTGTGACATGTGGCATGTGTGGTGACTTGGCAGTATGTATAAAACACGTAATGTGCTGAAGTTGGTCGACTTGCCCATTAGTGGCTCGATCACGCAATCGGATTAAAAATGAAGATTGATCGACGTCGCTCGCAAGCTACATTACGCATGTACCATTAGATGGTATATGTATTACGATTATATGATTTTGATTTGACCAAAATTTGTAGTTTAAAAATGAATTGTAACTTCAAATACTAATAACTTTCGATCCGACCACTCCTATAGTTTTTGATGAATCTGATATTTATGGAGGGTCTAGGTTGGAAGAAGAAGATATTGAAGAGAATACCCAAGGAATTGAAAATATAAATCTAGAAGAAAAGGTTGAAACAGAAAATAAGTTACCTAGAGAATAGAAATATCCTAAAAGTCATCTTAAAGAAGTGGTTTTAGGAAACCTGAGTGAAAGTGTTAGGACTAGGCATGAGTTTAGCAATGAAGTGAACCACTCAGCATTTATTTTAATGATTGAACCCACTAATATGAATAAAGTACTTTCTAATGAATTTTGAATTTTAGTTATGCAAGAATAATTGAATCAATTTGTTAGAAATAATATTTAAGAATTGGTAGAAAGACCTAAAAATTAAAATATTATTAGAACTAAGTGGGTTTTAAAAAATAAGATAAATGATTCAGGTGTAGTGGTTAGAAATAAGGCAAGATTTATGGCCAAGGGGTGCAATCAAATAGAAAAAATTAATTTTGAGGAGATTTTTACCCCTGTAGCCAGACTTGAAGCAATAAGGTACTTATAGCTTACTTATAGCTTTTGTCTATTTTAAAGGATATAAATTATTTCAAATGGATGTAAAAGTTCTTTGCTTATTGGGGTGATAAAAGAGGATGTTATGATTGTGATTTGTTCTTCATTTTTGTAATTTATCTTGGTTATTTTTTTCTCCATGTTGTGTTTTAATTTTTTATTTTATGTTTGATTTTTGTTTCATTTTATTATTTATTTTTTTTTGTTTTTGTGTGAATCTATTATGAATTTTTTTTTGAAGAGTATCTTAATCATCATGTGAAAAATTAAATTTCCTTTTCCATTATTACTGTACGAAAACAATTTGTACTATATGAATTCTCCATATTTCACATGATTTCTTTTCTGCATTGGGCTGATGAAAATAAGTTTTCTATTATTGATCGTACAGTACGAACACATATTATTCTACACAAATCATCAATTTTTCATATGTATGATCCTCTTGGGTATTCTAATGACAGTTATTTTTAAGCATCGTTTGTATGAACACTTATTCTTATATACGATCCAGTTGTCTGTTTGCATGTGAACGGTCTCAACCATCAGGTATAAACATTATTAAATGATTGTCCCATATGAATATTTGTTCGTATGTATGATCAGTTTGGTCAAAATATCAAACGAAACATCTCATCATAAAGCAGCTTTACAAAAAGATGTTCCGCAACATTAACTATTTTTGACCATTTTCATTTGTATATATGAGCCAAATATCATCTCGTATGAAGATCTAAATTGTACATATGAGCGTATTTTCATACCATATGAAATAGTTTGAATTCTATAAATTGGAGTTTGTTCTTTAAAATTTTTCAATCTTTTTCATCTCCAATCCCTTTCAATTCTTGTGTTTGAACTTTTTCTCAAAATGGCAAGTAGTAGCAAACGATCATGACCTTCCAAGGGTGGATCTTCTCATTCCGAATGAGATGACAACTTTCTATCTAGAGAGAACAAATAAGCCTTTGATAGGTTTGTTCAGGTCAAAGGTTTGTTCGGGCCAAGATTACCCCTTATCATCTTCTGATTCAAGAAGACATTAGTTTTCAAATCATTCCCCTTTTTAACTCCACTCAATTCACTTTTATTCTCATTTTATTCTATGCATTTCATTCAGAGACTTTTTACTATTTTATTGCCAATCTAAGAATGCGAGATAACAACATGATAATGACCTCCTACGTTTTTTATCAACGTACTGAAATTACCAAGGAAGATTTGGGAACTTTCAAAACCTTAGGAGTGAAGGAGTTAGGCCTCATTCAATGATATTTAGAAGTGATTATAGTTAGACCATAGTTAATCAAACTCTTAGGGGTATACCTTCTATCTTGCATTTATCCCTTATTTTTACATTGAATTAAAATGTTAGGATCATCCAGCATGTCTTAAGAACTTCTATAAATCCTAAAGCTGGTGATCGAATTAATATTAACCTTCTTCTTTCCTTCATTACATATTATATACTAAAAACACTCCTATTAATGAAGCCCAGCTAATCCTAAATAACATCAATAATTTGTCTAACATTAGACTCCCTCCCACCATAAGAAAGAAGAATGCAGCTCTAGGACACATGGTTGCCAACTTTCTTGAAAAAAATACAACCTCATTCATCCTGAACCCCCAAATAACCTATCTATTTATTTCACTAATGCCTCATTTTTAATTCTTTCTCATTGGAATCAAGGGCATGAAGGAGAAGAATTTGATGAAGAAGGAGTACCTGTAGCTGCACCTGCTCCTGCTTCTAAACATGATCAATAGTTCTATCAAGACATGATATAGAGATTCAATCGCCTCAAATCTCATATAGATCAACGTTTTGATTATGTTCAGAAACATCTGGAGCAGCATGATTATAGATAGAACAAATATATGGGTTGGGTTAAAGGACAATTTGATTTTCTCAACACTCAAGTAGCTACCATCAGTAGCTACTTCACATAATTTAGTCCTTCAGAGCCTCCTCCAGATCAAGACCCTCCAAATTATTAATTTAGTTATAGTTTAGTGTATGTTTTGTTTTTATTTTTTTTTTTAAATTTTTATGATTGTATGTTTAGTTGCTATTAATTCTTGTCTTGCTTTTTAGTTGATTTAGTTTTTTAGTGTGTTGTATTTTTTTTTTAATATATTTTTAGTTCATATTATTAAAAAAATGTGTGTTTGGTTATTATTGAGTTTTTATTTCTTTTCCTCTAGAATGGTCAATTAATGAGTTAATACTGACTAATCTAAAATGTTCTTTTAAATAATTGAAATTTTATAATTTTTGTATCACAAACTTATTTCCTTAGTAAATATTTTCTTTACTCTAACTTTAAATCAAATTATAATGAGTTCTAGAAAAGGAAATCTTTTTGATGCTCTAATAAGACATTTGTTTCATAATTATAATTATTACAAAAAGGTAACCTTCTTTCCTTTTATTTTCTTGTTCAATGTGTTATTTTTATTATTATCTATAGGTTTTTGTTTTATGGTTTATTTGTCCTTATACGAGAAAGTTTTTTTTTCTTTTATTTGGAAAATACTCACACAAGCTAAGATTTACTGATTTAGGTTAAGGAAAGAGCAAAATATAACAAAATGCACAAATAGTGCAATATTTGAAAATAGCTAAAAATTGAAACCAACTTGAAAAGATGCGCAATACTTGCCAAATAAAGTTCAAAATCAAAAAGATACGCAATTGAGATAACAAAAATTCTCAATTCTAGTTTATCATGAGGCATAAAATGAGTCCACACTACATTTAATTCTTTATTCTATATCTCTAATTCTTTAAAAAAATCTATACATTTAAAAATAAAGTTCAAATATTTAATTTATGTGATTTTTGTTTAATTATTGTGATAATTATTCTTTTTGAGATTTATGCTCTCTAGAGCGAACATTAAATTTGATCAACTATTATAATCTTATTTTATTTTTTGTTTTAAAATATGAGTTAAAAAAAGTTTTTTATTCTGGAATTTAATCATAATCTTGCAAATTTTTAAATTTATTTTCCTTATAAGCTTTTTAGATCCATCAATAAAAGCTTTTATATTTAGAAGTTTTTTTTTTAATTTTTCTTTTCTTTTTTATTGATGTCAAAAGGGGGAGGTTATTGTTTGTGTTTGTTTGAAGTCTTCTCGTTTGTATTTTTTGTGTTTTTGATTTGAAGTGTTTTTAGTTCTATGTTAGTACTCTCAGGGGGGAGGTTGTTTATGGTTATGTTTATTTAAAGTTTCCTTTTGAACTTTGCTACGTGACATGCTTGTTTATTTTAGGATCTTTTTGGTGTTTATAGTTTTTTTGTATTTGTTTTACTTTGTAGTTTATTTTTTGTTTGTTTTTAAAAATTAAAATAAAAAAGAGGGATGAAATTTTATTTATCATCATGATTTTTAGTTTTCATTCATTTAGGTGGAGTTTAGGGGAAAAGAACTTTAATTTGTTATTCAAACAATAATTCTTTTTTTTCATCATAAAAAAGGGGGAGATTATTGCAAATTAGTAATCAAGATTCAGATTACGAATTTGTATTATAACAAAACATTATTCTTATGATTTTATTGTTTTTCTTCTAACATATATTGTATATTTCTTATTATTTCTTTGAGTATTATCATTTCAGGGAAATCATATATTACTCCAGATTACTTTTTTTTTTTTTTTTTTTTGAAGAAATACAAATTGCATTAAAAAGAAGAACAACTATTACAAAGTAGAAAGCAAAAACAAGTCCTATATAACTATCATAATGGATATGAGATCCACTAAATCCCATTTTAAATCCATTGGGGTGATGGGGACACCAAATATTGAAACAACTTAAAAGGTTGGTTAGTATCCCAGAGTTCCCAAAATATAGAAAATGAAACCTAGTAAAAATCTCACATTTCATTACAATAATTTTAAAAAGGACAAAAAAAACCTACAAGAAAACCAATCAAACAACAAACTACTACAAGAAAAGTAAAAAGAATAACTAAAGCCGCTGCCAAAACATCAAAAGGACCACCATCAACATCCCTTGAGATCAACGAGCTCCAATCAAGTGTAGAAATGACTGAAACCTCAATACAACCAACAACAACCACCATGGCCGAACAAAACAAAGTCGACGAAGCAACATTACCAACTCCCACATCAAGAGTCCAAGAATCAGCCTCTTCACAACCAAAGTCCTCATACGAACTGACAATCACCACCACACACCTCACTTTGGCAAGTAAAAAACCAGTAATGTTCAATTCCTTCAAGTCTTGAACAAATAAGACTTGATCTACAAAGAACATCTCCATTCCCTTCAAGTCCTCAACCAACACAACATGAACTTCAAAGATCAAATCAATAACATCCATAGATCTAGTTTGGATATGAACCCATCTAAAGCTGTCACCAATATGTCCAACAACAAACATCTTGGATGATCCAAACAAAGTTGACAAAATAATAACACTGGTTCCAACATCACGAGTCCAAACTACAACCACAACACTAAAGCTAGCTCCAATACGTCTAGGAGGAACTAAAAAACTTCCATAAATGAACCAAACAACATTAAATCAATCACTATAATATCTCCGGCTTTACCAGACAAAGCCTTCCACATAGCAGCATAACCAGTGGCAATCATACCAAAACCTACTTGTTACATAACTTTTCCTTTTATAGAAAAAGAGAAACCGATTCTTCTGTCCACAACCATAACGTACATAAGAACATTATATCCAAGAGTCTTCAAGAATCCATATGAAAAAAGTTCTTCTAAATAGAAAGGTCCAACTTTACCATCCAAACATCCAACCACCACCAATCTTTTAAACATCAACTGATCAAACACCAAGAATACAATTAAAACAAGTCTGGAATCAAGATAATCAGTAAACTAGAACCTCTCCAAACTCCAAAAACCACACATAAAAATAAAATTTAACCAAGAGGAAATTCCATCCCAATAAAAACTATAAGCAATGACGAGCCAATGAAAAACCTCCTTAAGATTAGTAGTCTCACCAAATTCCATCAAGAATCTAAAACCAATATAATAAACATAAACATCACAACCAATTGCATAATCAATCCAACAAAGAACCTCTGTCAGGAAAAGCTCCAACAAAACCGACTTCAAATCGATTGCCTCCGTAAGAACAGGCCGAAGGAGAACCTCTGCCTGACAAACTTCTCTACATAAATCACATTCTTCATAAAAGCCCCACCAAGGCACTGCGTCGGCCATACCAGACTGATAGAGAACCACCGAACGCCAATGCTTCGCCAAAAAGGCCAAGATCGCCTCGTCTCCACCAAGATTGCCTCGTCTTCGCTCTTCGCCTCAAATCGGTGGCCACTAAATTACATTACTTCAGATTACTAAGATTTCAAGATAAGGTGGAATAGGATTTCATGTAAAAGAGTTTGTATATGTTTATTTTGGTTTCTTAAGTCTAAGCAAGTGTAATTGTAATTGGATAACCATGCACACACACAGAGGGAGAATGATAATTTAAAAAAAAATGATCATATTATGCGATATATAATTGTGCTGTATGATTTGACTTAGTTTTTCTCCAAAATCTAGTTACACAAACCATAGCTTGATTTTCTTAACTGATCAAACTGTATGATATACAGTCATATAGATGGCTGATAGTCTATAAAATTAGGTTCATACCAGATTGTACTATATGAACTTGTTCAAATTTGAACTGTTTGTATTGTACGATGTCAAGTTGTGTAGATGACTAATAATGTACGAAATTTGGTTCATACCATATCGTACCAAACGACGGACAATTATTTTGAACTATTCATACTATAAAATGTTAATTCATACAGGTGACTAACATTGTATGAAATTTGGTTCATACCAGATTATACCTAATGATTAAACTTATTTTGAACTATTCATAGTGTATGATGTCAAGTCATATAGATGACTAACAGCGTACAAAATCAAGTTCATACCTGATCGTACCATATAAACTTGTTCATTTTTTAACTATTTGCATAGTATGGTATCAAGTCGCACAGATGACCCATATTGTACGAAACTAAGTTCATCCTAGTTCATACCAGATCAAGCCTTGATTGTTGAAGTGTTCATACTGGATGATTTTCAATTGTACAGTACAAACCGTGGACAATTCTCTTAAAAAATTTAGTTTTTGGTAAATTTTCACGTGTTTTCTATAAATAGAGTACTAAACTATCATCACTATCCTTTGCTTCAAATTTTCTCTTAAGAGTGACTTTTGGGAGTGTGTTTGAGAGAGATTTTGAGATTGGAGAGTGAGAGATCTTGTGAATGTGAATCTTGAGGGATTCACAAGGTTGCCCAAAGTTAGGATCTCTTTGTTATTCTTCTAATTTCTTTCCAATTTCTTTGGAGTATCTTGAGAGAAGATTTTCAAGACTGGATTAAGGTTTTCTGCCTTCATCAGGAAGGTGAAAAAGGATGCTTGGTTCTCTTCCTTCACTAAGCGGGTGAAAAAGGACATGTACATACTCTACCTTCACCAGTTGGATGAAAAAAGATGAGAAGGTATGCTGTCATCACTTGGATAGTGTAAAAGGCGATGGTTCTCTACCACACCAGGTTGGTGGAAGAGAGTTTGTAAAGTCTTCTCTGTCTTGCTGTGGGGGAAAAATGAGAGTCACTATTGTTTAGTGCAATACCAGGAGAAAGAGTCTCTAGGGAGTGGATGTAGGTCTAGTTGGATCTTGGTGTTCTTTTATTACCTTTTATTTTTCCTGTATTTTATTTCACTACTCTTTATATTTGTGGTTGAAAGATTATCCGTGAAAGTCATTTCTATAAACAACTGCATTTTTCAAGATTAGTGTTTTAATTCTAAAAAGATTTTTAAAAAAAGTTTTCTAAAATCCAACATTTAATTTTATACCTAATGAATAAATAATTGTATGATGTCACATATAGACCCCCCCCCCCCCCATTTTTTAACAAACCACACAGATGACGAAATGAAGTTCTTGTTCATACCAGTTAGTTGAAGTGTTCCTTTTTTCAATTGGACAGTACAAACCGTATAAATTTTTCACGTGTTTTCTATAAATAGAGTACTAAAAACCTACCTTTGCTTCATGAACTTTCACAAACTAGGATAGGAGTTTAAAAATTTTCAAACTAAACCCATCAGCCCATGATCCTGTATAGGTTAATCAGTCTCCAACAAACTGGTCAAGCAGTCTTCACTTGTCGTTTAAAGATTATCACACACATTTTTATCACAAAATCCAACATTTAATTTAAATAAATAATTCACCCCCCCCCCCCCCCCCCCAACCATGGCCTAGCCTTTGTAAAAACCTACATGAACTTTCACAAACCATTGTAACAGTTTCCAACAAACTGTAAGCAGTCTTCACTTGTCTTTTATCTAAACAGTCACATATTCAGATTCATTTCTAATACATTGCAATCAATAAAGCATAATTATGCTTATTTTAGAAAGTGTCAAAATATCCTAACGGTAGGCAATAGAAATCCTACTAAGCAAAATTTCATATTTTTTAGAATTTAACCAAATTATCAGATATCATAAAAAATAACATTCTTGAGCCTTAATTGAACTAAAATACTATTTTTAGAAGTTTATAAACTTCTCAGTATGTAAGAATTACTGCATTTTCAAAATGACCTAACGAAAAATCTTGAATTAATACTCAAAAAGTTCATAATCTCAATCTTCATAATAAATTAAAGTTTTTGCGGTGAAAGTTTACCATTACAATGTTATCCTCATTTTTCAATTAAAAAACATAAATTTGATCAAAAATATAAAATCCTTAAAATAAAAAATAGTGTAATGATTCCTTACAGCGAGATGAGCAAATTTGTCAACTAGACTGATTCACAAAAATCACTCTTTTACATCCAAATCTAAGCCTACTTTTTCTCTCTCCTCTATTTTTCCTCACCTAGTCTTTTTTAACCAAAATAAATTAAGGGGACAAAGGATTTAACAGGATAAGTTAATGCATTAAGATATTTTATAATATTATAATATATAATATTAATATATCTATTAAATTTATTCAATTTTTAATAGAAAATTCATATAAATATATTTGAGGCTTTAAAATTTATAAAAAATATCAAAAATTAAATTTTATTTAAAAGACTTTGGTGAAATCGATTTGCAAAACGGATATCTGATGGTCCAAAAATCCTCACTTTACCAAATGGTGCCAATTTTTTAAGAATTTTTACCAATGACAAAAAATTATGGAAAAATTTGTGTAGTTAAAACACTATAATTTCAATGCAATGGTTAAGGCAGTTTGTAATTTTTTTATATTAACTCCCAAAAATAAATATTTAGCAGAGTTAAAATATTTCCTATTATAATCTACACACCTTAAGAAAATATTGTTCATAATATTTATCTTATGGATTCAAGCATAAAATTAATATATAAGAAATACGTACAATCAGAAATCAAATCAAATCATAATCATCAAAAAATATATAGTCATATAGATCATTCTATTATATGTCATACAATTATGCATGATATGATGACATGTTATTAAATTATTCAAATAAATTTCTTACTAGTATAACTTTCATGTTATTTTTTGTCTTTCAAATACTATAAGTTTTACACACATGTCATCGCTAGAGTAGGCGCAGTCGATCATGGTGTAACAGTCTCATTCTGACTCCACTAATAGCTCTATCATCCACCCTATTAATTGATATTTCATTATGTGCACTCAACCCTACAATCCTCTGTCCTATAATATGTCTGTACTATCCTGCACAAGAATCCTTTCTTCCTCTAAATTCCCTCTGAGGGTATTCTGCTGCCTTATGTCCCTATTATCCATAGCAAAAACATTTCCCTTTTAATAAGTAGTACTTACCCACATGTCATTGACTTTAATGAATTCACTTGTCGTAGCTACTAATACATGTCATCATATAAATCCCATCAAATCACTATACCTACTTTTATTGTCACTATCTCTATCTCTCGATGCTTTGATTCATCATATTTGGATCCTTCCTCATATATGGAGGCTGGTGCTATCAAATCAATCTTTATCAGTTTGGCCCGTTCCATAAACTCATAAAACTCATGATTCTACGATGGTACTATTGGATGTCACGGTTCCCTATTTAAACCTTGCAAAAACCTATAACAATTTTCCTTAATAGTAGGAATATAGTGAGGATCATACCTAATATTATAGTAAACTAAACATATGTACTTATTATCACATTTCATCATATATTGACTCCATAACTTGATACATAATTAAAAAGAAGCATCTATCATCAAGCTTAAGGAGGTTCAAACAACATCCTGAATATTATAGTAAACTCGTCCCAAGTGATTTCAGTATTTTTATTCCCTTAAAATTTCTCTCTACTATCCCAGACCCATCCTCTCTACATCTTCCTTTTTAAAGAAGGACACTACCCAATGGTATAACTAGCTGCTCCGGACTTCCCTATGATGATCAACGATATTTTCTAATCTGTAGTGACCAAAACCTCCAACCAACCTCAGGTCCTATAGCTCCTTTGAACAATAGAGGCTTCAACTTATGAGATGTATAAGTGCTTATTTCCCTCTTCTTTTTTACTCCTAATTAATTTACTGACAATCTACCACACACCTCACTGGCTATCACTAGTAATGTTCAACCTTCATCTAACACTATCTGATGGCACTAAAGCTGCATTGTGCTTCTCATTTAGTATATTTAATTCTAGAGAATCCATTCAACTATTCACCTACATAGTTTAGTATGATCTGAATAATACACACATGTAACTCTGTTTACAAAATAATGCACCTTAGTCTACACATTCTACCCAATTCTCAATCAATTCCTACAACTCTAGTAATAATAAATACTTCTAAAAACTATGTTGTGATACTAAATATAATGTCTCGGAATCTAATTTTGAAGAATTTTTTTAAGCCTTCCACATAATTAACCAGTCAGAGCTCATACTAGTTTTTTCCTTATCCGAATTCTACAATAGTACATAAGAATTAAAACTATCGAGTCAAGAATATCAATGAGGTTCATTCTATAATTCCATTTACCCCAGTATGCTCTTTCAAGATCTATAACAATTATATCATAATTAATATGTCATTAGTATAAAAGAATATATACTTAAATAAAAATAACATGACCTAGAAAGACTTGATCAATCTCACACTCTTGCTCCCTTGCCCTAACGATGAAAATACCTCCTTCAAGATCACGTATAATGTAGTCTCAAAATAGTCCATCACTAAAACCAATATAATCATATCACATTGCAATTTAAAGTATGATAAAAGATCAATATGCATGTCAACAATCAAATCATAATAGTCCCATTTATATGATCATTGAATTCACTACATAAATAATAAAACTATAAGATAATAAATCAGTATAAGTGTTAAATCATTAAAGCAATTAACATATCAAAACTATAAGATTAAGATAGAGAATATCATGTAAAAGAATATATTAAATCATCTATGTAAAATTGTCCAACACATGATAAAAAAATGATTGTAATATATAGTTGTACATGATTCTTAGTCTCCAAAATTCTAGTTATCAGCTATTAAATCAGTATCTATGATATACACATGCATATAGTATATCCTAAATTATTCACGTACCATTGTACTATATGATTGCATTTTGTATTGTATAAATGTACGATAATAGTTGTGTAGATGACTAATAATCGTACAGTAATATTAATAATATCGTACCAATACGACATTATTTTGAACTATTCAGTTATACAATGTTAAGTCATACTGACTAAGTAAAATCTTGGCATATCCTAATGATTATTTATAGTATCTATATCAGTGTAATGTCAAGTCATATAGACTAAGTAAACAAAATCGTTACTTTTTACCCATGATCGTACCATATAAACTTGTTCATCTCCTTATTAAATCTCAATTTGCATAGTCACATGGTATCAAGTCACACAGATGACCCATAACAAAACTAAGTTCATCCTAGTTCACCAGATCAAGCCTTGATTTAAATGAATGTTCTCTGGAATCATTGTACAGCCCACCATCGCATGTCAATTACTCTTCAACCAAATTTAGGTTGGTAATTTTTCCGATCTTTTCTATAAATAGGCCTTTTACACACACACTATCCTTTGCTTCAATTTTCTCTTACAATACTTTTGGGATGTGTTTGAAGAGATTTTGAGATTGGAATGAGAGATCTTGTGAATGTGATTTTGAGGGATTCACAAGGTTGCCCAAAGTGAGGATCCTTTGTTTTTCTTCTAATTTATTTTCAATTTCTTTGGACCTTACAAGATTTTCAGATAAAGGTTTTCTGCCTTCATAATGAAAAATGAGCTTGGTTCTCTTCCTTCACTAGCGGGTGAAAAAGGACATGTACATACTCTACCTTCACCATGGATGAAAAAAGATGAGAAGGTATGCTGCCATCACTTGGAATGTAAAAGGCATGGTTCTCTACAACCAAACTTCCTGTCTTGCTAGGGGGAAAAATGAGAGTCACTATTTTTTTAGTGCAATTTAACCAGGAAAAGAGTTACTAGGGAGTGGATGCAGGTCTAGTTGGATCTTGGTGTTCTTTTAAAATTACCTGTTATTTTTCTGATTTTATTTCACTACTCTTTAATTGTGGTTGAAAGATTATCCGTAAAGCATTTTTAAACAACTGCAAAAAAATTATGTTTTATTCTAAAAAGATTTTTACTCCACGTTTTCAAAATCAACATATTAGATTTAAATCTCGAAAAAGTATTCACCCCCCCCCCCCCCCCCCCAACCACGGCCTTGGTTAGCCTTTAGACATACTATAAGGTCTAACAACCTCTGAACGATAGTTTTAAAAATAAAAACCCATTCCTAGGTTAGTGGTCAATCTTCACTTTACACAAACATTAATATAAATTGTAACAGTAATCTAAATCACATATTCAGATTCATTTCTAATAAAAATAAAAATAATTTATTTTAGAAAAAAATATCCTACGGTAGGCAATAAAATCCTACTATTTCTTTTTTTTGAATTTATATAAAATAGGAGCCTAATGGTGAACCCTATAATGAAATGAGCAAATCTCTCAGTATAGGCGGAATTGCTGACAAAAACCTAACAAAAAATGAATTAATACTCCACTAATCCAATCTAAATAAATTAAAGTCTTTTGCGGTTTTCTCTCTTCTATTTTCTCTTTTTCAATTTAAATCCTCATCGGGTCAAAAATATAAAATCTTAGCCAAAATAAATTAAATAGTGTAATGATAATGAGCAAATTTGTCAATATGACATGTTATGTCCAAATCTAAGCCTATTATTTTTCCTCACCTAATCTTTTTTAACCAAAATAAATTAAGGGGACAAAGGATTTATAAGTTAATGCATTAAGATATTTTATAACAAAGTAATATATAATATTAATACAATTATTTAATTTATTCAAATTTTTTAAAAAAATTCATATAAATCTAATTGAAATTTTAAAATTTATAGAAAAATATTCATAAAATAACACATTTTGTTTAAAATACTCTAATGAAATTGGTTTATAAAATTGACACTTGACGCTCCCAAAATACTCATTTGTACTGATATATGCTAATTTCTTAAAAACTTTCACTAGTGCCCAAAAATTATAAAAATATTAATGTAATTAAAGCACTACAATATTAATGCAATTGAGAAGGCAATTTATGATTTAGACTTATATTAACTCCCAAATAAAATATTTAACAAGTTAAAATACAAGCTATTAAATTCTATCCACCTTAAAGAAAATATCATCGCTGATATTTCCCTTATGAATTCGGGCATAAAATATATATAAACCAAATTTATACTTTTAAAACTTAAATTAAATTAAAAATCATCAAAAATTATATAGTCATGCAGTTGTACTATCATATACATTCAATAATGCATCATATACTATATCATTCAATTATTTACAGATAAATTTTTTACTAGTAAAACATTCAAGTTATTATCTATTTTCATGATACTATAAGTTATATACATTGAAACATGGAGTAGGTGTAATCAATTGTGGTGTAATAATTTCCTTCTGACTACCACTCATAGCTTTATCATCTACCATGCTGGTTGATCTTTCATTATATGATCTTGACCCTATAGTCCTCTATCCTATAGTATGTATGGACTATCCTGCACCAAAATAAGTTCTTCCTCTAAATCCCCTCTAAGGATAGTCTATTATCTTATATTTCTATTATCCACAATAAAAATATCACTCTGCCAATAAGTAGCACTGACTTGCATGTCATCAACCACTATGAATACACTCATCATAGCTTCTAGTAGATGCTATCAATGCAAGTCCCATGAATCACTAAACCTATTTTTCTTGTCATTATCTCACTCCCTCTGCTTTGCTCATTTATGCTCCTCCTACTAACATCATATCTAAAGCCTACCTTAGATGTGGATGCTTCTGCTACAAAATACACCTTTATCAGTCTGGTTGGGTCCACCAACTTAGAAAATCCATTAAAACCCCTGCATCTATAAAGATACTAATGAATGTCTATCCCTCTTGTTCAACCCTTAAAAACATTTGTAGCACTTTTCCTTGAAAGTAAAAAAATCAAGTGATGAGCATGCTTATCTAGTGTAGTAAACTTTTCCTTGTAATGTATCACTATCTTGCATCCCTAATTGATCTTGATAAAGATTTTTGTATCTATTATCAAGCTAAAGGAGGTATAAATAACATCCTTAATATTTTAGTGAATTCGTCTCTAGTGATCTCAGTATTTGTCTTCCCTTGAAATTTCTCTTTATGATGTCCAACCAACCATCTCTTATTCTCTCTTTAAAAGAGGAACACAACCAATGGAACCTTCCAGCTCTCTGGACACAATAAGCTATCAAAAATCTTTTCTATCCTTAGTAACTAATCTTCTAAAATCAGAGGTCCTACTACTCCTTTGAATAACAGAGGCTTCAACTTATGAAATATCTGTAAGTGCATGCCTCCCTCTTCTTTTACACTCTTAAAATATTTATACTGTGCATCTCCCATTACATATGCCATCACAATACCCAACTACATCACATTATCTGATGGCTCTAATATTGTACTGTGTTACTCATTCGGAACATTGATACTGGCAAATCTATTCAAATGTTCAGCTGCATAGTTTAGTATAATCTAAATAATCTACACAAAGAAAATATATATATGCAAAATAATGCACCTTAAATTACTTATTCTACATAACTCTCAATTAATTCCTATAACTTTGGTAATAATGAATTCTTCCAATAACTATGCTTTGATACCAATTATGTTGTCCCAGGATTTAATTTAAAAGAATTGTTATCTAATTTCTTTTATCAATCTAAATAGTATCAGAAATAAAACTATTGATCAAAAGATCATTATGTACATATATATTCATTTCCCCCAAAATTATGTATATTACTCAATATCTATACAATCATATCATAACCACTCTATCTGTAGTATAAAAGAATAGTTACATAACAAGAATATGAACCTAAAGGATCCTGATTAATCTCACACTTTTTCTCCCTTGTCTTAACCTGAAAATATTTAACCACGTAAATTGAGTTAAAAAGATAGAAAAAAATCAAATCCTACAACTAAACTCAAAGTATGATAAATGAGTAATAGGCATGTCAACAGTATCAAATCATAATAAATGCATTCATACGATTATTTAAATAGTGCAAAAATAACAAAACTATTAGATACAAAAGAAAATAAATCAATATGAATGTCAAATAACCAAAGCAATTATTATATCAACATTATAATTAGTAGAGAGGTCATATAAAGTAATGAAATCGTCTATAAAGACTATCAAGGTCAAATGAATGTAGTAAAATCATATAGGAGTATACACATGTTATTCAATTTATTCTATGTTAATATTAAATCAATATCTTAATCACATGCTCAGTTTATATTATATATATATCGTGTACTCAAAATATATATCATACCAATAAATCAGAAACAATATTTATAATAAATCAATATATTTATATGAACAATGCTCAATAATATTTATTTTAGTAGTCACACTAAACAAATAAAAATTCTGGCTATCATGGTATTTTTTAGTATTATATCAGTGTTAGTAAATTGTTAGCTTAGTAATGAGTCGTCACCCTTTACCTATTGACACAGTAATAATCTCCTGAGTAAGTCTCAATTGGTATCACATGAATTAGTAGATGATAACATAAAATCATAATATTTAAAGAAAAGCCCATCGGCTCACCATCTAATATTAACCAATAATTATCCAACTAATGGGTCAACCAATTTTTATCTTTTACATATATATTATTATCATAATACTATAATAGTAATCTCAATCACATATCCAAATTCATTTTAAAGATATTACAGTAAATAAAGCATAATTGATCTCAATTTAGAAGTGTTAAAATAACCAACAGTATGCAACAAAAATCTTATTGACAAAAATTCAATTTTACAAGAATTTAATCAAATTACCATATATTGTATTAAAAATATTCTAAGGATTTCATTGAATTAAAGCATTATTTTTAGATGTAGAAATATATTTTTAAGTAAGGAAAAAATCACTGCATTTTTAAAGTCATGTGACAAAAAATCGTGACTAAATACTCAAAAGGTTCTTAATCACAGTCTTCAAAAATAATAAAAAGTTATGCGGGGAAAGTTTTATAAATACAAAAGTATCCTCCTTTTTTGTAACAAAGATAAAAATTTGATAAAAAAAAAATGCCAAAAACATAAATCTTTAAATTCAAAAATAGGGTAATGTTTCTTTATAATGAGATTAGTAAATATCTATACTAGACCGACTGAAAAAAATCGCTCTATGACCTCCAAATCTAAACCTCCTTTTTCTCTCTCCACTATTTTCCCTCTATTTTTCCTCACAAGGCCTCTATTAACTGAAATCAATTATGTGCACAAAGGATTTATTAAGACATATTAATGCTCTTAGATATTCTATAATAAAATAATATATAATATAAATATAATTATTAAACTTATTTAGTTTTTAATAAAAATATCATATAAATTTATTTGAGGTTTAAATTTATAGAAAAATATTCATAAAATAACACATTTTATTTAAAAAAATTATAGCAAAATTAGTTTACGAAACTGGCACTTGAAGTTGCCAAAATCTTTACTTTGTATCGATAGGTGTCAATTTCTTAAAGATTTTCACTAGTACATAAAAATTATAGAAAAAAAATTTATGTAATTAGAGCACTATAATATAAATGCTATAGTGAAAATGATTTATGATTTGGACTTATATTGACACTAAAAAAAAGTTTTTGACAGAGTTAAAATACAGGTTGTTATAATCTATCCACCTAAAGTAAATGTTGCCCCTAACATTTCTCTTAAGGATTTGGGCTCAAAATAAATAGAAACCAAATCTGTAGAATAAAAAATCATCAAAAATTGCACATCATGGTAGTTCATTCTATCACATATCTTTTAATTATGCATGACATGTTATGTCATTCAGTTATTCAAATAAATTTTTTACGAGTAGAAATTTAAAGTTGTCATTTATCTTCTATATACTGCAAGTTATACGCACATGGCATCCCTGGAGTAGTTATAGTCGATCTTGGTGT
Organism: Dendrobium huoshanense; assembly: GCA_016618105.1. Lineage (NCBI taxonomy): Eukaryota > Viridiplantae > Streptophyta > Magnoliopsida > Asparagales > Orchidaceae > Dendrobium > Dendrobium huoshanense. The sequence continues at coordinate 79,289,734 of CM028359.1, read as the reverse complement.
AATAATCTCTCTCTGACTACCACTCACAACTTTGTCATCTTCCACATTAGTTGACTTTTCCCTATATACTCTTAACCTAACAGTCCTCTATCATATAGGTTGTTTGGATTATCCTGCACTAAAATTAGTTCTTCCTCAAAATCCCCTCTGAGAATAAACTACTTCCTAATGTCCTTATCCGTCCATAACAAAAGCATTGCCCCATCAATAAGTAGCTCTGACCCACATGTCATTGACCACAATGAATGCACTTGTCGAAGATGCTACCAATATAAATCCCCTCAAATCATTATACATACTTTTCTTGTCAATATTTCTTTCTCTGCTTGGTTTATCTCTACTCCTCCTACTGACATTATAAAGCCTACCTTAGATGTGGAGCAATAAGTAGCTATCTCATAACCACTATGGATGTTATCAATGCAAGTCCCCTTGACTAAACCTATTTTTCTTGCATTATCAAATCTCCTCCTAAACATCTCTAAAGCGTACCTTAGTTGGATGTCCCATCCCTTTACAGTCTGGCTGGGTCCAACTCAAATCCCTTAAACTCCTGATTCTGTAATGATACTAATGGATGTCTTCAGCTCCCTGTTGAAACCTCGTAAAATCCTGTAACACTTTTCCTCGCCAGAAGAAATCATGTGAGGAGCATACATAGCTAGTGTAGTAAACTTAGCCTCATACTACATTACTACTTACGTCCTGATAAAGCTTATTGCATTCATCATCAAACTGAAGGAAGTATAAATGACATCTTAAATATTATTGTGAATTCGTTCCAAGTGATCTTAATATTTGTCTTACCTTGAAATTTCTCTCTTTGTTATCCAACCCATCATCTATTATCCTCTTCTTCAAAGAGGAACATATCCAATGATGCCTTCCGGTTCTCTGACCACTGCTTGCTATCAAAAATCTTTTTTATCCTTAGTAACCAATTTTTTGCAGCTTGAGGTCCTTTGGCTCCTTCGAACAACAGAGGCTTCAACTTTTAAAAAGTTTGTAAGTTCTTATCTTGCTCTTATTCTTTACTCTTAACTGATTTAATATGTGCATCTCCAAATATTTGTGCTATCACAATAGCCAACTGCATCACATTACCAAATTAGATTGAAGTTGCACTGTATTGCTCATTTGATATATTTGATTTTGGTGGATCCATTTAATTGTTCACATATACGATTTAATATGATCTAAATAAATAAACACACGCAACTATACATGCAAAATAATGCACATTAAACTACCCATTCTACCCAACTCTTAATTAAGTCCTATAGCTTTATTAACAATTCTTTTTTCTAACAACTATGCTCTGATACAGACTGTGATGTCCCATAATCTAACTTAAAATAATAATTATTTTAATCTTTTAATAAGAACATCCATATCTGCCTAATCTTTTTTATCAATCTAAATAACTTAGCAAATAATACTATCAATCAAAATATTAATAGGTACATTTACATTCATTTCCTCCAATATTATGTATACTACTTAGGATCTATACAATCATATAAAAAATACTTTGTCCTAAGTATAAAAGAATAACAAAAAGAACTTTAAACTAAAGGATTATGATCAGTCTCACACTTATGTTCTTTTGCCCTCACATGAAAAATTTTAACCACATATACAACAACAACATAAACAACATCAAGCCTTCGTCCCACTACGTGGGGTTGGCTACATGAATCCTTTTTTTCCATCGTGCCATGTTAAAATTCAAATTCTCATTTAAATCTAATAAAGAAATATCATTTCTAATATTTTTAACCAAATATAATGATTTAAAAAGCCCAAAAAATTTCAATCTTATAACTAAACTAAAAGTATGATAAATGAGCAATATGCATTTTAACAGTCAAATCATAATATTTGCATTCATATGATCATTAATTTAGTGCATAAACAATAAAATTTTATAATACAAAAGTTTATAAATTAGTATGATTGTTAAATGACAAAAGTAGTTGTCATATTAATTATTATTATCAGCAAAGAAATCATATAAAAATGATAAAATCAAATCATTTATAAAGTTGGTCAAAATTAGATCAATATAGTAAAATTATATAGAAGTGTACACTTACTATTTGTTAATTCCATATCAATATTAAATCAGTATTTTAATCACATACTCAGTATATTAAGTATATATATATATATATATATATATATATATATATATATATATATATATATATATATATATATATATATATATATATATATATATATATATATATATATATGTATTTTTAGATAAATAAATTAGTAATAGTGTTAATAATAAACATGTATAGTAATATGAATAATTTTTTAATATTATTCATCTTTGTAGTCATACTAAATAAGCAAGAATTTTATATATCATAGTGTTTTTTAATATTATATCAGTATGAGTAAATAATTGGCTTAGATTTGTCACTCTTTGTCCGTCGGCATAGTAATAATCACCTTATAAATCCTTTAGATATTACATAAATAAGGAAAAGATAACACCAAATCATATTATTTGAAGAAAAATACGCCGACCCACCATTCTGTATATGTCAATCAACCTCTTCAACTAATGGGTCAACTAGTATTTACTTATCTTTCACACACATACATTATTATCATATTACTATAATAGTAATCTCAATCACATATCCACATTCATTTCTAATACATTGCACTAAATAAATAATAATTGGGTTTAATTTTGAAGGTGTCAAAATATCCTGACAAAAGGCAACAGAAATCCAATTCAACAAAAAATTATATTTTTTACAATTAATAAATTTATTATATATAATATAAAAAAAACATATTTAATCTTTAATTGAACTTAAAAACTATTTTAAGACATCAAAAAAAAAATTTTGAGTAGGAAAAAATCACTGTATTTTTTAAATTATCCGATAAAAAATCTCAAATAAATACTCAAAATATTTAAAATCTCAATATTCGTAACATATAAAAAGTTATGTGGTAAAAGTTTTATCAATACAATATTATCCTTTTTTTTTTTGGTAACAAGATTACAAATTTGATATAAAAAATACTAAAATTATAAAATCTTTGAATTCAGAAATAAAATAATGATTCCTTTTAGCAAGACGAGCAAATCTCTTGAATAGGTCGCCTTACAAAAATCTCTTCATAACCTCCAAATCTAAGCCTCCTTTCTCTCTCTCTCAAATATTATCTGTTTATTTTTTCTCATCATGTCTCTGTTAGCCAAAATCAATTATGGGGACAAAGGATTTAATAAGATATATTAATGTTTTAAGATATATTACAATAAAATAATATATAATATTAATATAATCATATACTTTATTTAATTTTTTATAAAAAACTCATATAAATCTATTTAGGACATTAAAATTTATTAAAAACTATTTATAAAATAACACATTTTATTTAAAAGACTAGTAAAATTGGTTTACGAAATGGACACTTGATAGTTCAAAAATCTTCACATGTACCTAGAGGTGCCAATTTCTTAAAAATTTTCAACAGTGCCTAAAATTTTTTTAAAAAAATTGTACAATTACTGCATTCTAATATCAATGTTATGACAAAAATGATTAATGATTTGGACATATATTGACTCTAAAAAAATTGACAAAGTTAAAATATGGGCTATTACATCTAGCTTAATAAAGCTTCTTGCATCTGTCATCATGCTGACAGAGGAACAAATCATATCCTTAATAATATATTGAATTTATATCAAGTGATCTTAACATTGGTATTCTCCTAAAAATTCTCTCTCTACTATCCAATCCACCATCTCTCAACCTCTCCATCAAATAAAAATATAACCAATAGTACCATAATTTTGATTCTCTTGGCATTATATACTATCAAAGATGTTTTTTATCTTCAATAACAAGTCTTCTACAGCCTTGGGTTCTATAACTCCTATGAATAGTAGGGTTTTCAACTTATGAAATATTTATCCCCCTTTTCTTCCTTGTTCCCTAATTGGTTATTCTAAGTATCACCCATTATTTATGCTAGAATACTTGTCAAATGCATAGTAGTATTTGGTAGTATTGGAGCTGCACTATGTTATTCATTTTGTATATCTCACTTTGGTAGGTCAATTACAATATTCACTTAAACACTTCTATTTGATTTAAATAATTCACATATGCAATTAATTATGTATATAAAATAATGCACCTTAATCTATCCATTCTACCTGACCTCGAATCAAGTCTTAATTCCCTAATAATAATTCAATCAATTTTTTAAATAACTACTTTGATACTAAGTTTGTCTTGCCCCAAGATCTTTAGAATAATTTTTTTTTTCTTTTATCTTTTTTTATACAATAACCAGAGCTATCTAATATTATCTACCAGTAATAAAAAGTGGAAATATATTTTATAAGTCAAAGAATATATATATATATATATATATATATATATATATATATATATACACCAAAAATTATATATAATACTCTAGAAATCAGAAAAATATTAATTTTTTAAAAACAAGGATAGACATAATATAACCTCCCTCGATCTGGACAACTTTTTAACAAGCTCGATGGCTAAAATTGACCCAAAGCAACTCAAATAAGAGTTTCTCTCTATAAAAATTCTTTGCATACCTCTCTATTTTGGTTGGTTCAATTTTTAAATGAATTAGAATAGTAGATTTTAAAATATATTAAATGGTGATAACGACCCAACACTATGGGGCTACCACCTAGTGTTGTGGTTTTCATTAATACTATTAAGGGAACCATTACAAAAAATAATGATATAAGAAAAAGATAGGTAAGGGATATTAAGGCCACAAGAGTTACTATAACAAATGCTTTGATAGTAAGTAAAATAATAACTTAAGCCTCTGGAGAGATATTCAATCATTATGATGAACAAAGTAGGAGATAGAGGATCACCTTGTCTAATGCCCTTAGTAGCATTGAAAAAATATATCTAACTTTCATTGATAAAGATAGAAAACTAAGCATTATCAAAAATAAACTTCATCAAATTAATGAATATATCATCAAAGACAAATAGATTAAGTATTCAATCAATAAAGTTCCAACTGATATTATCAAAATCTTTGGTGATATCCAGTTTGAAAATCATATTATGGCCCTTAACCTTTTTATTAACTTCATGAATAAGCACTTGAAAGAAGAATATTATCAGCAATACTTATCCCTTAAAAAAAACTAGATTGGTTTTGGAAATTATCTTAGGAATAATAGAAATCTATATAGAGAATATAATTTTAGAAATAAGTTTATGAAAAGTAGAGCAAAGATTAATAAGTCTAAAATTATTCTAGTACTCTGAATTATTATTCTTATGGATAATAATAAAGGTATTGAATAAAGATGTAGGGACCTTAACATTATTAAAAATGAACATGAGGGCATTACAAATATCCTATTTGATGATAATCCAACATTGTTGGAAAAACTGAGTAGTAAGGCCATGAAGGCCAACCATAGAATCTTAATTCATATCCATAAGGAAACTATAAATCTCATCTTCACCAAGGAATTTAGAAAGAAAAACATTATCTAGATTAGAAATGAGGCGAGGAATGACTTAAGGGACGGAAATGGGTTCGATAATTTTATCATTTTGAAGAATCTCATGAAAGGAGTTGGAAGCAGAAATATCGATAGATTCCTGATTATCACACTACTCACTAGAGGGGATTTTAATTTTGTTAATGAAGTCCCTACTTTTATTTTGATTAACAATGGAATGGAGATATTTTGTGTTGCTTTCACCTTTCCAAAGATGCTTAGAGGCTTACTTCTACTTCCAAAGTTTCCTCATAATTTTTGAAAAGATATAAGATGGTTCTTAGCTCTACATATGTGATTCCAACTCTCCAAAGAAGACTCAATGGAATAAAGTTTCTCAAGACTCGAGTCATCTTGCTCAACTTTAACAATATGATGAAAAATATTGACAAAAGTATTTTTATTCCACCACCTCAACTTTTGTTTGTGTCTTTTAAATTTAAGCAAAGGAGAATCGTATCATTGTTGTTATCATAATAGGAAGTAGGGGTTAAAATTTTTTCTTTAATAACATTAGAAAATTGAGGACAAAGAAGCTACATATTTTTAAAATGAAATGGATAGAAACCATTAGCACTAATATGTTGAATTTTAGCTAAAATAGGAGTATAAACATAAGAAGACCTACTTAAATATTCCACAATAGTCAAAGAAAAAAAGATAGTCTATCATTATTAAAAAAACATTCTATCCAATTTTTCCCACACAATATTATTAGACCATGTAAAATTAGAACTAGTTAAACCACACTCAAAGATCATACTATTAAACTTAACCATAGTAGCAATATTATGAGAGGAGCCACCCAATTTTGGAAGAATTAGAAATAATGTAGTAATCCCCTCTGATGAACAAAGGGCCATTGAAAATATTATTAAAATCAATCAAATTTTTTGTTGGCAACTTCAAGTAATTTTGGAACAACTCATATAGATAAAAGAGCCCATAATAAAGTCATTAATGATAGACAGGTTATAGTGAAGAACTTGCTCAAAATCTCCAAGAATGTTCAAAGACATGTTGCAATTCTGGAAAAGAAAAATTTTACTTTTAATATTAGCATGGAAGCAGAGAAACCCATATGCTTTTGAAAAATAGTAGTTTTAGAAGCATCAATCATAGGTTCCAAAATATTCAATAAGAAAATTTTGTTAACCCGATAAAGATTCCTTAAACATAAACAGATATCAATTTTGCCAATGCTGTAATGTTCCAAATGATAGTACTAATCATTTTTTTAGGGGAAACCCACGGAGGGGCCTACGCGTTGATTCATGGAAAAAATTACATAGTCCTTAAAAGGTCCTCGTGCTCACTATTGCTCCAACGAGCTACCAAAAAAAAGCAAAAAATTCTAAGAGCATGAGGTCCTTACTACGCAAAAATACAATAATACTTAGGTACATTCTACGGTGCTTGAGAACAAGCACCCAAAAAGAGGGAAGGAAAAATAAAGCTTGTAAACTCTACTCCCCAGACAAAAATCTATAATCCTCAGAACCTGCAAAAATTTTCTACAAAGACCACATCAAAGAGCAAAAACAAAAACAAGAGTTGAAAAAATAATGAAGCCAGAGTTACCACTTGTTACCTTAGTTATAAGCGACATATGCTGACCAGCAACAACCAAAATTATGGCGAACATCCTGCTAATCCATCGGTAACCAAAAAAGTAATACCAAAACAGGGTAACAACCCTCAAAAAACACCTACCCCCAACAATAATAAGGTGCAAATTATGACCATCAAAAAGACAATTCCAATGATCCCCAAGCCCTTTAACCCACCAAAACCAGGCATAGCCATCCATGCAACAGATAAGAGTACCACAAGAACCATAAAAATCCCCAGCCAAACCAAAAACCCAAATAAAATCCATATTTTGGAACTCAATCACAAGAACTGCAGTAGACACCACAACCACCTGACAACTAATCCTCCTCCAGGTAATCAAACAATCCTCCCACCCAACGGGAACAGTCTCCAGGTTAAAGAAATTCTGACAAAAGATATGAAAAAGATGCATATGAGAATTACAAGAAGACTTATCCAACAATTTTGATGTAAACACCGAATCATACACCAGAAAACCCACCAAACAGAAATTAAGAATAAACATATATAAGGAACATTAATTTTATCCAAATTCAGGAGACCCTTAACATATCTTGGTAAAAGAAAAATAGATATGTAAGTCTTACTATTCAAATTCCCTCCCCACATGGCCAAAGCCTGGGCAACAGCATTACCTTTAGCCTCAATCACAGAAAAAGAACAGTTCAAATTCTTAATTAAGTTAATAGTATCCCGCCTAAGATAAAAGAGAGAGGCAACACAACTTTTATCTTCCCTAAAAACCATAGATTTATAATCAAAATGAGAAGCCACCTCAACCACCACATCAAACCTATTAAGCTTATAACAAATATTTAAGCCATAGTAGATAGTACTAATCATGACAACTAGAAAAAGAGGGAGCATTGGATTTTGAAAGTCTCACCCTTGAGCGGTCGAAATGTTAATTTTTCTTCTTGTGCTTTTTATTAGGAACCAAAGAGATATAGTCTTTGGATAAATGCAAAACATTTAAATCAACATCTGTTATAGAGCACTTATAAAAATTCCCATCATCAACCGATTGGAACATATCCAAAATAATATTCTCGTAAACTTCAATAGGTGAAAGATTTGATGTGTTGAAATTAACAAGAGGAACAACATGATTAGATTTGATATCATTTTGTTGGAAAACCATCTAGGATTAGGATTCTATGATTTTTTTAGTTGAGGATGTAAGATAAATCATTGATTTTTAAGGCGGCCTAGAGTTTTGCAGTGACACAAAAGGATAAAAATTCTTCAATTATTACATTTTGCACATATCCAAACTTTTCATGGCCTTTCCAAATGGTGGTAGGGTAATTTTTGGAAATTTCAAGTTCAACGGCATAAGGTCTGGAACCATTAGTGGTATCAAAATCAGTTTGCAAAGGCCTGACAAGTAAAGAACCAAGGCCATGAAGAAGTCTAAGGGAAAAAAGGTGTGTCCTTAGGTCTGGGAAAGAAATCCAAACTGGCACAATGGGTGATTACTTAGTGATATCAAACAAGGGATACCATTTAATCAGTTTCATATAACAATTGTTTACATACTAGAAACAGTGGCCAAAGATTCGACTATAATCCAAATCATTGGACAAATTGATAAGAACATGCCGAGGGTCCAAAAGCATGACCAAGAAATCACCAAAATGTTTATGCCTGAATAAAAAGTTGCAAATAAGATCGAGCTATGGCCTCCTAGCTAGTAGTGAACTTACCGACCAAGGAAAACTAAAATGGGGCAGCATGGGTTTCAATCACTTCCATTGAAATCCATAAGGCCGTCAAACTACAATGGGTAGTTGCCTTAAGATTTGGAAAAGTGAGAAAGATGATGAACTCGCTAGGGCATCCTTGAAGGAACGAGTTTTGAATTTTCCATTAAGAAAACCTAAATCAATCAGTTTCCTGGCCATAAGCTAGAATAAACAAAAACCAAACCAAAATAAGAAGAAAAACTAAGACCGAAGCCATACAAACCAACGGAAAAAAAAAGGAAAGCAAGCTAGAAAGGAAAGGAAGGAAAAGGTTGTCGAAAACATGTTTTAATAAGGTTATCGACCATGGTAGGTTGCATAGCCGCAGGTGAGAGATGAAGGTGATTATTCCTAAAACAATGTTTGGTTGGATTAGTGCAATGATGAATCCATAAAAATGGAGTAGTTCATTGAATTCCCTGTAGCAAGAAAGTTGCAATCTTAGCTTCAGGTGGTCACATGGGATACAAATTTTCTTCTGGTTGAATATGTCAAGGTGTTCATCCTCATCAAGAAGGACTACATGGTGTTAGCATGAGAAAATACCATGTTGAACTTATATATGGCTTCCATGTCACTTGTTCTATCTTGGGAATAGGACACCTAATAGAGAGATTCATCCGAATTTCTCTCCGTCTACAGTAAAAGCACAGTTACTGTAGCAGCTGCATTTTGACTGCGCTTTTACTGTAGACAGAGAGAAATCCAGATGATTCTCTATGTTAGGTGCTCGGAACTAATAAGTTTCCAAGTAGGTGACAGTGTATTTATAAGGAAAATCCATGACATAAATTTTTAGGCTTGGGTCACATCTATAATTAATGCTTAGAGCATGTCAATATCTCTGTTATTTCCTAAAGATTCAATATGTCTCCTATCACTCACCCATAGGTTCAATATCATTATAATATGTTTTGGTAGTCAATCAAATCCAAAAAGTATAGCGCTAATCCTAATTCAGCCTCTTCAGTCATCGGTAACTTATCTTGCTCATCAATAAGAGCCACTACGGATTGATCGCAATCCTAATTTCTAGTACTTACCACTAGAGAAATAATATCAAACTCGCTAATTTGGCATTCGAAAGGCCTGCAAAAGCAATAATAACCATCCCCTAGGAATCATGAATGATACCACCATATTTAGAACCATCATTATTAAGCTTAAACCAATCCATTTCAGGTTTCTTCCAATAGATAATTCTCTCACAACACCTCTTAGAGAAAGGGGTTAAAGTAATCCTGAACTCATTAGCTAACATATGATATCCTTTAAAAGAATCAGAAGTTAACAAATTAGCAGCAAAACGTTGGGTCACCTTAAACTTCACTTTAGAAATAACAACGCTGGCTTCCATTTTGATGTTCTCATGCTTGGAATCAATCCTACTACTCCAAATAAACCAACATATTAACACAGGTATAATATTGTGAATATGACCTTTAGTAGAAATAAACCAAATTTTAAAAACTTCGGCCATAGAAGTAATTTGAGAATAAGTACAAAGTTTAAATAAGTTATCAAAATAAAGCCAAACTTTCATAGCAATAGGCCCTTGGTAAAAAACGTGATTAAGATTCTCAATATGACAACAACACTGGCATTTATAAACAATGTAAAGGCTTTTTCTGATAAGAATAGAGTCCACATGCACATAATTATTTAAAATCCTCCACATAAGAAAGGAATAAGTAGGAGGGATGCTAATGTTCCAATAAGCAGCAAATAAATGACTTCTGGGCAATTGAATTTTAATGGACTGCCAAAGAAGTTTTGTGTTAAACTTACCATCATTAAAGCAATTAAACAAAATGCAATCTTCACTCTCCATGTTAATATTAATTTTGCAAATAAGCATGAGAATAAAGTTAGGAACAATATGCTCTAATAAATCAATGTTCCAATCGTCATGACCAAAAAAATCCTTCACCTTACAAGTCAAAATAGAGCGAGTATTTAACATATTATCAATGGAGTAATTACCCAACCATTTGTCTTGACAAAAATAAATGTCACCAGTTCCCAACCCCCCATTGTATAAAGTTTTCAGCTTCCCATTTGATTTTACATAATCTTTTCCAATTGAAAGAGTCTTCTTGTTTAAAAAAGTAGTTAACCGGGTGCTTGCCTACACAATACTTGGAATGCATAAATTTTGCCCATAAACTCTTATTAGCTCTAAAAGAGTACCACAGTTTATGACTAAAAGTCACAACCATGCCATTAAAGGTTTTGAAACCTAACTTGCCTTCATCCAACGTGCCAGAACACTTATGCCAAGACCCCCAAATGATAGACGTATTCGTAATCATTAATTTGATTGTGGACTTTTGTGGATTTCCTTATCTTCTCCTAACCAGATCTGTCTTGATGTTCTGTTACTCTAAGCTTTTGTTATTTTGGTGCCCTATTCTATTTTTAGCTTGGCTTTGTTCTATTTGGTGGTTCATTGCTCTGTTTTGTCTGAAGTTTTACAAGTTCCATCTTCTTATGATTATCTGCCTTCCCTTACATGGCTTTTTTATTTTGGATACTACTTGGGTTTATGTTATCATTTTGTATCAGTGTATTACTGTGTGTTAAAACTTGAACGGCTGGAACATTTTTGCTTTTAGTAGTTATTATTAGAAAATTGGTAATGACAGTGATGCTTGGCCTCATTTATATTTTGTGATGATTTTATGGGAGTTTCGTTGGAGTCCTAAATGGCCTGAGTTGCTTATCATTTGCCACTCCTATGTGAGGGTGATTTTTGGTATCTATATTGGGATACCCCAGGCTATCTTGAATTACAACTTTTTATCTTTTACGGGTAATCTGGAGCGGATTGATAGTTATAACGGGATGTTTTTTAGGTGTAACTTTTGTTTGCTGTGGATTACTGCTTTCCTGTTGCTCATGGGGCTGCATCTTATCTTGCATCATATTACTTACTTCATTGCTATTCATGTTTACATTTTACGGGTGAATATCAGCAAGCACATTTTTGAGTTGAATTTTGGGGGCTTACTTATTAGATTCTGGATTAGCTATAACAAAGATTTCATGAATGTTTGACCTATGGTTATCACTGCGGTTAATTGGAATTCGTCTGATGCTAAGACTTCTCATATCTATATTATGTGTTGTTTTGCTTATCTTGACTATTTTGTTTGTTGTATTTATCATTTTCCAGCTAACAGTGGGTCCTGGAGTTGTTTCTGCAGGTGGTTCTTCACTGATTTTTGGAAGCTCAAGATTAACAAGGTGATTACATCTTATTTTCTTCTTAAATTTTGGCTTTTTTGCTTTCATTTTTTGCAGGAAGATTGCGCTGAACGAGTCCATTATGATCTTCCTTTTTTGGGTGCTGTATGCCCGCAGCCCTAGAGTTTTTTCTTATTGGTTTTGTAATCGTAGAAAAAGGGACCACCGGCTTTTAAGTTTTATTTTGACTTTTTTTGTAGCTCTTCTGAACCTTAGCAAGCTGGAGGTCTCTTCTAAGGACTGTGTAACCTCTTTTTTGAAATTAACTCGTAGGCCCCTCTGTGGGCTTTAACGAAAATATATATATATATATCAAACTCGCTACTGCAAAGAATGAAAAAGTATCGAAAAAACCTCACCAATGTTAAGCATTCTCACAGAAATATATATCAACACATCATATACATGCTTAATAAGGTAGTCAATTCAAAGACAAAAAGGTGAAATAAAACAAATATGTGTACTAGCTCATTACAAATATATTCGCAGAACATAAAATTTTATTCTAAGTATATTTTATTTTTATATATTTATACCATTGAAAAGAAAGAATGGGACGAATCCGCTCATCCCCTACTAAAAAGGAAACATACAAGATCAGAAACTATCTTGGAAGAGATCGCTCCTATTTTCATGTTGACCTCTACATAAGGTCCAAATAAAATATTACCAAATAAAAAATGTGCATACCTGCTCTCTGCCATGCCATCCCATGCTCTCTTCCAAAACCCCTGCTGAAACCGAACAATTATTATGTCCTCCGACCGGATGCAGAGGAGCATCCGGTCGTAGGCAAAAAAACTCGGTACCGTGGTGTACCGAGTTTTTTGAAAAACTCGGTACACCTCGGTACCGCCTTTTTTTTTTTGCCTAAGACCGGATGCTTCTTGCATCCGGTCAACCGAACAAAATAAAAGTTCGCTGAAATCATGCTAAGATCCGATCGCAGGTCTGCTATTCAGCGCCGTTTCAGACACGCAATAGTTGCCCATCCTCTCGCATGTAGAAATCTTGCTCAATTCAAGTTGTTAAATACAACGACAAAACAAAGCATCCGGCTCCTTCCTGTTCGCGAGCTAAAGCGAAACCCCATTCTCCTGCTCTCTAAAATACCGTGAGACCTCCCAAACCTCTGCTCCATTTTCAAACTCCCGTCGCTGCTTCCATTCCCTACTTCCACCTCCCCACTCACAAAAGCTCCGACCTCCTCTAATCAACAAGCCTTAGTTGAACTCCACCTGCCCTGTAACTTTCGCCTCCCTGCGCCTCATCCTCACTACTGAAGCCAACCCAAGCTGAGGGCCACCTATTCTGACCCCATCCTAACGCGCAGCTCGCCAATTCGAAGGCCTCCATCATTGTTGATCGACTATATATGCCCCTTCTGTTGAAAATCCATTCACTATGAATTAGGTTGTTAAACCTAAGCTTATGTCCCAAGGCTATCCAAGAGGGGGGGGGGGTGAATTAATATTTTAAAAATTTATCCCTCTTTTGAATATTTTGAACTGAAAGTAAACTTTAATGGATTTTTAGAATTAGTTTTTCAACCACAATTTTTAGAATAGAAAAATCAGAAGATAAAAAGCAATAAAGAGTAAAAGACACAAGATTTATAGTGGTTCGGTCAGAACCAGACCAACATCCACTCCCCGGAGGCACCCTCCGAGTATTGCACTAATACCAATAGTGACTCTCCTTTTGCACCCACAGCAAGGCGGAGAAGCCTTTACAAACACTCTTTCCACCACTACCCGGTGCGGTAGAGAACCGTCATATTTTTACACTATCCCTAGTGTTGGCCGAGAACCGTTCGTGCTTTCACACTCTCCTAGTGTGGGCAGAGAACCCTTCGTACTTTCACACTCTCCTAGTGTGGGCAAAGAACCCTTCGTCCTTTCACACTCTCCTAGTGTGGGCAGAGAACCCTTCGTCTATTCACACTCTCCAAGTGTCGGCAGAGAACCGAATCTTCTTGAAAGATCTCCTCACAAGAAATCTAGAAGAAAGAAAGAAAAGAGTGAAGTAATCACAATTCAAAAGCAAAGACTCTTACCTTTAAACTCCAAGTGAAGCTTTTACGCTCCAGTAGCAAGAATCCTTCTTCAAAACACTCTCTCCTTGACTCTTCTTTCAATAGGCACAAAGATCAATGGGAAAAAATATTATGTGGTAGTTTAGTTTGTAAATATATAGGAAAGACACAAAAAACCGTCCAAAAACTACAAATTTTCAAGTCAATACGAGTTGGATCATTCCGTACTATCGTGGATCGTCCTAGACGATTTTACTTAAGTGTGTTGGAAACAAACCTAATGTATATGAGTATGAAATGACTTCGTACACACATATCGCCCCGTACGAACTAGGTTCGTCCGGTACAAACGGTTATTCCATAGGTCGGTTCCCAAAATCTGCAGAACGAACACTTAATTTTCATAGTCGGTTCACTTCGTCCTGATATGAAGTTGAGGTTCGTCCAGACGAAATTTTTACAGAGAGAAAATCATCCCGGGACGAATACACTTTGTCCTGGACGATATCAATCCAGAGAGCAACTCGTCCTAGAACGAATACACTTCATTTTTGAATGAAAATTTTCTAGAGAATATTTCGTCCTTGGACGAATACACTTCATTCTGGACGATCAGGACTTAGAAAAATTTTCTTCGACCCTAGTTTGTTCCTTTGCTCTATTAGAGGAGATAACTAATCTGACCGTCTCATACGAACTATGTTCATCTCGTATGATCAGTACAAATTTCTCAAGATCTCCTTAAGTGTGTGTGTGTATTCACTCAATTACAATCACTCCCTCTCAAATTTAATTAAAACAAAAATTACAAGCTTCAAATTACAAGATATCTCATGCTGAATTTAATTTGAAATCTTCATTAGTTTGTAGTTCGATTTTCCTGAAATGTTAATACACACAAGAGCAAAAAAAAATTTCCAGATAACTATACATAAAATAATAATATTTGGAATCATCAAAACTATACAAGTTGCAAGAATGTAAAACATGCAAATAACAACTCTATAACAGTTCCCTTTCCATCAGACTAGAAGTTTCAACATTTTGATCGAAAGTAGGGGACGGGAGCTCACCTGCTATGAAGCCATCTATCTCCCTTTCTCGCTTCTTGGCCTCCTTCCTATCTGATCAACTTCGCTCCTTCAAGTAGGGTGTCAATATTCGACCCTACCCAAAAACCCTGACCCGAATCCAACCAAAAAATTTTGGGTTTGACCCAAACCCGAAGCAGGTCGGGTTTAGGTCCAGAAAACTGGCCTATTTTCAAAACAGGATTGGATTCAGGTTGACCCGAAAACCTGACATGACCCGGAATGACCCAAAAAAATCCACATCACTGCCTGCCCCGGCTGGCCGTGTGCATCAAGCCGCGTAGCCTGTCCAATGCCCTTCATCCCCCACACCCCTCTACCCAGCTGCCACGCGAGACCGGGTGGTCCGCGTCTGCCAAAATGTGTGTGACCCGTTACCCACCTGCCCGAATGCATTTGATCAACGACCGTGTGGCCCCGTCTGCAGCGTGTAGCCTGTCCCGCCTACCCGCTGCCAAACCCAGGCTGCCCTATTCCGCTGCTGAATGCCTAAAAACACGGTATTTTACAAAATTTTTGAATAGAGGTGCGGGATTTGGCTAAAACAGGTCGTGTCGAGTTGACCTGAACTTAAAGAAGGTCGGGTTCAGGTCTAGAAAATTGACCCATTTGCAAAAATGGGTCGGGTTAGGGTTGACCCGATTAATGCTGAGTCAGTTCCGGGTTTGACCCGAACCCGAACCGTGACCCAAAATTGACACCCCTACCTTCGAGGAAGTCCCTTTCTTGTCGGTTTGGAAGTTGCGACATTTGGATTGGAGGCAGCAACAGGAGCTTGCTCATAGTGAAGGTAGCCATCTTCATTCCATTAGAACGCTTCTTCGGCAAAATCCCGCAAAGCTACCAAACCTACTTGCCCTAGCCGCACATCCGACCTAGCTCTGACCTTCCAACGCCTCCTTTGGCGAAGTCCTTCTTGTCGGGTCGTCAGTAAAGACTGGAGCTTGCTCGCTAATGTGTCCATCTTTCTTCCTTATATGCATTTTCTGAAGATCATAAGATTAGCAATTTACCCACCTTTTTGGGGGCATTCATTGTCATCAAGATCATAAGATTAGCACTAACGTCCCTCAATCCAACCACATGAAGTTTGAACCTTAGAGGTTCATGACCGTACAACCCTCTAGACTTGGTTAATCCTTAGCTTGCATTCATGATTACTTGAAAGGATTTACCCCTTCCCCTTAGAGGTCCACACACTACCCAAGAAACGCAACGCTGCTTCTAGAGGACTCACTCACAACAACTCGACCAATATACCATATCTCAAGGACTCTCCCATAAAACTTGCTCGTGAAGAATCAACCAAGGAACTAACCCTAAAAAGATAAGCCACATAAGAAATAGAGAACCACATGAACACCTATCAATCAAGCCATATGATAGATAATGTTTATAATAAGTCAAAGTAAGCATTATACTTTTTTTTTTACTTCTTTTGGTATAGCCTTTCTTATAGTTGTTCAAACCCTATAAATAAAAGATGAAGAGGAATATTTTAGATCTTCTAGACATCATCTAATCTTTCAATATACTTTGACCATACTATACATTCCCATCTCTCCTCATCTTTATTTCTCTCACTCACCTCCTCTTTCTCTTGTCATATTCGCATATAAACTTTCCATAAATCTCTAGTTCTTGTTAAGAAGGTAACTTGCCAATTAAGTTAGATGTCATCTATGACAAAGTTGAATGCAACAGTTTTAATTTTTAAAATTTATATTAATGCCAAAATTAAGAGCACATATTTAAGTTTTTTTCTTATTACTAGAGGTTTTTGGGATGATGAGGATTCGAGTATCATGCTATTATGAGGAAAATAAATTTTTAAAGCAATTGTCGGTATTATAAAGTTTATTTGGGATAGCTTTCTCACTATTTTATCTTTTAGATTGTAACAACTACTTCATCTATCAACAACTTTCTTATTATTTTCTTTTTACTTAATAAAATATTATGTGAGAAATTATTTTTACAGCCAAAGTTGCAATGTGTTATAACTTTAGAAAATCAACTGTAAAATTAAAGGAAAAAAATCAACTGTACTACTTTTACCACTACTCTATCACCTAGGAATAGCAAAACAGACCAAACCCAAACTCAAGAAAGTAGAAACAAGGGTCAGATGACACAGACAAAAACCACCACAAGAAAATGAAACCAGTACCCCAAATGCAATAGAAAGATAGGAGGCTAAAACTAGCTCGGGCATGTGCAACATCTAAAATGAATCATCCATTGAAAAATATGAATCATTGAAAACCATTCAAATAACTACAATAGCTTCCATTTCTAACAACATAGCCCTAATATAAATTAAAATTGCTGAGATACACATCATCCGAAAAAATCATGTTTTCAAAACAATGAACAATGGAAGAGATGTGTAAAATATAGCTCATAATATGTAGCTTCTGAGTTTATATATATATATATTGAAAATTCAGATCATTGCTCACATACAGTTCCTACACATTAGTATATATTTTCTTACAACAGTAATTTCCCATCATAAAATTGTTTTTGGAATGTAATAAAAAAAGCAATAGCCAATCACTGGTATGGTTGTGGTCTAGAAGCAGAGTAGTCATAGTTACTCCAAACAATGACAAAGTATAACCTTTTGATATTAACCTTTTTGACATTTTGTATGATGAAAAGAAATACATATATGTTTCTTTCTATTCTTCACCTTTAATTAATAACCTTGTGAAAAATGATTTTTTACCATCTCCATGGCCAGCAAGCCAACAATTGTCACCTTCTCCTTGGCTGCAAGGCAACTGTGCCAACAACGTCCCTATTTTCTTTTTGTCATTATTAACTTCAGTGATCATATTTTCATTTTGAATAATCGATTCAATCGGTCCCCACTTTCTGATTAAGATATGTCAAAATCTTTATTAGATTTATAGATAAAAAACACATTTTGTCAACACAAACAAATTGAAAGCAAGAACTGAAACAACAGATCCAGAAAGAAAACTAACTTTCTTCTTCTCAGGCATGGTTAGGCATGAAGATCCCAGCTTTTACGGTTTTAACATCACCATATGAGGAGGTGTAAACGTAAACATTCAAACTCCCTTTAATTTTCTCTACCACCTTCTCAGACTTAATAAGGAAGTAGTAATCCCAGCCGTCCAACCCATGCCACCGCTTTGCCTTCGCCACCCCACAAAAAGCAAACGGTTCAGAGTACGAAACCTTCTTATTTATTTGTTCAAGAACGAACCTACCCTTGGCCTATTGGTTGAGAGCTTAGGCTTCCAACTAAGAGGTCCAAGGTTCGAGTCCATGTGTATGCCTTGTGTGTGTGAGTTTGCCTTAAATGGTTTAAATGTCCCAAAAAAAAAAAAAAAAAAAAAAGAGCGAACCTACCGAGGTTTTGTACCTTTTTGTTCTTCTTAACATTCTTTATCACCTCAACGCCGTCGTCGTTTTCAGAAGACGAATTAGCCATTGCCTGTGGCCGAGCGGCGGATTTGGCGGAGAGGAAGAGGAAGAGGATGAGGGCTGCGAAGAGGAAGAGGATGTTGATCCTCAAAGCCATGGCTTTTATATAATTTTCTTTCTGAAATAAAATGATTCTTTGTACCGAAGAAGTGGTGGGGATATGAAGAGAGAGCTTTACTCATGGTTTTATAGGGGGAAAAGATGAGTTTATGCCCATTATTAACAGAAGAAGACACCTAATATAATCAATATAAATATTTTAAATTATGTCGTTATGTAGAATATTTTTTTTATTATTAAAGTCTTAACTTTCAGAAATTCATTAATTTGCATCATTCACTGTTGACAATTTTATTTTCATTTTGTTTTGCAATTATTAAGTTTAATTGAAATGTTAAAATGGCTTCCACTTTAGGAGTGTATTCATCAAGGTATTTATTCTTTTTTTTTTTTTTGGTTAAAACCTACTGACGAGTTTATACGTTACTATGAAAGGAAAAGTACAACTCCTAAAAAGAAATCATTAGCTAGCTAATGCTAAGAAGAGCTACATCAAAAGAGAGAAAAAAAACCTAGACCTGAAGATTCCATCTAATAACAAGAACAATAAAAGAAAAATCAAATAAAAAATATGGGACAACTACGTGCTAGCACCCAAAAAAGGTGATCAATAAAGGGCTAACATATCACCTACCACTACAGGAAAATGTCTGATTACCGTCGGATTTTTCCGGCGGAATTATGATCGACGGAAATGGTGACGATGTTACCGGCGGAACTCGTGCGACGGAAGTTTTACGGCGGACGTTCCGGCGGCTTAACCGCCGCAAAGTTACTGGCGGATAATTGACGGGTCATATGCCTGTTTTATAAATAAACCGACGCAGGATTCGCCGGCAAATACCAGCGGGCGGACTAGCGATTATTGCGTTGGCTCAACTTAAACACGACGAAATACAATCGACGGATTAAACGCCGGTAAAAATACCGTCAAATACTCCGCCGGAAATCTGCCGGTAAATATCATATATTGGGCGAACCCTAGGGCTGCCTTATCATTTTTCATTTCTATGTTTTCGCTCCAGCCCCTTCGCCGCTGTTCGGCTTCGCTTCGACGACCCCCATTTTGACTTCGCTCCAACAACAACAGGTGTTTGACTTTGCTCCGACCCCTTGGCCACTGTTCGCTGGCTATTCGACTTCGCTTCGATCGATCCGACGCCTTCGCTGCTTCGTCGCGGTTTGACTCCTCTAACGGTGTTCAACTTCGCTCCTTGGTCAGCGTTCGACTTCATTCCTTGCGTTCGACTACTGTAGTTGTTCGACTTCGCTCCTTGGTCGGCGTTCTACTTCACTCCTTGTGTTCGACACCTCCGACGGTGTTCGACTTGGCTCCTTAGTGCCTTCAATTCACTGTTTGACTTCGCTCTGGTCCTTCGCTCCTTCCACCGAACATTGCTCCTTCGACCGAAAGCTCTGATCCTTGCTCCTTCGACCGTGTTCAGGTTACTTTCTCTCTTTCGCGCTATTTGAGTTCGCCACTTCGACGACCTAACTTTCATATTATCGCTCGTTTGTTATGGCAGGTAACTTCTTAGACTTCGCTTGTTGGAACGGTTGTTACAACATTTTAAGGGGAGCTCGCTTGCTGTGCAGGTAACTTTCTTTCTTGCGCATTTGTTATAAAAGAAATGAGCATATACATGAAAATGTTGGAGTAGCTATAGTGGAAGATAAGATTAGAGAGAGTCGCCTTAGATGGTTTGGTCACATTAAATGGAGGGATCATAATAGACAGAACAGAGCTTCTGATGTTGGCGGCTTGGGTAGTTTCCTTCATACTTGGGGTTATGTTCCTCATACTGAGCATATAAGATATTTGGTAAGGCAATTTAAAATATATAATAATTTTCTTTAATTAGAATACTAACATATGTTTTTACAGAATAAGGTGTTGGGTAGAGAACCGACTCATGTTGAATTGCATAGTCATACCCATAAGTGGCAAGAGGACCATTAATGGCTTGACGAGAGAGCGAGGAAAGATTATTTAAGTATGTAAGTTTCATTTTTGTATTGTTATGTATAAAGTGCTTAAATTTTTATTGAATTTCATAGGAGTACACGCGGCTTCGAGAAAGTCAAGCTGCAACAGGTGAAGGTTCTTCTACTGGATCAGCAGAATATTCTGACTACCACACTTGGCAGTAAGCGGTAGGAGGAATGCAACATGGCAGAGCATATGGGTTAGGCTCACAAGCTTATGCATATGAAGGGCAGACATCTAGTGGCTCCAATTTTTCATCTAGTACACATGACTCTTTATATACCCAATAGATAGCTGCCCTTACAACCGAGCTAGAACAAGTAAGGAAAGCACAAATTGATTGGCAGATGCAAATGCAGCAGCAACAGATGCATATGCAGCAACAACAAGCTCAAATGTTAGAAGAAATGCGAAAGATGATGGAGTAATTGAGTAGTGGGAGGAGTACAGCATCCGTTGAGGAAGAAACTGAATCAGAGTAGATGTTATTTATCTAATTTACTGATGTGAACATCTGTTTCTATATTTTTATGTCAAGTTTAATATATGTATTGTTTGAAGAACTTTGTTTCTGTTTATTGTCTACATGTTTAGTTAATTGTTGTTTGGACATGTTTGATTATGTAATTGGTGATGTTCCTTATCTGAATTTGATGTATAAATGCAAATTGTGTTGCTTATATATGTTTTTTATGCAGGTATTTTTTTTGTGGAAATCAGTTTTTAAAGGAAGGTTTTTTTTTCTGTGCTCCAGGTTTTCGGCGGAACATCCGCCGGTCGGTCTGCTGGTACGACGATATAACTTTTATGATGGATCGTATATGACGGTTATGCATCATCTTTTTAACGACGGACTATCCGCCGGAACGGCCGGTGGAATAAACAAAGGTAAACAAAAATGTTCGCCGGCAAGATTTCGATGTTTTTCCGCCGGAAATTGCGCCTGCGCCGGCAAAAATTTCCAACGCACGATATTCCAGCGAAGGGTTTTCGATGATGATCCGCTGGAAATCAACAATTTCTAACGCATTTTTGTTGTTACCGACAGATCTAGTCCGTCAGAATAAGCATGTTTTCCTATAGTGTACCTACAAAACAAATGAATTGCCAAAGCAAAAGAGGACCGTATCAACTTCAAAAGATACATGCAGAGAACATCAGTTGTTGTAAAAGCAACATGAGTAGAGAAGCAATAGGACCACCCAACGCAATCAGCAACACAACAATAATTCAAACCAACAAACAAAAATCAAGAGAAAAATCACTAGCTGAACTTGCAGGAAAAGAAAGACTTAAAAAAAAAAATCAAACTTGAAATAAGAACAAAAAAATCACCAGAGAGAATAACAAAAAGCTAACAAAGAGGCACCAAACCCACCTAGCAATCCCATATAACAGGGGAGTAGAAACAACTAACCATAACACCAAGTCACTAACCAACAATAAAACCCCCACCACAACCAAACCCAATCAGCCACTACCAACAAAAAAATAGCCCAACTAACAAAAGTCTCATGAATAGCCAAAACAAAATGACCAAACTAATCAAACTAAAACATTTAAGCGAACACCAATACTAAACATAAGCAAGTGCAGTTCGACCACACACCCAAGAAGCCAACAATGGAGCAAAACACTCTAAAAGGAAAGAAAAAAGTTTTTGAAAGGCTAAAGGGGAGCAGCTCTAGAGAAGCATTAGCTCTTGTAACCCTAGCAACAATATGATTAATCTGCAGTTTTTTCTTCCTCTTATATTTTTAGGCTTAGAAGAACCCAATATCGAATCATCTTTAAAACTTTAATAATATTGAGTTCAGTCAGATCATGAGAATCAACTTTATTAGGGATATATAATTATTATAAATTTTATAAAAATAAGTTTTGTTTAATTAATAAAAAATTATGTTAATCAACTTTGATATTTTTATCTACTTCATATAAGCATCGAGTTATGCATGACAAAATAATGATACTTATATATATATATATATATATATAATCTAAATTTTTTTTTGAAAAATATTTAATATACCTTAAAATAGATATAAAAATATATAAATTAATATTTCTATAAAAGTTATTTTATAATTACAAAATTTAAGTTTGATGTTCATTCTATTGAAATTTGATGGGTTATACGACCTACATTTGATTAAACTAGAATTTATTATTATTGTAAATATTATCTAATTTTATAATTCAACCTGGATGTCAGTTGTCATATATAGTTGGAGCTATCTAAAGACCTTTTTTAATATGGATCTAATATTTATTCAATCTTAACATAATATTAAAATACTATTTTTTTTAAAGTGAGCTTAAATTATATCTTGCTTATAAACAGCCCTTTTTCTATTCATATAACGGTTGCTTTAAACTTACAAAACTCTGGCGCAGTTTTCTTCTTCTTCCTTCTTTTCAAGCCAAAATTCTAGAAGGAGAATTCTAGATTTCCATTAGAGTACTTTAAGGTTTCGTTTGCGATGGCTTTCTTATTGCATCTTTTAGCAGCTTTTTAGGACAATAAATTTAATTTTTGTACTAAAAATTTACTTTAAGAATCAATAAGAAAGTCGTCCCAAACGAAGCCTAAATCATTGCTAGATCAACTCCTTAGTTTAAAACTTCGACACATTCACTTGAGCAACTTCTTTTGAAGTTATTAAGTTCTTTTCATTTCTCTAAATCTTTCTTTGTTGTTCGTTATTTTCACAATATAGTTTTCATAAAAATTATTATTTTTGGATCAAATTCTATCTAAGCATCATAGATTAAGCCTTTGTTTGTGACAACTTTCTTGCTTTTCTTAAAAATAGTCTTTTAGCAAAATGGAAGCTTACCAAATGAAGCCAAATTTTTTATTTTAGAAATGACTTTCTTAATGTTTTCAAAAGAAATTCTCTAATAAAAAAGAAATTCTCTATAAAATTTGTAAGAAAATTTATTTCTTTTAGCATTAATTTATTTTTGAAATGAAATATTTCTTTGAAAGTATTATATATAGATGCTTTAATTTAACATATTCATTTTACATTATTTAAAGAATTTCATTTTAAATCAATATGTAAAAAATTATTAAGTAAATTATTATTCATAGAAATCAAGATATAAACATATTTTATAGTGAGTTAATTTTGCATTACTTTTGTAAGGGGTGAAGTAATTAATAACAATTTATAAAATTATCTCATTATATTATTCACATTATTACAATATAATTTGACCTTGTCTTGTCTGCAATAAGTTTAATCTTGGGGAACATTATTTATTGCCCTCTCCATGGCCAGCAGACCAACATTTGTTACCTTCTTCTTTGTTGCAAGCCAGCTATCCCAACAACATCCCTATTTTCTCTTTGTTGTTATTAACATTAGAGATAATATTTTTATTTTCAATATTCAATTGGACAAATTGGACAAATTTTTAAAATAAATTCGTTTAAAACTTTTTTAGTGGAAAACAAATCAGAAAAATAAAAAATTAAAAACAATGCAAGTTGTTTGTATATGCAATGACTGGCCTTCCGACGTGGCGAGCGCATACGACATGGCAGGCGGGCGATGACGTGGTTGGTGGCGGGGCCAGCAATTATATGGTCATGTTGAAAAATTTCTATATGTTGGCTCATTAAATATACATATAAATAAAGTATTATATACTATTAACTATATAAAAATAAGCCAATTAAAATTCGTGATCTAATTAAGAATTAAATTATTATTTTGCATGTATGGCATCTCAATTAAATTTATATTGAATTAAAAGATGTGTGGAGGTCAATTAGTATTTATTTAATTTTAATGATGAAATAAAAAAAATACATTTTATATTATAAAAAGATCACAGTCTTTAGTTTAAGCGGTTAAATTCTCATTTATCTCATGTCCTATCTTGTGTAAATTGAAGTGGTCTCTCGCTCTCTTGGAGAACGCCGCTTCAAATGTGGAAAATCGAAATTCTTAATTATGCATTTCAATGAATTCAGATATATTTCCAATAAACTATTTCGATGATTTTACATGTAATTTAGAGTCGATAAATTTTTTTTGTTGACTCCATTGAATCCTAAAAGTTGTATCAGAGCCTAGTTTTCATGTTGAATCAACAAGAAATGATTTTCTCTTATTATGTTCTTGATTAATTGAGTTTTCCACTCAAATAAAATCTTTATTGACATATATAAATTGATCTATATCTTGAAAATAAATTTGCTTAAATCCTTCTAGACAGGATGTGAATTTTGTTTAAGTTTTTAAATAGTTTATGTGAAATTCAAAATTTTGAATATGAATTTAAAAACTTTTAATATGAATAGTAATTCAGTCGTTCTCTTATTCTTCACTTCATTTCATCATCATGATGTAAAGTTTTTTCCGGTTCAAAGAAATTTATTTATAATTGCGGATTGAATTGACTATTTTGATCAAAAGATTTTGTGTTCAAAAGATTTTATGTGTTTCAAAGCAGGATTCAAGAAGGAGACTGAGATTGGTACAAAGGTTAAATATCAAAAATTATGTATAAAAATAGGATGTCCAGCCATGGTTAGATTTTCCATGAGTCAAGATGGAATTTGGTCGATAAATAAAGCTATAGCTAGAGGATCACAATCACGAACTGGCTATGCCAGCCGATCAACATTTACTCAGCTAGCTTATCTAGAAGCATTAGTGATAAGAATGCAACTGTTCTGAAATCTATGTCAGAAGCATGGATGAGAACTGTTGATGTATTTACATACCTATCTAATGAAGTGAGAGGTGTTGGTAATCTGGGGTTCACCAAGCAGGATGCATATAACTACTTCCAAAAAGAAAGAAGAGTCAAGATTGAGAATTGAGACACTAATTCACTAATAAAGTTGTGTAAAGAAAGGACAATTGATGACAACATGTTTGTCTGAGATGTGCAAACTAATGAAGATGATTGTTTGTTGAATTTCTTCTGGGTTTATGATCTTGATAGAATTGATTATGACTATTTTGGTGACGTGATTATTTTTTATACAAGTTATTGTTTAATTAAATATAACTTAGCATGTGCCCCTATTGTCAGAGTGAACAATCATTGGCAAAATATTCTATTAGGAGTGGCATTTTTATCTTAGGAGATAATTGAGTCTTTTACCTGACTATTTAGATCATTTTTAGAAATTATGGATAACAAACATTTCATTATTATTTTTACTGATCAAACCAAGCCATGACCAGTGCAATATAGATTGCATTGCCTAATACACGACATCGATTGTACCAATGACATCTATATAAGAAGACTCCTTCCAAAGTATGGTACTTTAACAATAACAATAGAGTAAAATTCTTATTTTATTATTTTTTCAGGCAGTGTGATTATGTGGAGGAATTTGAGAGAAAATGGACTAAAATGATCTCAAAAGAAAATCTCTAGAGCCATCAATGGTTGAATGATCTCTACAAAATCAAGGAGAAGTGGTCAACTGCATTTAACAAAAATTATTTTAACCTTGGCATTTTATCAACCCAACGTAGTGAGTTCATCAATCATGTATGCCATGGTTATTCCAAACCAATAAGTATTATCACTGAGTGTTTCCTAGGTTTGAAAAAGGTGATGAGGACTTGGCATCAGAATGAACAAGATGAAGAATTCAGATGTAGTCAAACAGATATAACCTTATATGAAAACTAACTCAATATTAAAGCAAGCTGTCAAATTTTAATCAAGAAAATTATATCCATTTTTTGAAGAGGAGTTCTTACAAAGACTTGGTGGACTATGCATTAAACATTTCTCATCGAATTTATCAAAGTTTTCCATCAAGAACATAGACAACAAAATTGAGTCACACAATTGGATTATCACTTTTAATTCGTTAGAAGGTACCATTCAATGTATCTGTGCAAAGTTTAAAATGATTGGTATATTATGTTCTCATTGCATGAGAGTTATGAGATAGTTAGATATTGTTAATATTTTTATTAAATATTTACTCCCAAGATGGTTAGTTAGTGCTCGAAAATATTTATATTCTGGAGGGAAGATCTCATATATCGGTATCAATGCGTGCCAACCTATTGAGAGGTCAAAAAACTTAATGTTTAGAAATTATATTTGCCAATTTGCATATAAAATTAGCACAGAAGTACAAGGTAATGAAGTGGCTGAAATGTGTTTGATAGATGCAATGAATACATTGGCTGCAAAATTGCATTTCATCAAGATTGACAAAAAAACAAAGCAATTTTTGGGGCCCGTCATGAAACTATTAAAGTTCCTAAGAAGTGCCAGCCATAGGGAGTATCAAATGCAAGATTTAAGGATCACTGGGATAAAAGGAAGTGCAAAAAAGTTAAACCCATAGAGAGGAATCCCCTACAAGTATAAACTTTACAACTAAAGAATCAGGTAGTCAATCGTCTTTCATATAATTTGGGAATGGTGCGGGGAAAAGAATTTTTATAAATTGTTAGACATTTCTATTATGAATTTGAAATCCTGATGGTATATGCCAATTTGATAATTTTGAGATCTTTGTTGTACTGGTATAAATTTGTATTGCTCGGTATTAGTCAATTTTATTACTCCGTATATATCCACATAAGTTGGTAATGCTCGGTATTAGGTGTGTACTGAACTACATTGATATAGTGCCGAGTATATTTTACCTAATACCGAGCAGTACCGATCTGTTTTTATATTGCTTGGTATTAGTCTATGATTAGTCGGTATTGCTCGGTATTAACCTTTTTTAGTACTCGATACTCGTCCACAGAAGTCGGTATTACTCAGTATTAGTCATTTTAGTACTCGGTGCTCGTAAATGATAAGACAATATTGTTCGGTATTAGTCTTTTTTGGTACTTGATACTCATCCACAGAAGTCGATATTACTCGGTATTAGTCATTTTTCGTCATGAGTTTTTGTCCACATTAAAAACACAAGAAATATACAAAAGAATTTCACCATTTAATCCATAATCTATTAAATGTTAGTACATAAAAGGGCATATGCTAATTCAGCCCTGAATAATGGCATACTAGATTGCCAGTTTTTATAAAGATACCATTGAATAGGTTCTTACTGTATCACAACTTTCATATATTTACAAACAAAAATGACACAATCAACGTTGTTATATTGTGTTGGCACATTTTTAAATGCCTTGATAGGCCATTTCGTTATATCTTCGTTAAAAGCGTTCTTTATATCCTCGTACAAATGATATATCTAAAAAATTAAAAGAAAATTAACATACAATAATGTTACCCCTAAAATAAAAGTTAAATATTAATATTATTTATAACTTCTGGCAGTATGACTTTGTGTGTCTGTTTTGGTAATGAAACATAAAACTCCCATCATTTCTTTCTCATATTGCATACTAGAAGTGTCCAATATTTTTGGTTTATTATTGGAACAAAAATCAAATTCATATTCATAATATCTATTCTACTTATATGAGAGACGAAGCCAGATGTGTTCGTCTCTTTTGATACCGCATAGTAACCCTGGATAAGATGAAATATTAATGGTGATTAGTTCCAATATGTTTAAAACTAATAAATACAATTAAGAAATACGAGGATTAAATAATATTTACTAAACCAATAAAAACTTGAAATAAAAAGAAAATGTTGATTAAGCACAGGGCAAAGGTCATTCTTCTAGGTTAATAAATGAGCAAACGCATCCACGTGATTATTATCAAGCTCATTTGACAGTAATAACTCATCTAAGTGGCTTCTATAAATAGTTATATTCTTAAACTCAAAAATAGTATCGCCCTTAGATAATTCAATAAACATTATTTAAAAAAGAATAATAAAAAACAAAAATATAATCCTCGCTAAAGCTCGGTATTACTAGGTACTACTCTGTGCATAAAAAAATACCGAGTAGTATCGATCAGTCATCATAGTACCAAGAATATTTTACTTAATACCAGTATTGCCCGGCCCGATATTGATTGGTTTTGCTCGGTACTGTTTTCTATAAGGCATACAATCAGTAATAAACCTAATATAGCGACCATTACCTAGTAGTTTTAATATTGTACCAAGAACATTACCGGTATAAATAAGATTACTACTCGGTATAAGTACTTGATTCACTTATCCTTAAAATGTTTCAGGCAATTATTGATGAATATCCGTTTATCTTCACTTATTAATGATCGTCCAGGGTAATCTAATGCTTGAGGTGCATGATGTAATTCTATTTTTTTTTAATCATCAACCTCATAAATGATCATAGAAATATCATGACCTGTAGTTGATTCAGCCATAGAAGCAGGAGTAGGTTCAGGTGCAAGAGTATGTCCAGGTGCAGGTGCAGGTGTAGGAGTAGGTGCAGGAGCAGGAGTAAGTTCAGGTACAGGAGCATATACAGAAGCAGGTGCAGGTGCATATGCAGGAGCAGGTCCGGGAGCATGACTTGGAATTGACTCACTCATCTTCTCTTTGGATGCCATTTTTTTTAATTTTTTCTTCCTATCACCGATTGTAAAAGGTGTAGATACAAGTTTCCTCTTTCTATCATTTCTCCGTCGAACTCTTGTTGCAATGCCGGTTTGTAAGGATGGATCAAGTTCCTTAACCTCACTCAGCCCAGCATCCTTATACACTATTTTCTCTTCTACTTTTTCTGACAAATCCTGCCTTTCCTTATACACTATTTTCTCAGATTCAGTTGTAGATGAAGTAGATTTAGCAGACATTTTATTCATTTAAGTTAAAAAGAAGGGAACTGGTCTTGTAAGAACTTCTCTATAAAATCATAATTATTTTTATTCTTCTCTTTCAAATCAAAAATAGCTTGTTCTAAGACCCCTACACGTCTTTCAAGTAAACTATTTGTTGCTTCTATCGATGCTAGCTTCTTCTTCATTAAATTATTTTTGCTAAAAAGCTTGTATATCGCTTGATTTAAAATCTTCAGGTTTTTTTTTTTTGTTATTAGACTTGATTCAGGCGGACTACAAGTTGAATCTAGAGCTGTGGTTGATGGTATTTTATGGATCCTTGGAATCCTTATTAGACTAACCGGAGTAGGTGCAGATAAATTAGGTTTTGTTAGGCTTGCCACCCTGATTGGACTAGCTAGAGTAGGTGGAGATGAATTATGTTTAGGTGGGCTTGCCACCCGTATTGGACTTGGCACCCTTATTAGACTAGCTAGAGTCGGTGGAGATGAATCAGGGCCAGTTGGGCTTGGCACCCTAATTGGACTTGACACCCTGATTGGACTGGCTGGAGTAGGTGGAGATAGAGTGAGCGACTTAGATGAAATCTTTGAAGGACTATGAAATAAAGTATTCTCATCATCTGTTATTCCTTGGAAATTACTAAGAATTTGTATAAAATATAATATTTCATCTAATTTAAATATTTAAAAATATTATTTAATCAGACATTTAAATAAAAACACATAGTGATGCTACCTCATGATCCTCAAGGTCTGCAAATATACCATTCACGCCTTTCTCACTGTACATAAAATTACCATCCCACTGAGTAAAATGTGGGCTGGATAGTTCATCCTCTACAGCGTGAATGATTGTATGTTCAAGAAACCAAATCTGCAAAAAATTAGTCAATTTAAATTTCTATTAGAATTTCAAAATTAACATTTAACATTACTCTGGTTGAAAAAAAAATAAATGTCTATACTCATAATTACAATCATGACAAAATCATTGACATAGCCCAGTGCGTAGCCTTTTGATTGTTTGATTGCAACTGTATTGAATTCATTAACAAGGAAATCCCTGATGGATTCTGGCCAGTTGTATGTATTAAATTTATCAACATTTTTGACAACTTCCAGGATACATGTTGGAATACGGAAGTTCTTCATTTGATAAAAAAGTTGGATAATAAGCAAAGAACGAATTCTTTCACTAGATCATCCATTGGAGTTGTCTTATCCATCTTCTCAATGTCATGACGAATATCATTAGATGTTTTGTCACTGGATCTAGCATTGCCAACGTCAAATGTAATACCTCTATTCGGCATACCTATGATAAAAGTAACTTCATTAGATGTGAAATCTAGTCTATGTCTATTAATAATAAAATTCTCAGTCTTTAAATCCCACTTCGATAACAGCATATATATATATATATATATATATATATATATATATATATATATATATATATATATATATATATATATATATATATATATATATATATATATATAAGTGAAACATTCTGAGGGATCGGAGGAACATTTAGGAACTGGCTAATTTCCAAATCGGTACCGAGTATATAACAAGAATTGGACGATTAAAGTAAGCTTATACCGAGTTATTGATCTTAATACCGAGCAGTAATGAGTAGTACCGAGCAATACCGTGCAAGATCGAGCTGTACCGATCAACATACCTAAGCTTATATAGACTAATGGTTATGAATACCGAGCAGTTCCGAGCAATATAACAGAGCTTATATCGATTCATATCAAATATTTTGAAATGATTTCACTTGGTACTGAATCAATAATATATTTTATAAGCAACAAAAATATTTTTATGTTTTTATCGATCTAAGCTTATACCGACTATTAACCACCAATACCGAGCAGTACCGAGTGTTTTTAACTGCCAAAATTGCTCGGTATTGTAATACCA
The DNA here is from genome assembly GCA_016618105.1 of Dendrobium huoshanense. Classification (NCBI taxonomy): domain Eukaryota; kingdom Viridiplantae; phylum Streptophyta; class Magnoliopsida; order Asparagales; family Orchidaceae; genus Dendrobium; species Dendrobium huoshanense. The sequence goes on along the minus strand of CM028359.1, from coordinate 79,258,319 downwards.
ACTTGTACCGACCTCGAATCTAAGATTGTTTCTTTCACGAAAGATTAAAATTTCAGCAGATAAGCATTTTCTCCGTAAACCCTAACCCTAAACATTTAAAAAGATAAAATTTAATTGTTTAAAAAAAAAAAATCGAAATCACCTGAGGCATTGTTTCTTTGAAGTTAATCAAACCCCAAATGCTTGGAACTTGGAAGAAGATGAACTGCTTGGAACTTGGAAGAAGATGAACAGTTGCCGGAAACAAAGCTTCCTCTACGCAAATGATGACTGAAGTGAAAGGAAAGCCGCTGCTCTTTATTTGAAAAAATATACATAATTTTCGGGTCCGCCGGGATTTTTTCGGGTCCGCTGATCGGGCCGCAAAATTCAAAAATCGCACGTTAATATATTTAGTTACAAAAGTGTTTCCCATCATAACAATTTTTGAATAAAAGTAATGAAATGCAATAGCCAAACACTACTATGGTCGTGGTATAGAAGCAAAGCAGTCATAATGTTACTCCAAATAATGTCAAAAAAAAATTGTTATCTACCTCTGTTTGATATTAATCTTTTTGACATTTTGTACGATCAAAGGAAATACATATATATGCTGCAAGTTTACAAGGTAAGCTCTTTTGTTATTTTCCTTTCCTTTTTGCTTTCTTTTGTCAAGTTTTGCAGGAGAGCTGTGCTGAAAGGTTTCAATATTATCTGGCTTCTCCTTTTTTGGGTGCTGTTGTCTCACAGCCCGGAATTAGTTTTATATTATTTTTGTAACATTAGTAAGAGGATCCTCCGGCTCATAGGTTTTTTGGTTTTATTTGAATTTGTAGCTCTTTTGAGCAGTAGGGAGCTGGAGGAACCTCCTAAGGACTCTGTAACCGTTTTTTCGTATCAACGCGTAGGCCCCTAAGTGGGTTTCAACTAAAAAAAAAAAAAAAAAAAAAAAGAGGAAATACATATATATCTCTTACTATTCTTCTCCTTTAATTAATAATCTTGTGGAAAATGATTTGTTTCCATCTCCATAGCCGGCAGGCCAACATTTGTTACCTTCTCCTTGGCTGAAAGCCAACTGTGCCAACAAAGTCCCTATTTTCATTTTAACATTATTGACTTTTGTTATCATATTTTTATCTTCAATAATCAATTCAATTGGTCTCCAGTTTCTAATAACGATATGGCAAAATCTTTATTAGATCAATAGATAAAAAAACACCTTTAGTCAACACAAACAAATGGAAAGCAAGATTAAAAAAGCACAGCTTGAACCCACGTACACAATGTATAGATAGAAATAACTGAAACAACATAACGAGAAAGGAAACACAGCATTGCAATAACGCGCATTACAAACGAAAGAGAGCTAAAAAGAACTTTCTTCTTCTCAAACAAAATTAGGCTCAAAGATCCAAGCTTTAACGGTTTTACCACTACCATATGAGGAGGTGTAAACATAAACGTACAAACTTCCTTCCATTTTCTCCTCCACCTTCTCAGACTTAATAACGAAGAAGTAATCCCAGCCATACAACCCATGCCACCGCTTTGCCTTCGTCACCCCACAAAAAGCTAATGATTCTGAGTATGAAGCCTTTTTGTTTATCTGTTCGACAGCGAACCTACCGAGGTCTTGCACCTCTTTGTTCTTCTCGACATTCTTTATCACCTCAATGTCGTCGACATCTTCAGAAGGCGACGGAGCCATTGCCTGTGGCCGAGCGGCAGATTTGGCGGAGAGTAAGAGGAGGAAGATGAAGGCTGCGAAGAGGAAGAGGCTGTTGATCCTCAAAGCCATGGCTTTTATCTTTCTTTCTGAAATTAAATGATTCTTTGTATCGGTTGCCGAAGAAGCGGTGGGGAGATGAAGAGGGAGCTTTACTCATGGTTTTATAGGGGAAAAGATGAGTTTGTGCCCATTATTAATAGTGGAAGACACCTAATATAAATAAAATATTTGTTATGAAATGTTAAAATTTTGTATGGCATAAAATAATATTTGAAATTATGTCGTTATATACAATAATTTAATTATTATTAATTGTCTTAACCATTGAAATTCTTTAATTTACATCATTCACTTGCTGAACTTTATTTTTTATATTGTTATTAAGATGAATTGAAATGTTAAAATGGCTTCTACTTTAAGAGCATAGTCATCAAGGTATTTGTTATTCAAATTGACTTTATCTCAAATCAATAATATAAAATTATTTTGAGATAGTTTTTTAACTACTTTCTAAAAGAGCTTTGTAATATAAATTAAACAAAGCCATAGCTATTTATCTCCACTCAAAACATCACAAATTTGTGGCATTTTAAACTTGTTTGTTTTAGATCCCCCATTATCTCAATCATTTCTATAAGTAATTCATATATATATATATATATATATATATATATATATATATATATATATATATATATATATATATATATATATATATATATATATATATATATATATATATATATATATATATATATATATATATATATATATATGCTTTTCTCTAGTTTTGCAACTCTTGTAAGATGGCTAAGAGTCACAAAACTTCCATTTATTACATCTCAATCAAATAATTACAAGCCTTTTTAATTAATACATTCTAGAATATATGATCCTTCCTTTATCATTTTTTAATAATGGATATAAATATTATGTTTTATTTATTGAAGATTACTCGTATTACTGCTAGTACTACTATTAAAATAGGCTTTTGAAGCCCTTTTTTATCCTATAACACTGGTTAAAATACCTACAATCTTCCTAGCAACAGTTCTTAAACCGCTGCACATTCGCCATATTCGTTATTGCTGCAAAAAGCCACTACAAAAAATTCAGGTATTACTGGTGGTCATTACAAGTAATACTTGTGGTTAGATCGACGGTCTTAACCGACGGTTTTGAATAAACCGCCGCTGGAATTAGCGATGGTATAGTAACCGATGGCTAGGGCGCCGATTTTATTTTATACACCGGCAACCAAAGCCGCCGGTTTTAAGTAAATTTTTTTCAACGGTATAAATCATCGGAAAATTGCCAAAAATTGCTCTAAAGTTAGCCATCCAGAGCCTTCCTCTTCACTTCTTTACATTTTTATCACTACAGACGCTCACCTCCACTCTCCTTCATCCTATCGCGATCATGCCTTCCAGAGCAGGAATCTGGCCACCGACAACTTCCCTCCAACCGACGATCTCGCCCTCGCTATGGCAGTCGAGTAAGCTCGCAATCTACCCGCTCCAGGAATCCAAGCCGAACCCCTCTCTTTTCCGGTCAACTTGAGCGCACGCTCCAGAAGAGGCCAAACATCTTCTCTAGCTGTCGGACTCATCCACCTCCTCTACTCTAGTCACCGGCTCTCCTCTTTGTTATAGGTAACTTCCCTAAAAATAGTGATGACCAATGGTAGAAAGAATGATTTCATTAGATGTGAATGGAGTTGCTTTTTGTTGGCTTATATTGGTTAAGAAATGAATGGTTGGTATGTGAGTCTTTCTTTTGATTTATGTTGCATAACTTAAAGATTTATGAGTGAATTTTGGAGGATTATGAGATTGTTGTGTCATTTTTTTTTCAAACATGCATACCATGTGTTTGTAGTAATGCCTATTAAGAAATTTCATACACTTTAACCAAGCAAAGATATTGAGAAAGTATAGCTACTTCTCATTTCTTACATATCTCTTATGAGCTCATGAGTTTTGGGTCAGAACTTATGTATTTGCACGTGATACAAATGATCCCTATGGCTTTTCAAATATTCATGGCTATAACCAACTAGTATTGGGTCTCTTGTACCTAGTAGATATTCTAATCATATTTCCCTTTGAGGTACAATACTTTTAAGCATGCATTTTCAAGTTATTCATTAATTGGGAGAGTAATATCTATGGCCTTTCATACCAATTTATGTATTTACACGTGATACAAATGATCCCTATGGCTTTCTTTTTACTTGTATTAGTTTTGAAATAAATTTGGGTTATGTTTTGCAAGCAAATGAGTATATGCTTTCAGTCTCTTTGTTAAGATATTTGAGAAATCTCTTACTATTATGTGGAGGTCAACCTTAGAGTCTATACCTTGATGTTTTCTTATCCTTAGAGGATGTATCTTTGTCTTTGCTTTTTACTCATGATATTCTTCTTGTTGATAAGACTAGAGAGGGAGTTCAAGGTAAATTTGAATTATGGAAGTGAACCTTAGAGGATGTACATTTGTGTTTGCTTTTTGCTCATGATATTCTTCTTGTTGATTAGTTTAGTGAGGGAGTTCAAGGTAAACTTGAATTATGGAGGTCAACCTTAGAGTCTAAAGGTTTTTGCTTATATAGATCTAAAATTGAATATATGATGTGTAATTTTAGTAGCAATAGATTCTAGTAAGTGAATTGTAACTTTGGGCGATCAAGTCATTAATAAGAGTACATGTTTTAGATATCTTGGTTCTATTGCATCGGGCTTATTCTGCGATAGAAATGTCCCCCTCAAACTTAAGGGAAAATTCTATAAGATGGTGGTGAGACCTACAATACGTTATGGTGCCGAATGTTAGCCATTAAAAGAGAAGCATAATACTGAGCTAAGTGTTGCAGAAATGAGGATGCTCAGGTGGATGATTGGCTTTACCCTTAGAGATAGGATATGAGTCATTAGCAGAGTTTTCCATTTTATCACATAAATTATTTATTTTTTATTATTATATTTATTAGATGGTTGGTGAATGCATTCTAATTCAAGTAAATTACACTTGTTCATTCTACATATCTTCTAATAATTGATTTTATAATTATGGAGTAAAACGTTTGCTTTAACGTCCAAATGACTATCCAAGAAGAGAGATATTTGATGTATAACATATTGTTACCGGGTTGAAGAGTAGTGATAGATGAATTTTACAGGGAGTTGAGATTTTTATTCAAGTTGCATCTCAACTATATTCCTTTAAGTTCAATGAAATATTTAGATGTACATATTTAAAGCATAAAAATCAAGCATTCCTCAAGCCCGATGATGTGAAGATTCATTTATATTGTAGGGTATTTGTTTCAGACTACTAGATTTAGACTTCACATGGTGAGTACGAGCCACACAGAGATACTCATGCCTGTCCATCCACAACTTTTAAACATTTGATGAATATCAAATGACTAAACTGTATGAAGAACTTATTTTTGATGTAGTAAGTTCTAATTTAAGGGCTAGTGTGGAAGAGCCACCAAATATATAAACAAAAAAATTATTTGAGTTACTACATGCAGCTCAAAAACTAATTTGGGATGGTTGCAAAACTCATTCATAATTATTGATTGTAATGAGGATGTTAAGTATCAAAACAAAATATAATATTCCTCGTGATTATTTTAATGACTTCATTGGTCTTCCCAAGGAAACTAATCCAACGAACAAATTAATTTCTTCAGATTTGTACCGAATGAAGAAATTAAAATCCAAGCTGAGTCTCATTGCTATAAAAATTGATTGTTGTATCAATGAATATATGATATACTATAAGGATGATGCAACAAAAGTAAAGACCTGGCCAATATATATAGTGAATGGGTTTAGATTTCATTCCAAGTCATAGAGTGAGGGAAGAAAAATTGAAAATTGTGGAGTATGTGTTAGTGAGAGTACTCAAGAAGAAGATGAGTGCGATTATTATGATATTCTAAATGAGATTTTTGACCTGGACTATCAAGACAAAGATGAGAACTTTATATGTTTATTTAACTATTAATGGTATGATCCAGTATAGAATAAAAGGTATAAGGGTTCATCATGTGTCTGGTTTAGTAAATGTAAAATATAATATAAGATATATGAAGTTTGATCTATTTGTGTTAGCAAGTCAAACTGTTCAAGTTTATTTCAGTAAATATCCCGGTGGTCGTAGGGATAAATAAGATTGGCTAGCTATTATAAAAATAAAAGTACAGGAGATAATTGATCAATAATATATTATAGCAATTACACATCAAGAGGATGAGATATCAAATTGTAGGTCTATTAAAATTGACGAGATACTAACTATAACCCATAAAATTAAAATACAGTTAGAAGATATGAATAATTCAACTAGCTCATCAAGTGAGAATGATGATGAAAGTGAAGATACCTTGGAGAGCAATAATTTTTTTTTTTATTCTGAGTAGTTTTTGTAATTTAGAATTATAGAATTGTATTTTTTGTAATATATTTTATTCTGACTAAAATTATTATGATATACTTATAGAATTGTATTTTTTTTTAAATTAAGTTAATATACATAGCATTCTCTTGCTAAATGTCTCTTATCAAATCTATTTTGAATGTTAATCATTATTGTGTATTATGTAATTCTTTATATTTGTTAGAACTAATTTATCAACATTTTATTTTTTTTTATTTTTACATATGCAAATCTCTATAACCATTACAATTTAATTTTTATATATTACAATGATTTACTAATTACTTCTTTTAATATAAATGGCTTCAAAAGATGATGCTCCTCGTAGATCCTACACTTCAAAATTTTCTCAAAAAAAGTTGAGTGTTGGACCTAACATACCTAGACAGCCTGATGAAAGTGTAGGGAAGAGATAAGTTCCACCAGTTATATCATCACCACCACCACCCAGGAGTCATCAGTAATCCCCTATTGAGCAGGGCCGGGGCTAGTCAGATCCACCTATTACTGGTGTACAACCACCTTTTCTTGGGTACTTCCCTCCTCCGTCGATGAGTCCTTGACTTTTCTCTCTATATAAGGCACATGCAGCTCCATTTTATCCATATTACCCCCCACCAGTATTACAAATTGGTCCAGCCACCATCCCTTACCCTCCTTACCCCCACCAAAAGTATAACCCATATCCAGTGCAGCCAGAACATGGTGGATCATCTACACCAACAGAGGTTGGTGCTGGGGATCCTACAGCTGCAACAAATAAGCATCTATATATTGAGCGTGAGGGCGATACATAAGTTTGCTTTATTTTATTAAGTTTATTGTAATTTGATATGTTATATGTTGCTGACAAAAAATTTAACATGTAACTTCAATCTCTTAAGGCCACCTACCAACAAAAATTGGGACATCATAAGGAGTAAATATGATGCTCCTTATTATGGAAGAAGATCCCAAAGGAAATTAGGGATTTGGGGTTTAGATAATTTTAGGTATATTTATTTAGAATGAATTAAAATATTTTATTTAATTTTTATTAATATTATTTATTATGCCTATATTTTTTTACAAAAAAATTTAGGTGGTTGCCTATGCATAGCATGCAGATTAGAATAAATTTTGAGAGGAGAGTATCGACCTATCTTACGGACAAATTCACGGACATTATAAAGTTTGTGCAGCATCCATTATGTATTAGAGAGGGTGTATGGGCAGATCTAAGTAGATCTTGGGTGAGCCCTGAGTTCACAAAAATAAGAGAGTAGAATAAGCAGAACAGAGCATCTAATTATGGGGATTTAGGAAGCTCCCTTCATATTGGTGGATCTATTTCTCATACTGAATATAGACGATGACTAATAAAAGCTTTCAATTAATTAATAAATATATGTATATTATATTAACTATATATTCTATTTTTAAAAAGAGTTTCTTGGTCGAGAGTCGACACCACTGGAGTTGCATACAAGAACTCACCAATATCAAGCTAACCATCAATGGGTTGATGAGAAAGCTAAGAAAGCTCATGTTAGTATAATTTTTGGAGTTCAAGAATATAAATTTAATAAAAAAATCTCTTTCTAATATCAATTTATTTTATAGATTTATTCTCGTAGGATGATTTTGTACAAGTTCAATAAAGTCGTCAATTTACTGGTGAGGGATCATCTTCAGGATTGATCCAGTATTCTGAGTATCATATATGGTCAGATGTTGTTGGAGGAAGGCAGATGGGGAGGGTATGTGGCTTGGGTTCGCAAGGCTATGCTTATGAGCTACGATCCTATAAAGATGAAAATCAAAAGAAGAAAGAGAAAGAGGTAGACACGGAGGATGATTAGTACTCTTACTTGTTTGATGAGCTTATGGTTTAAACATTTGGTTTGATGAACTTGTTCATTGAAAGTGAGGACTTGGACATATAATTGTGGATTTATATATTATGTTCATTGTAGACTTTATTTGGTTTGATGAGTTTATTTATTTTGATGAACTTTTTTGACTTTATTTATTTACTATGGATTTAATTTCAATGCTATATATGTTGATTTTGGATTATGATTATAGGTTGATTATAGTGGTAAGTTGCCCATATTTATGATAATTGTTCTCTATTTTGTTCAGGTTTATGGAAATTTGAGTAAATAAAGGAGAGGCTATCAATTTTTTTTTAAATGCTACAGGTTTTTGACAGTCAATCGACGGTGTGGCCGCCGGAAACATCAATATCGGATGGCTTATTATAGCAACCAGAAATTTAATAAAGCAGCCACTAAATACCAGCAGTTTACTGATGATCATCGGCGATAACCCGACGGTTTAGCCACCGGTAAAACCTACAGTTTTGACTGTCGGTAAGCTGCTGGTGATTAATCGGTGATTTATCAGCAGTCTCCGACGGTAAACCGATGGTGACCCAGAGATTTAGCCGCCAATAACACTGGCAGTTTTGATGGCCAGTAAGCCGCCGGTGATTAATTGACGGTCACTAGCGCTAGCACCGTCAGAAATTATCGATCATTTAGGCGGTTGAAAAGTCGTTGATAAGTTTAACCACCCAAAATGGACTGCCATAAATCGTACCAACGCGGTTTATTCCGGCGATTTTCGAACCGCTGGCAAACCATCAGTATTTTATGAAACTATCGGAAATCTAACACTAACAGCCGAAAAAAATAGCTGGTAATGCCTAAATTTTTTGTAGTGGGCTTCTGCAGCACTATTTAAAAACTACATTAGATGTAGTTTTTGAGAGCGTTTATTTTAGCAACGATTTTAAGTGCTACAATTCTTCTATATTATAGTGATTTTAACACCTACAAATCTGGACAATGGGTATGTAACAGTGGTTATAACCCCTACGAATCTGAAAATTGAGTATTTAACAACGGTTATAATCGATGCAAGTCATAATGAATCTTTTGCAGTGGTTATAACCTCTGCATTTCTAGCAGATTAAAAAAAAATTTAATCTTTGACATAGCATGAACACATCTGATTCATAACATGTACAAAATTGTATAACATATGTAAACTTCTTTTGGAATACAATGACAGTTTGAGAACATCATGAAAAAAACAATAGTTAATAAATTATTACAAACAAATTAGCATATCGACAATTACATCTCTTTTTAACACTTATTGGGAAAATTGGCTGGACAAAAAATCATTTTTTATCAAAAAATTATAAGGAAGTATAAATAACTCAAAACAAATAAACTAAATATGTACGTGTGTTATGAACTTCCAAACAAAATGGGTTATTAAATCACATAAGGATATTCTTTATCCCCATACTACAAAAATACTCGTAGTCTATGGGAAATAATGAACTTTTGTAATATTTTCCAAAATATGAACCATGTATTAGTTTCAGATCCCAATTTTCCAAAACCACACTTCTCATAAATATAGAAAACTTGCATGAGCTTGAAAGCAACCCACCAGGTACAACAAGAAGTAAACATAACTTCCTTTGAAGTACAAAATAAAGAAGAAAAAAAAGAAAATATTTAATGACATAGTTTCTGAATTAGACATACTTTACCTTAACATCAGCTAAAATTTACAGTAATTTTCTCCAGTCTGTATACTCAAATATATCAAAAGAATGTGTTGTTCTTGTGCTCCAAGTTGGGAAGGAGTGAGGCTGCCAAGCATTACTGAACTTTTCTATTTAGGGTGAAAAAAACACACCTAATTTTTATAATTTTAACTCAAAACTTCTGATAAAATAATAAGACAAAAATATCACAATTATGAAAAGGAGATTACAATCTTCTCTGGATGATATTATCAATTATTGATGAACTATATCCATTTTGGGAAGAGTTGAACATTACAAATAAGATTAAGTTTACAATTTTTTATGTTCAATGTCAAAACTTATATAGAGTTAAGAGAAAAATTCAAAGTAAACATAAAATTATACATATCATGATCATGTGTAACTCTGATAAAATAACAATATAAACATAAACTTAGGCAATGTAACATCAAGCATTGCAACTATAGGACAAATCTACCTTTGACGGCTCCTTGATGCTTAATGGCTCTGCTAGGGCAAAGCCCTAGCCACCTCCCTTCGTTTTTCCTTCCAGTGTTTGTTGTCATGCATCTGCGCTTGGTGCCGAGGTGAGTATTTGTAATTTTTTTTTCTTTTATTACTGCCGTTCACTCGGGCTCTCCATTTGATTCCTTCTTGCATGGCTAGGGAGGAGCCCAAACTGTTGTTTTTTATTTTTTTTTTCATTTTTTGCGTGCTTCTGTTCATTTCTCTTTTATTTTGGATTGGTTTTTTGATGGCCTCATTATAATCCAAGCTTTCTTTCCTATAAGAACCACTCAAAATCCTTCAAAGATGTTTTATCTAGATATGATGGTTTGGTGGTCTTCGATCAGATCTGAAAGTTACTACGCTTATGAGTTTATATTACCAGCAATATGGTTCTCCGAGGGTGAAGTTCTTCATCTAGGTAAGCCTTTTGATTTTTCTTTGGTTAGAAAATTACTTCTCCGAAGGGTGGTGCTAGATTTGATTAGAATTTTTTTTTTAATCTCAAACTATCAGGTGAGTTTTCTATCACTATTTTGGATCAAAGCAATGTTCTTATTAAGCTATCTAACGATCTTGACTATGGTAGGGTATTTGCGCATAGAAATTACTTCATTTTTGGTTGTTTTATGAAGTTGATAAAATGGACTCCCTTTCTTGATCTATTAAAAGAATCTTCGAATGTCCCTATTTTGGTTTCATTTCAGCGACTTTGCCCACATCTTTTTTCTCGTTGCATTCTTTTCAATTTGGTATCAATATTTGGTTGACCACTTCATATGGATAATGCCACTGCTCTAGGTTCTAGGCCGTCCATTGCTCGTATTTTGGTCGATATGGACGTTTCTAAGTCATATCCAAATGCTATTTGGCTTAGTCTTAAAAAATTTGGGTATATTCAACAGGTGATTTTGGAAGGTTTGCTAAGTTTTTGTTCTCATTGTAAAGTTGTGGGTCATAAATTTTTTGAATGTGTTAAATTGCATCACCATTTGAGGAAGTCTGTCATTTATACTCAATCAAATGTTGTTTCTATCCCAAATCTTGTTGTGGTGTCTGAGGCTCTTGCTATTAATGAATTTGAAACATAAATTGCCCTTATTGGGGAGGCCAGGACTTTAGTTTTAAATCATATGAAAATGGATATTGTTCTTATTATTGTTGGGGATTCTAGTAAGGTTCTTTTGAATGATAATATCTCTGATTTTGATAATGTGCATGTTGTTGACCTTGATTTTGTCAAACCTTTGGTCAAGGGGGTCGACCTGGTCTAATTGACCAGGCCAAGCCCTGAGACCCATCCCAGTCAGTTTAGTGGATCAACCTGAGTCTACTGAGCCCATACCCAGGTCCTGGGTCAACCTGGTTGACCAGGTCAACCAGGGTTGACCCAGGTTGACCCATTATGCCCTTTTGAGTCCAAATGAATTTTAAATCAATTTAAACCCATTCTTGGCTCAAACTCTTTATTCCTTGGGTCTAGTTGACTGATTTGAATAAAGCAAACATTGACTTGGTCAACCCTAGCTCTAAATGGGTTAAATTGACCCATTAAATCCCTTAAGAGCCTATTAAGTGCATTTAAAGCCCTATTAATGGTCCCTCATTCAAATGCCATGGAAATCAAGCTTAATTCTCTCAAAATCAACTCTTGATTGAATCTTGTCCGTTCCCTTGGAGTCCATGCATTTAAATACCCATGTTTAGGGTTTCAAGAGGATCTCTTTTGCTCTTGCTCTCTCTAGAGACCTTCCCAACATCTGAGATTCAACAAGAGAACTCCCACAACCTTCCTCCACTACCCTCAAGTCAAACCCGGTGTGTCACACCTTGCCGGCGGCTAGATCTCCGACCAACCGAGGCTATTTCTCTTTCAAGATGATTTCCATTCGATCAAAGGCATTTTGGAGCTTGAGATCAACTAAAGAAATGTACGAGGATAGTCTACAAGTTCAACAAGCCCATTATCTCTCGAATCCACCATGTGGATTAGGTAAAATTGCTAAGCCTAAGTTAGACCACCTAGATTTAAATAGATTTTTAATAGGCGCTTTTTAGACCACTAAACCACTTCCCCATTGATGCTCTTCATGTGTAGATCATATGTTTAAAATTTCATTTTATTTGGTTGAGTAAATCTTGAAAATGAGACATTATATCATTTTGGGTCTCGTGTTCGGGTTCTGCCCGCCAAGGCTTGATCTTGATCATTGATCTCGTGATCAACGGTCAAGATCCCGTTGTTCTGTGGTTCAGAATGATTGCAGATCATGATTCTGCTGATCTATTTTAGGTCCAACCCAATCAGGGCCATTGATCCAATACCGCGCGGATCCAGTAAGGCACTAACGTAGTTAAGTGATTACCGCGTTAGCGATAATTATTGCCTGGGACCACGGAGCCAGTCCTGGGCCGCCAAGTCTCTGACCGCTACCGCGGTTTGAACGGGCCTATATGATCGCGCCATGTGTCCTGGCAGTCGATTTGATATATTAATATTATTTTAAAATCTATTTTAAGTATAAAATTTCCATAATTTGACAAAAATCCAATTTTAATCTAAAAAATATGTATAATATATCATTTCAATCGTATTTTCACCCTCTATTATTTAAAATTAATTTTAATTAAAAATAATATAAATTTTTTGAGATATTAATAAAATAGTAAAAATACTCTTTTATTTAAATTATATTATTATTTTATTTTTAATAATAATTATTATTATCATTATTTTAACTATAGTTATTTATAATAATTATTACTCTAAACTATTTTGTTGTTGATTTTATTATTGTTGTTATTATTATTATTATTATTTTATTGTATCAATAATTAAATATTAATTATTCTAAAATCAATCAATAATTTTAAATGAAATATTATTATGATTATTACTATTATTATGCTATTTTAATTATTACTAATATTTTCAAAATTATTATGATTATTTTATTATCATTATTGTTATTATTACTTTCTTTGATTATTAATTTAAAAACTATTTTTGTTATTATTATTATTACTATTCTAAAAATTATCTACTTATTATTATCATTATTTTTTATTGCTATCTTTATTATTATTATTATTATTATTATTATTATTATTATTATTATTATTTAAATTATTTTATTATGTTAAACTTTATTTATTATTATTATTATTATTTTCTTCTTATTATTATTTTTTATTTTAAGTATTATTTTTATTTTTATTTTAAAAAATATTATAATAAAAAAAACAACATCAAGCCTTTTTCCCACTACGTGAGGTAGGCTACATGAATCTTTTTTTCTCCATTATGTCCTATTAAAAGTCAAATTCTCGTTTACATCTAATAAAGAAAGGTCATTCCTAATATTTTCTAACCAAGTCTTTTTAGGTCTACCCCTACCTTTCTTAACATAAGTCAAATCTAATACCTCTACTCTCCTAATCAGGTCATCGGAAGGCCTCCGTTTTATGTGACCAAACCATCTAAGGCGACTCTCTCTAATCTTATCTTCTACTGGAGCTACTCCAACCTTTTCACGTATATGCTCATTTCGTATCCTATCTCTAAGGGTAAAACCACTCATCCACCTGGGCATCCTCATCTCTGCCACACTTAACTTAGTATTATGCTTCTCTTTTAATGCCTAACATTCGGCACCATAAAACATTATAGGCCTCACTACCATCTTATAGAATTTTCCCTTAAGTTTGAGGGGTACATTTCTATCACATAACAAGCCCGATGCATTCCTCCACTTCAACCATCCAACTTGAATTCTGCTGATAATATCCCCATCTATTACACCATCACTCTGAACAATAAATCCAATATATCTAAAATGTGTACTCTTATTATTGACTTGATCGCCCTCAATAGGTATATTACTACTAAAATTATACTCCATATATTCCATTTTAGATCTACTCAAGCAAAAACCTTTAGACTCTAAGGTTGACCTCCATAATTCAAGTTTACCTTCAACTCCCTCTCTAGTCTTATCAACAAGAAGAATATCATCAACAAAAACCATACACCAAGGTACATCCTCTTGCAAATGTCTAGTGAGAACATCCATGATTAAAGCAAAATGATATGGGCTTAAGGCTGATCCTTGATGTAACCCAACCGAAATAGGGAAATACTTGGTCAAACCACCTTGTGTTTGAACACAAGTAATAGCTCCTGCATACATATCTTTAATTATTTCAATATAACCATTATTAACTCCTTTCTTTTCAAGAACTCTCCATAGCACTTCTCTTGGAACTTTATCATATGCTTTTTCTAAATCAATAAATATCATATGTAGATCCTCCTTATTTTCTCTATATTATTTCTAGATCAAACCTCTTAATAAATGTATGGCTTCCATAGTCGACCTACCCGGCATGAATTTAAATTGATTTTGAGAAACATTAGTATCAAGTCGCAACCTATGCTCCAAAACTTTCTCCCATAGTTTTAAAGTATGACACATTAACTTAATACCTTTATAATTTGCACAATCTTGTGTATCACCTTTATTCTTAAAAATAGAAATTAACACACTCATTCTCCACTCATCTGGCATCTTTTTATTCTTCAAAATAGTATTAAAAAATTTAGTAAGCCAAGAAATTCCTTTATCTCCTAAGCATTTCCACACCTCTATTGGAATATCATCAGGTCCAACAGCTTTTCCACCCTTCATTTTCTTTAAAGCCTCTCTAACTTCAGTTTTACTAATACGCCGATAAAAATAGAAATCCTTATTTTCATTTAGGATGCTAAGGTCACTATAGTCAATATTATTTTCATAATCTTCATTAAAAAGTTTAGCAAAATATCTCATCCACCTTTGCTGAATATCATCTTCTAAGAAAAGTATTATTTGATCTTCATCCTTAATATACTTCACTTGAACTAAATCCTTACTACTCCTATATCTTTGTTTGACTAGCTTATACATATATCTTTCTCCCTCCTTAGTATCTAATCTATTATATAAATCACTAAAAACTAATGTCTTTACATAACATATTGCTTTCTTAGCATCCTTACGAGCCATTTTATATATTTTCCAATTATTAGAATTTTTAAATTAAACCAATTTTTATAACAAAACTTTTTATTTTTAACCTTTTCTTGCACATTTGGATTCCACCACCAACTATTTTTACTAATAAGAGCTTTTCCCTTTGATACTACAATGACATATTTTACAATATTTTTAATATCACTAGTCACTTTTTCTCACATAACATTAGCATCCTCATGCACAGACAAAATCTTAAGATCTAAAATCTTATTCTCAAAAATATTTTTATTAATATTCTTTAAAAGCCCCCATCTAATCCTAAAAAACCATTTTACTTTATTTTTTATTTTATGCCCCTTTATCTTAAAGTCTAAAACTAATAATCAATGTTGGGTACATAAATTTTTACTCAGAATAACTTTATAATCTATGCAATCTAAATGATTTAATTTTCTAATAAGAAAATAATCAATCTGGGTTGTACTATATCCATTTTTATAAGTGATGAGATGCTCATTCCTTTTCTTAAAAAAGGTATTAGCAATTGAAAAATCATAAGCTAAACAAAAATCCAATATGGTCTTTCCACCTTCATTCGTCGTTCCAAATCCATGGCCATCATGAATGCTTTTAAAATCATCTACCTCTCTATCAATATATCCATTTAAATCTCCTCCAATAAAAACTCTTTCTTCAAGAGGTATCTTTTGTATTAATTCTTCTAAGTCATTCCAAAAATTTAATTTAGAATTTATATCCAAACCTACTTGAGGAGCATAAGCACTTATAATATTAACAATCTTATCATCAATAATAATCTTTAAAGCTATAATTCTATTTCCAATCCTATTAATTTTTATAAAATTATCTTTTAAACTCTTATCTATAATAACACCTATACCATTTCTAGTACAACACCTTTATTCTTTTAATAAATAAAATTAATTTTCAAAAGCTTTGTTACTTTAATCTAATTTTATTTAATAATTATTTTAAACATTAATCATTTTTAAATTATTCTTTAAATAGTTTTTAATCATTTAAACTTCGATAATTCATAACAAATTCATTTTAAATTGGATTCCAGCGTGCCATACCTTGTTCTTTTTAGAAAATTATGAAATTTATTTTAAAATTATTTTTAGAAACCAATTTTGCTCTTGCTAGCATATTTCTGTATCATATGATTATTTGATTATTTAAATATTATTTAAATAATTATTATAATAATTATTTTGAAATAAAAACTATTTTCAAACCTTTTTGAAACCTCATTAGGATAGCAAGTGGATCTTGCCTATACTTACATATATTATGAATTAATCTATTTTTATTTATATTATTTTTCAAAATGTATATATATTTATTGGTATTTTAATTATTTTTGAAATTACCTATATTATTAAATCTTTAATATTTGGGCGATCCATCATTTGTGAAATTTTAAACATAAATTGTGCATGTGAAGAGCAATCATGGGGTAATGGATTAGTGAATGAGTGAGTTCCAATCATTCACTAATCACTTTGTTAAGCGCACTTACTTTTCTTTTATCGTACTTTGCATATGTAGGATGCACGAGCACTTAGCTTAGGCTCTCCTAGATCTAAGGACATGATGTATTTACTATTTTTGTGTATTCCTTGCACTGTTATCTCAAAGGTTAGTCCAAAACTTTACTTTGAACCTCTTTAACAAAGCGACACCCTAAGGACAATAATTAAGGACATGTCTAGTGAAATTAGGAAAATTTAAAAAGCTAGGGTAGATCATTGATTGACATGAAAACTTCAACATTTGAACTTAGAGACATTTTAAAAATCTCAGAATTTCCTAAGAATTTTTAGGGCTCTTTAGACCCCTTAATTAAACAACCCTAATTTATCTAATAATTAGGGCCCAATAACTTCTAAAAATTATATGAAATCCTTTTTAACTCAGAAAAATACCCACAATACATCAAATTGTTCAAAATTTAGTGCTTAACCTCTAATAATTAGGGCACCATAATTTGACCTTAATCAGACCCTTAATTAAACTTTAATAAAAACATTACAATTTTGCCCAAATTAGATAATTAAAAATTATTAAAAATTCCAAATATTTCCCAAATACTTGGAAACACCTTATTAGGTAATTTATGACCTTTGGGGTTGATTCCAATTAGTTTGGAGCTAATTTGGATCAAAACTATAAAATCACCCCTAATTAGGCAATTTTAATAATTCATTAATTGCCCAAAACTTCTAAAATTCATATCTTTGATAGGAAACTTCAAATCTAGTAAATCCAAAGCATAACTATTCACCTTAAGGTCTAGTATCTATCTAAAATGTTAGGAATCCCAAACCTAGCCTATTTCCCATAGTGACCTTTTGAACCCCCTCAACCTAGCACCTAGGAGGGCCCGAGACTTTCCAAAATTGGCTAATATAACTTAAACATTAATTATCAATAACCTAAGTATTAAAAATGTATCAACAAACTAAATTAATTGAAATAGACTTTAATTCACTAATATCTAAACTTTAATTGAAATTTCCTTTTATGACCTTCAACAAATTTTAACCTTAGGCAACTTGAATTAATTACCCTACATAGGACTCACCCAAAACCAAACAAGTCTTACACACACATAGAATTGTTTGCTATGGCACCACTTATAGACTTAGGCTAAGTCAGTATTTACTTTTCTTCTGTGTGCCAGACTTTCTATGGTTTTATTGCATGTTGTGAAAAATTGATTGATATGTTTGCTAACTTTTATTGCACTTTGGGAATTTATATTATGGGCGATAGATTACCTATAGATAATGGCCGATATTTTTTTATACTAATGATGCTTTCTATAAGTGACCATGCTCATACAACACTAAATAAAAGGGAGGGAAACTGTCATGATTTAAATACTAATAATATTTTATGCAAGCGCTTCAAAATTGCTCAGCCTCCCTAAGTAAATGAGGGCTAAAAATTATTAAATAATAACAGCTAGAGATGGACTATTTAGCCCTCATAATTAAGAGCATGGTCAAGGATGACTGTGATGAGTACTTTTATTTTCATACAAACTGCTTGTAACATTATAACTACTTGATATTTTTATTAGGATAATCTTATAGGAGAGTCTAGAATTTATTGATTTCAATTAATGTAATAATTTATAATATTTATGAGTGTTGTGAAAATACAAATTTGAATTGGAATATTTTTATCCAACTCAAATTCCAAAAGAAGAAGGCATCCTCAAAGGGGAGAGTCTTCTTCCATTTGGAAGATCGAGTTTGGATGGCTTTTAGATGTCCAAAGAGAAAAAGGCAATACACCCCTAATAGGGGAAATTATCTCTTCATTTGGATATTCAAGCCATGATGAATCCAAGTGAGGGACAGAGATCAGTTCCACCAACTATAATTTCACCACCACCACCTAGGAGTCAGCAACAGTCCCCAAGTAAGCAGGGTGTTGACCTCGTTTTTGTTTTGATCCTTCCTCGAGCACATTCGATTGAGTTGATCGAGCCTCGTCGAGCTAGATTCGAGTCGAATTGATGCTAGTTCGGGTTTGATTATTTTATTGGATTAATTTGGTTGGGTCGAGTCGAGTCTAAGCTAGCATGGATTGAGCTGAATTAGATTTGATTTGATCTTGATCACAACCAAATATATTTTATCTAATCATAATTAAAGGTTAATTGATCATTTTTTTAAAAAAAAAGCAATTTGAATTTCATTCATATATCAAGAAATTAGATCGACGGTCTGGATTGGCCTTGAAGCCCGAGGTTGACAAAAGCCCTAGCCGCGAGCTGCTTGAGGGAGGTTTTTTTCATTTTTTCTCTGGTGTGAGTAGCCGCCTCTCTCAAACTCTCTGGTTCTCAGTTCGCAGAGGAGCTCAGGTGGAAGCTCTCTTATTCTCACCCACTCGCTCTCAAGCTCTCTCTCCCGATTTTCCATTCGGAAAAGTAGCCTAGGAGCTCTCTCTCCCTTTCGTGGGCTCCCTCTCCTCCCCCTTTTGTTTCTCTATCTCGGATCGGCGCCAGGAGAAGGAGACGGGCCGAAGCCCTCTCCTGTGTTTGTAAACTACAGCCAAGGTCGAAGCCTTGCCCCCGTCCGACTCCTCCTCCCGGACCAAACCCGACGCCCCTGCTCCCGTCTCTCCCTCTACATTTGTCCCGTTCAGAATGAGAGGACCCGAAGCCCCTCCCTCTTCTTATGTTTGGACCAAACCCGAAGGCTAAAGTCGCCTCTCCCCAGCCGAACCCGACGACAGATTCGCCCGCCTCTCCGGCCTCAACCGAAACTCATCCCACTTCTTTGGGGTAGGTAAACTCTTCCCCTACTTCCTCTTCCCCTTTTTCTTCTCCTTCTTCTTTTTCTTCCCCTTATACTTCTTCGTCTTCTTGTTACAAAAAAAAATCTGAGAATGAAGTTCGCTTGAGTTGTCCTTCTACATTTATGCATAAATGTCTTCTTGCCATAGTAATTATTGCATGGATTATGAGGACTCTTTTGTGTGTTATTTAGAAGGCTTGATCGAATAGGTGTATAAATCATGGCCTTTTTATGGTGATTCATTTTCTGGGATCTTGCAAGTATTGCACACCAAATGTTTGGTGAAGTGGCATTAAGAGAAAGTCATAGTTATTTATGCTTATATTGAGATTTTATGTGATAGTCTTGCACACATGGATGAGTTTCTCAGAAATCATTAGTTAGAGGTTTTTATGATTTCAAATTGAAGACTCTCATGAGCATCAATTATTTGGTTGGGGAGACTCCAATGTCATCCGCTATGGCTTTTATATATTCATTATGTCCTGCTCTTGCCTCTATTGTGTTGAGACTTGAGAATACCTCATTGTTCAAACTTAATTTCTTGTGGTGATGGCATGGTAATTTGGAGACAACCAAGAATTCCTAAGCACTTGTGTGAATCCATAAAAGTGAAAATTTGGTTGGAGATTATTTTCTTTTATAGTATTTGAAGAGGTGATGTGAATTTTCTCGCTTTGAAGCTTACTTCTATATCCTTAAATAATGAGGAAGGATTGCTCACATGTGCTCGTGAAAATAACTATATATGAGAGGATAGGTTTACTTGTCTTGACATGTTGTGATAGTTCTTGTTCAAAATCAATAATCATTAACATTGAGAGGAAGAGCATGAATAAAGCCTAGTTTCCTTTAGAAGTGTGTGATAATAAAGCATGACCTTCACATAAATTTTTTTTTATATGGCCTTATAGTTGTTGTATATTAGTTGTTTGATGAAATGCCCCTTTGAACTTTGGGAGAAGTTATGAACTTTAAGCCGAGAAGGTCATGAGTTCCTTTAAAAAAAAGGATCTTTGCATAACATGAGAAGTGAGATTCATTGGAAGAATTCCAAAATTTATTTCACATGAAGGAAAGCTATAAGAGTGGCTTTATGTTAAAAAAAATATTTTTGCATTGGAAAACTTTAAAGTTTGCTTCATCATGATGTTGCTCTACGTAAGAAAATTTTATGAGTTTTGGAGAAGTGTTTTCAATCCTTATTCTCACAAGTATAGGATTTCATTGTGAGGTTTATAGAGGGAGCGAGAGAGGTAACTTAGCATATATTTAGAGCTTTATTTGTGACTTTTGAAAATATCTTTTCTATATTTTATTATTTTTCTTAGGTGATGAGCTCTCGATTTACAATATCATATATTTGGCACAAAAGTGTGTTCACGAGTTTAAGTTTGAGCCTCTTCTAAAACTCTTGATGGCATATAATATGAAGATGAAAAGTTTATTGGAGAATATGCATTTGTTTGCTAGATTCAAAATTATGTTGTTATCTTTCTATAAGGAATTGGTGAACCTTGAGGTGCTGTTATGCTTATTGAACTCCCTTCCTTCTTTATTTGCTCAAACTACATGTGAAAGTGGTGTTAGCAAGTGGTTGGAGAGCAATTATTGGGTTTCATAGTTATACAATTTTGATTGGGAGTTTGTCCATTTTTTTTAAGAATTGGCAGGTTTTGAGATACTTTTTATGCTTACTTTAAATCCCGATTCTGGGTTTAATAATGTTCATATGTCATATATTTTGAAGTTTTACTCTTGCTCATGCATGTGGTATAAAAGAGGGATTGACGATTATATAAGTGGTTCCTTTTCTTTTTGAAATTTGAAAGAAGTATGTGGAGGCTTTCCCATTTAATTCTTTTTTTTTTTTTGCCACATGTACCTATACTAAGAATCTTGGTTGTTGAATATTTGTAGACATTGCCTAACTTGTAGCAAATTTTAAATTTTGTGGTTGATTGTGTGGATATTCCTTTTGCTGTTAAACCTGGTTTTTATTTAGCTATTTGGACTCTTATTTATTATGTTTGGAAGGAGAGAAGTGGGAGAAAGTTTGGCATTCACTCTTGCAGGCTTGCTTCAGTGAAACATGTTGTCTGGAAAGCTATTAATCTCAAACTTATTAAATGGAAGCATTGGCAAACCCTTCAGTTGTTATTATGTCAGTACTTTGAATTAAATGGTTTCTATGTGGTATCAATATTTTTATTCGTTTATCTTTTTCAACCTTGATTTTAAAGAATTCCAAGAAAGAATATGAAAATACAAAAATGGAAATGGTAACAGAGATTGAGTTGAGACTCATTTTGCGTGTTGCATCTATCATGAGTCATGGGATCTATTGCGATCAACTGCTAGTCATATGCATAAGAGGAGAAATGTAATTTTGCCCATCTTTGAATATGTATGATTTTATTAGGAAAAGTCTGGTAGAAGTGTAAGAAGTTTTTTTTTTTTTGTTTTTTTTTTTGCTTGTAGCTTCACTTGTAGCATCCAAAATCATCTCATTTATACACCTTTAGTTGCTTGTGGTTATGAGTACTTTTAAAGAGAAGCATGCTACATTAAAATGTTTCTTTGCATAAGTAGAAGTGTAGTTGTTTGGAGTGTTTCTTTGGCATAGCGTGTAGGAAATTTTACGAAAGCTTTGCGAATTGTTTTGCACCGAAAAGTTTTATGATGAGTTTCACGAATTGTTTTATGTTGAGAAGTTTTGCGTCGTGTCTTGTGAATGTTTCATAATGGAAGGCTTTACAATGTCTTCTCATTGAGAAACTTTTCACAAGTTTTACCCCACACCAAACTTAAAAAGCACTTGAATTGTTTTATTTTGTGTTGGGAAGGTTTTGGTAGGTCGTTCATGTAGGACTTTATGTGTAGTCTCATTGGAAAAGTTTTATAATTCTTTTGGAAATTCATGGTCCTACGATTGGCTTTGGGTTGAAAGATTCTTTTGTGTCTTTGTTTGTTTGAAGTGAATGATCTTGTTTATGTGGGCAGTTGTCTTTTTTCTTGCTTGCACTTGTTTTCTAGATGATTTTAGATTAGTGAGTAGTAAGATCATGTATCTGGGTTTTAAGTAAGAGGCCTATTTCGGGTTGCATTTTGGAGGTTTATTTCTTTTTGTCGATTGGAGCTTTATTTAGAGGGTAGTTAAGTTTGTTTGAGTTGAGTCTTATATCAAGTGCTTTGTTTGGATTGCGGGGACAGCAAAGGGCATTGTGAGTGCCTTCTTCCCTATTTGTATCATATCGAATTAGGGAGGAGGCTATTTTAGAGACATGCTTGGCCTCGAAGCATGTCCAATAACAAAATGCCTACATTCCTTTTATTTGTAATTTTCATTCTTTTCTTTCTACTGCATTTTACTTATTATCGTACTCTCATGCATAAATCTCTAAGCTTAGTGACACATGTACGGAAGTCCTAAGAGTTAGAAAATAAAACCTCTTTTAATCCTATAACACTAGTAACATCTAAGGACAAAAAAAAATTAAGGACCGGGTCTTAGATAACATAGACTTAGGATGCATGTTCCTTATAGGATAGAGACATTAAAACCTAAATTTAGTGACACTTTTTCCTAGGTTTAGAGCCTCCTTAATTTATTAATAACCAATCAATCAAATCAACTATAATTCAACTTCTAAAAAAATGTATTAAAACACCTAATCCTTAATTAAACCTTAATTAACATAACAACTACTAAAAATACAAACCTAAAACATAAACTTAAATCAACTTTAACTAATCCCTTAATCAATCTCTAACCAACCTAAAATTTAAAAGATGTAGATTAAATTAGGAGAGTAAATCTAAACTAAAATTCATTAAGCTAAGAATCTTCTAAAATCTAAATCTACTAACTCACCTAAAATTCAATCAAACATTAAGCTAATCTTTTAAAACAAATCAACAAACCTTTTAATACAATTATATCAACTTGGTTTTTAGGATGGACTACTCCGGGCTTTGGGGCTAAGTGTCCTAAGGAGGCTTGGTTTCTCGAGCCTGGTGGCACAACGCCACGAACCAGTTGATAGCAAACTTAATTAATCTAACCCCTTAATTGATAATAAACTGCCTAAATCATCTTTCTTTCTAATTTGTAACTATTGAATAATTCAATCAAATCCTAAAATAAAATCTCTTAAATCAATCTTTTAAAATCAGTCAACAAACCCCTTAATATATAACAATCACTCCAAAGATGAAGTTTATTGGATGGACTACTCCTAGCTACGGGGCTAAGTGTCCTAAGGAGGCCTGGTTCCTCGAGCATGGTGGCACAACGCCACGAATGAATTCGATGGAGTGGCAAAACTTTAAACTTAATTGATTATTAATGATTTGAATCAAACATCATTCGATAATAAATCACCTAATATACCTTTCTTTTCTAATTTATAACCAACAAATAATTCAACAAAAATTGGTTGCCATTGGGTAACCCAGGCCTACGAGGCTATTAAGTTAACCCCAAGGAGGGTGAAATAAATCTCACGGCCTCGGTGTGAAAAAAAGGTGGTAATCAATCAAATACTAAAATAAAATATATAAAAAATCAATACAAAAGTATTAATATTTATACTTAAACCAAAATCCTCCTTCTGCCCTTCAACAAATCAAATGAAATCAATTATAATTAAATTATCTTATACAAGACCTACCCAAACCTACACACTGTTACACACCCTTAGACTTGTTTGATTAGAACAAGACTTTTAGCTCTAGGTTAGGCTTACATTTTATCTTGTTATTCAATGCTTGTTACGTACACATGCTCTATAAATGCAATTATTAAATTTCCTGTTAGCTTTATTAAATTTCATGTTAGTTATATCTTTGTTATTTATCTGCATTTCCTTTCTGAACGGCATTTACGCTCATATATATATTTCTTTGTTATCTTTTCTTGCGAGGTATATTGGAGCTTAATGATCGGGAGCTAAACGGGACTGCTTGCTTATAAGCTTTTAAGTGGCAGCGCCATATATAGTCAGGTATAATTTCTGCAACATGTAAAGTAAATTTTTAATTATATATCGGAACTGCTTCACATCATACACTTCCTGTTAATAGGTATTCTAGCATGTTTAGGTAGCCAGCCTTAGGTTAGTTCACTGACAAAGCTTTGACCCTATAGGTCAAAGCTTGCCCCCCTTCTGTGAGCTCTAGAGACCATTAGGGTCATTTAGGCCTGTAGAGTAGGCCACCTACTTGTGCCATTGGGCATCGTTGTTTTCCCACATGAAGTGGGCATCGCTAGGTTTTTGGCCTTCTGGTTTTGGGTACGATACCCCCTTTTTCTTTCTTTTTTTTTTCTGTGAGCCTTAGAGACCATTAGGGTCATTTAGGCCTGTCGAGTAGGCCACCTATTTGTGCCAGTGAGCATCATTTGAATGCTTTTCTGTGCGGGTACCTTGCCTGGAGGGTATCCTTAGGGTGTGTTTATTTTTTTTTTTTTTTCTGTACTCTGAATGTCATGCATGCATTTGTTTTTATACACCTTACCTCACATTATGCTTCACTTACATACATGCATCACATCAATAGATCTAGGGATATTTTGTATCTGTTTCATGCATCATACATGGCGCTAGGTACATTCTTTCGCATATTGTAGAGTCCCTGATTGAAATCTTTTAAATTACGAATCCTTAATTTCCTAGGATAGAGCCTTCCTATCTTGTATACATATAGAGCGATTTATTGTGTTTAGGATGTTAGCTGGCAGCTCACTCCAGGCAAGCATAAGCCCAGGTTGTATACCCCTCAGTGTGTCTCCTTACATCTGTGTTTTGAGTATATCTTTTCTCTTAGGATAGTAATCTGGTCGTTGATCTTCTAAACTCAAAATTTTAATCATATCTTTATCCATTCAAAAAGTCTAATCATCATTAAAGATAAATAGAAGAGACTCTTTAGAATAAAACTTAGGAACTCTTTTTATGCACCAAATCAAAAAGTGAATAATACACCATCCTTAATCGAGAGTTTTCTTAGACCAAGGTCTAAGATGTAATTAACTATGGGGGCTTGCGCCCGCAGGAAATTGATCCCCACAATCAAATAAACTCTATTCGGTTGTGATGGATCGAATAGGGGAAATCTCGTGAATTTTTGGGTTATAGATATTATTATCCATCGAGGTTGGTAGGTGAAAGCCGCTATCCTCCATGGCTAATCGTATCTATAACTTCATCTGCTCTTCCATCGGCCTGCTTGTGTCGATTGTAAAGGTCTACGACCATTAATTTTATCCTATAGGATAGTGTGATCGTACTCTTTGCATTCGAACCACATGAGCAGAATCCTTTCGGAGACCCACAGATTTTTGGCGACCACGGTGGGACAGGTTTCTCTCTCCATCTTTGGATGTTGTATTATTCATTTCTATAGGTAATCCTAGTTTGGTGCCTAATTTGAGTTCATCTTTTCTACTCCAGTATCTTCTCTTAATCCTTAATGAAGGTTAGATCATTTTAATGTATAAAGATTTAATTAAAATTTTGAGTTTATTAGATCTTTGTTTTTTTTTTATTCTCAAATTCAAATCAAGGTCAATCTATTTCAAGTTAATCTTATTCAAATCAAAATTTCTATATCTATCAATTTCTAGTTGGATTTCTTTTAAGCTTAATCCTGATCCATCTCATTTCAAATGAGAATATTTATTCTATCCTTGATTATATATGCTTGACATAAACTCTAATCTTGATCATGTCCTTAATATGAGCTTCTTTAGACTTGATTTTGATTGATATCAGTCCAAATAGAAATCAAAATGTTATTTTCCATGGAAGGATCCTTAAATTTGACATATATGAATTTTTCAAAGGAAAACTTAATTTGAGAAAAATTTGAAAATTTAAGGTAAAAGATAAAACTTTAAAGGAAATTTCTTTTAGAAAGTAAGTGACTTATCTTTCTTAATATAAATTTACCTACTTTTTATTTAAAAAATAAAGTGTTGGATGACTCCTTTAAACACTTAAAGAGAATTTCTTTTAATGATCCATAAAAAAAGAGCATGTCTCTCCCTTCCATTCCTTGTGTGTGATGATTTCATTTTTGAACTCAAATCTATATCAAAACGAAATTAAATTTAGAAATGAAAATTTTCTCCGTTAGCTAGCAATTTTCTATCTCATAGGTGTCATTTGCATGCTTATGAATTTAATTCAAAATTTTCTTAATTGAGTTGTTCATTCTTATCATAGGATCGGGTTTGTTTTGTGAATTGTTCTTCCTTACATAAGAGAGTGAGTTTTTTTCTCTTATGTTTGGAAGATAATTTCACAACTGAGAATGTATTATTTTAGAGATTTAGAAAGAAAGTCAATTACAAAAAATAAAAAGATGCGCAAAGCGCCAAAAAAATGAAAGATGCACAAAGTGCATCAAAAGTGAAAAGATGCGCAAAGCTCCAAAAGTTAAAGATACACAAAGTGTATCAAAAGTGAAAAGAAGCACAAAGTGCCAAAAAATTTACAAAGCAGGCATAAAATGAGCCTAAAATGAAGGTGTAAATGGCTTTCCTTTCTTGGAAATCTCTAAACCTCAGAAAATTCATGTGTCCTTTGATATTTTTGATACTTGAGTTTGAAAATGATGACTTTGAATTCATATTATGCATTAACATTCTATTAGATATAAAAATATTCTTCATGCAAGAAGATAGAGAAGATTCAATTTCTTTATCTAATTTAAATCTTTTTGGATCAGATTTTAGTTCAAATAATGCTTATCTAAGGGAGAGAGCCCAGATTGGCTTGTAGGGAGCTTAAACTGGGTTAGCAAAATTTCAAATCCATAATATTTTTGGGTTTAGATGGAGTCAACCCATCTCTTATGTCATTTTGATTGGACCAAAATAATCAAGAGGTAAATCTTTCATTTTGAAAAATAATACTCTTACTTTTTGATAAAAATTTCTACTCTTAAAAAAAATATGTGAATCAAACTTATCTCAATTAATTGATGTGTGTTTAACATCTCTTAGTGTCTTTACTATTGAGTGTGTTTAAATGCCCATCTTATTCTTTTGAAAAATTTATGTATGAAAATTTTTGGACCCCAATATTTGATTATAAATCATTCTTAAGGACTGATATGATATTCCTTTTATTGCACTCTCATTTTCTCTTGAAATCATGGTTGTTTTGCTTAGAAATAATTGTTTGGCGTGCATTTTATTCCCTTGATATCTTTATGCCGCCATCTCTTGTTTGGGAACCATTTTCCCATTCAAGTTGTATGTTTTGCTTGCTTATTTGGGAGCCACTCTCCCATTCAAGTAGCTGTTTGTTTTGTTCACTTATTTGGGAGCCACTCTCCCATTCAAGTAGTTTGTTTTGTTCACTTGTTTGGGAGCCACTATCCCATCCCATTCAAGTTGTTGGTGCTTCACTTGTTTTGGAAGTCACTCTTCCATTCAAGTTCTGATTTCATTGCTCAGTTGGGTTCATCCCCTTGGATCTTTCTATGTGATTGTTCTATTATGCTCCTCCTCATATTGATATCTTGATGACTTTATCTTGATTTGCATAAGACTATACATCTTCATTACTTGTCATTTTTCCTCCACGGACAGATCCGTAGGAGAGATTTCTCATTCGATTTCTGGTGGATTTCTTTGTTCAAGAGATCCCCTTTCGCCACTTTACTTCTTTTTCGCTCTTTGTTCTGCCGTTTTGAATATGGTTAGGCAAACATTGAGTAATCATCATTCACCGTTTCAAATATGGTCAGGTGGATGTTGGATCCTTTTTCTCACTTTTGCCCTGCTGTTGCGAATGTGGTCAGGCGGGCATTAGACCTCTTTGGGAAGCTCTTTATTCGTTGTTGCGAATATGGTCAAGTGGATATTGAGCTGTTCTCATTCGCCGTTGCGAATATGGTCAGGCGAATGTTGAACCCCCTTTCTCTTTCTCCCTTTGTCTCGCTGTTTCGATCTGGTCAAGCGAACATTGGGTTGTCCTCATTCACTATTTTGATCTGGTCAGGTAAATGTTGGACTTTATCTTTTGTCCCACCATTGCAATTTTGGTCAGGTGGACATTAGACTTTTGGGAGGGCTCATTATTCGTTGTTGCGAATATGGTCAGGTGGATTTTGAGCCATTCTCATTCGCTGTTGCGATCTGGTCAGGCGAATGTGAACTCCCCTTTCTAATTGAGAGAGCCGACAGAGTCTCTGGGAGGCATTCCTCACTACTCTTTTCTCTTTTGTCCCACCGTTGCGATTTTGGTCAGGTGGACATTAGACTTTCGGGAGGGCTCATTATTCACTGTTGCGAATATGGTCAGGTGGATTTTGAGCCATTCTCATTCACTATTTCGATCTGGTCAGGCGAATGTTGAACTCCCCTTTCTGTTTGAGAGAGCTCGACAAAGTCCCTGGGAGGCATTCCTCACTACTCTTTTCTCTTTTGTCCCACCGTTGCGATTTTGGTCAGGTGGACATTAGACTTTTCTTGGACCCTTGTTTTGTCGTTTCGAATATGGTCAGGTAAACATTGGGTCATCCTCATCTGCCGTTTCGAATATGGTCAGGTGGATGTTGGATCTCTTTTCCCTCTGTTCTGCTGTTTCGATCTGGTCAGGCAGACAGTTGATTCTTTACATGTCTTACTCTTGTTCACTATTTCGATCTGGTCAGGTGAGCATTGAGTTTTCTCTTTCACTGTTTCGATCTGGTCAGGTAAATGTGGGACGTTTCTCTCTTTCCTTCTGTTCTGCTGTTTCGATCTGGTCAGGCAGACAATCGATTCCTTACTTTACTCTTGTTCACTGTTTCGATCTGGTCAGGTGAGCATTGAGTTTCCCCATTCACTATTTTGATCTGGTCAGGTGAATGTGGGACGTTTCTCCCTTTCCTTCTATTCTGCTATTTTGATCTGGTCAGGCAGACAGTCGATTCCTTACTTTACTTTTGTTCACTGTTTTGATCTGGTCAGGTGAGCATTTAGTTTCCCCATTCACTGTTTCGATTTGGTCAGGTGAATGTGGGATGTTTCTCTCTTTCCTTCTGTTCTACTGTTTTGATCTGGTCAAGCAGACAGTCGATTCCTTACTTTACTCTTGTTCACTGTTTCGATCTGGTCAGGTGAGCACTGAGTTTTCCCCATTCACTTTTTCGATCTGGTCAAGTGAATGTGAGATGTTTCTCTTTCTCCTTATGTTCTGTTGTTTCAATCTGGTCAGGCAGACAGTCGATTCTTTACTTGTCTTACTCTTGTTCACTGTTTTGATCTGGTCAGGTGAGCATTGAGTTTTCCCCATTCGCTGTTGCGAATATGGTCAGGTGGATGTGGGACCCCCTCTTTCTTTCTCCTTCTGTTCTGCTGTTTCGATCTGGTCAGGCAGACAGTTGGCTCTTCCCTTTTCTTACTCTTTACTCACTATTTCGAATGTGGTCAAGTGAGTCTTGAGTTTTTCTCCATTCACTAATTCGATCTGGTCAGGTGGATGTGGGATCCTTCTCCCTTTTCTCTATGCTGCTGTTGCGATGTGGTCAGGCAGATATATGATTTCCTTATTTTTTTATTATTCTTCCTTACTTCCTTATGGTTATTACTCTTTGATATTTGCTATAATTTTCAAGTGATGATTGAATCTGTTCCTCCTTGCATCATCATAGACATGTGCTCTAGGTGATTGTTGAATCTTCCTCGGTTCTTTATGAATTTGTTTCAATTCTGCTCATGTGAGGATAGTATCCCTCCTTCTATTATGCTATTGTGATTAGGCAGATAGTTCAGTTTCTTTTCTTGGCTCTTTCTCACTACCTTGGGTTAGTTAAGTGAGCATTGAGCCTTCTGCGTTCATCGTTTCGATTTGGTCAGATGAATATTGTGTTTCTTTCCTTCTTCTGTCCCACCATGTTTGCATGATTGGGTGAGCATTATATGAATAGATTATTGTTGTGTGACTGTATGATCATTATATGATTTGATGACTATTGCTTGATTATGTGAGCATATCATTGAGTGATTATTGCATGATCGTGTGAATCTTTGTATGATTATATGATTGCTATTGTTTGCTTATCATGTGGTTTGATAATCATTATGTGACTAGATGATTATTAAGTGATTATATGAATATCATACAGTTATGTGTTTATGACTTGATTGTATGTTATTAGATGACCGCATCACTATTGCATGATTAGATGATAGTTACATTGTTGTGTGATCATAATAAAGATTGCTTGATTATTGTGTAAGTGCATGATCATTGCATTATTATATGATTATTGATGACCATTACACGATCATTCGCTCATTATTATATGGTTTGTTATGATTAGATGTGTATCGTATATTTATCGCATGGTTGTGTGACTATTATGTGATAGAATGAGTATGATATGATTTACCTATTACTATGTGATTAAGTGATTATAACATTAATGCATGATAATTGCTTGATTATATGATGTTATGTGAATGTATAACTATTGAGTGATTTGATAATGGTTGTACAAATGAATATTCATCCCATGATTATATATTTGCATGAGCATTGTGTGATTGTGTGATCATAGCATGGTGGGACACTTGTTGCATTCTTGTTGCATGATTGTATGCTTCTCAATTCTCTTTAGCTAGTTTTAGGATTCTTCCTAGCGGGTCATTCTATTTTGATCGTAGGATGGCATCTTCCTAGCGAGTCTTTCTATTTTGATCGTAGGATTGCATCTTCTTGGTGAAATCTTGTTCATGGTTGTTCGGTTGTACCATCCTAGAGATAGGGAGGTCAACGCCAACATGTGTGATTCACCCATTGTTCACCGCACCTGTTGGGGTGGAGTTTGTTGACCTCGTTTTTGTTTTGATCCTCCCTCGAGCACATTTGATTGAGTTGATCGAGCCTCGTCGAGCTAGATTCGAGTTGAATTGACGCTAGTTCGGGTTTGATTATTTTATTGGATTAATTTGGTTGGGTCGAGTCGAGTCTAAGCTAGCATGGATTGAGCTGAATTAGATTTGATTTGAGCTTGATCACAACCAAATATATTTTATCTAATCCTAATTAAAGGTTAATTGATCGTTTTTTTTTTTTAAAAAGCAATTTGAATTTCATTCATATATCAAGAAATTAGATCGACGGTCTGGATTGGCCTTGAAGCCAGAGGTTGACAAAAGCCCTAGCCGCAAGCTGCTTGAGGGAGGTTTTTTTCATTTTTTCTCTGGTGCGAGTAGCCGCCTCTCTCGAACTCTCTGGTTCTCAGTTCGCAGAGGAGCTCAGGTGGAAGCTCTCTCATTCTCACCCGCTCGCTCTCAAGCTCTCTCTCCCGATTTTCCATTCGGAAAAGTAGCCTAGGAGCTCTCTCTCCCTTTCGTGGGCTCCCTCTCCTCCCCCTTTCGTTTCTCTGTCTCGGATCGGCGCCAGGAGAAGGAGACGGGCCGAAGTCCTCTCCTGTGTTTTCAAACTACAGCCAAGGCCGAAGCCTTGCCCATGTCCGACTCCTCCTCCCGGACCAAACCCGACGCCCCTGCTCCCGTCTATCCCTCTCCATTTGTCCCGTTCGGAACGAGAGGACCCAAAGCCCCTCCCTCTTCTTCCGTTTGGACCAAACCCGAAGGCTAAAGTCGCCTCTCCCCAGCCAAACCCGACGACGAATTCGCCCGCCTCTCCGGCCTCAACCGAAACGCATCCCACTTCTTTGGGGAAGGTAAACTCTTCCCCTACTTCCTCTTCCCCTTTTTCTTCTCCTTCTTCTTTTTCTTCCCCTTATACTTCTTCGTCTTCTTGTTACAAAAAAAATCTGAAATGAAGTTCTCTTGAGTTGTCCTTCTACATTTATGCATAAATGTCTTCTTGCCATAGTAATTATTGCATGGATTATGAGAACTCTTTTGTGTGTTATTTAGAAGGCTTGATCGAATAGGTGTATAAATCATGGACTTTTATGGTAATTTATTTTATGGGATCTTGCAAGTATTGCACACCAAATGTTTGGTGAAGTGGCATTAAGAGAAAGTCATAGTTATTTATGCTTATATTGAGATTTTATGTGATAGTCTTGCACACATGGATGAGTTTCTCAGAAATCATTAGTTAGAGGTTTTTATGCTTTCAAATTGAAGACTCTCATGAGCATCATCTATTTGGTTGGGGAGACTCCAATGTCATCTGCTATGGCTTTTATATATTCATTATGTCCTGCTCTTGCCCCTATTGTGTTGAGACTTGAGAATACCTCGTTGTTCAAACTTTATTTCTTGTGGTGATGGCATGGTAATTTGGAGACAACCAAGAATTCCTAAGCACTTGTGTGAATCCATAAAAGTGAAAATTTGGTTGGAGAGTATTTTCTTTTATAGTATTTGAAGAGGTGATGTGAATTTTCTCGCTTTGAAGCTTACTTCTATATCCTTAAATAATGAGGAAGGATTGCTCACATGTGCTCGTGAAAATAACTTGATATGAGAGGATACGTTTACTTGTCTTGACATGTTGGGATAGTTCTTGTTCAAAATCAGTAATCATTAACATTGAGAGGAAGAGCATGAATAAAGCCTTGTTTCCTTTGGAAGTGTGTGACAGTAAAGCATGACCTTCACATAAATTTGTTTTATATGGCCTTATAGTTGTTGTATATTAGTTGTTTGATGAAATTCCCCTTTGAAGTTTGGGAGAAGTTATGAACTTTAAGCCGAGAAGGTCATGAGTTCCTTTAAAAAAAAAGGATCTTTGCATAACATGAGAAGTGAGATTCATTGGAAGAATTCCAAAATTTATTTCACGTGAAGGAAAGCTGTAAGAGTGGCTTTATGTTAAAAAAAAAATTTTTGCATTGGAAAACTTTAAAGTTTGCTTCATCATGATGTTGCTCTACGTCAGAAAATTTTATGAGTTTTGGAGAAGTATTTTCAATCCTTATTCTCACAAGTATAGGATTTTATTGTGAGGTTTATAGGGGGAGCGAGAGAGGTAACTTGGCATATATTTAGAGCTTTATTTGTGACTTTCGAAAATATCTTTTTTATATTTCATTAGTTTTCTTAGGTGATGAGCTCTCGATTTACAATATCATATATTTGGCACAAAAGTGTGTTCACGAGTTTAAGTTTGAGCCTCTTCTAAAACTCTTGATGGCATATAATATGAAGATGAAAAGTTTATTGGAGAATATGCATTTGTTTGCTAGATTCAAAATTATGTTGTTATCTTTCTATAAGGAATTGGTGAACCTTGAGGTGCTGTTATGCTTATTGAACTCCCTTCCTTCTTTATTTGCTCAAACTGCATGTGAAAGTGGTGTTAGCAAGTGGTTGGAGAGCAATTATTGGGTTTCATAGTTATACAATTTTGATTGGGAGTTTGTCCATTTTTTTTAAGAATTGGCAGGTTTTGAGATACTTTTTATGCTTACTTTAAATCCCGATTCTGGGTTTAATAATGTTCATATGTCATATATTTTGAAGTTTTACTCTTGCTCATGCATGTGGTATAAAAGAGGGATTGACGATTATATAAGTGGTTCCTTTTCTTTTTAAAAAATTGAAAGAAGTATGTGGAGGCTTTCCCATTTAATTCTTTTTTTTTTTTTTTGCCACATGTACCTATACTAAGAATCTTGGTTGTTGAATATTTGTAGACATTGCCTAACTTGTAGCAAATTTTAAATTTTGTGGTTGACTGTGTGGATATTCCTTCTGCTGTTAAACCTGGTTTTTATTTAGCTATTTGGACTCTTATTTATTATGTTTGGAAGGAGAGAAGTGGGAGAAAGTTTGGCATTCACTCTTGCAGGCTTGCTTCAGTGAAACATGTTGTCTGGAAAGCTATTAATCTCAAACTTATTAAATGGAAGCATTGGCAAACCCTTCAGTTGTTATTATGTCAGTACTTTGAATTAAATGGTTTCTATGTGGTAGAAATATTTGATTCGTTTATCTTTTTCAACCTTGATTTTAAAGAATTCCATGAAAGAATATGAAATACAAAAGTGGAAATGCTAACAGAGATTGAGTTGAGACTCATTTTGCGTGTTGCAACTGTCATGAGTGTTGGGATCTGTTGCGATCAACTGCTAGTCATATGCATAAGAGGAGAAACGTAATTTTGCCCATCTTTGAATATGTATGATTTTATTAGGAAAAGTCTGGTAGAAGTGTAAGAAGTTTTTTTTTTTTTTGGCTTGTAGCTTCACTTGTAGCATCCATCTCATTTATACACCTTTAGTTGCTTGTGGTTATGAGTACTTTTAAAGAGAAGCATGCTACATTAAAATGTTTCTTTGCATAAGTAGAAGTGTAGTTGTTTGGAGTGTTTCTTTGGCATAGCGTGTAGGAAATTTTACGAAAGCTTTGCGAATTGTTTTGCACCGAAAAGTTTTATGATGAGTTTCACGAATTTTTTTATGTTGAGAAGTTTTGCGTCGTGTCTTGTGAATGTTTCATAATGGAAGGCTTTACAATGTCTTCTCATTGAGAAACTTTTCACAAGTTTTACCCCACGCCAAACTTAAAAAGCACTTGAATTATTTTGTTTTGTGTTGGGAAGGTTTTGGTAGGTCGTTCATGTAGGACTTTATGTGTAGTCTAATTGGAAAAGTTTTATAATTCTTTTGGAAATTCATGGCCCTACGATTGGCTTTGGGTTGAAAGATTCTTTTGTGTCTTTGTTTGTTTGAAGTGAATGATCTTGTTTATGTGGGAAGTTGTCTTTTTTCTTGCTTGCACTTGTTTTCTAGATGATTTTAGATTAGTGAGTAGTAAGATCATGTATCTGGGTTTTAAGTAAGAGGCCTATTTCGGGTTGCATTTTGGAGGTTTATTTCTTTTTGTCGATTGGAGCTTTATTTAGAGGGTAGTTAAGTTTGTTTGAGTTGAGTCTTATATCAAGTGCTTTGTTTAGATTGTGGGGACAGCAAAGGGCATTGTGAGTGCCTTCTTCCCTATTCGTATCATATCGAATTAGGGAGGAGGCTATTTTAGAGACATGCTTGGCCTCGAAGCATGTCCAATAACAAAATGCCTACATTTCTTTTATTTGTAATTTTCATTCTTTTCTTTCTATTGCATTTTACTTATTATCGTACTCTCATGCATAAATCTCTAAGCTTAGTGACACATGTACGGAAGTCCTAAGAGTTAGAAAACAAAACCTCTTTTAATCCTATAACACTAGTGACATCTAAGGACAAAAAAAAATTAAGGACCGGGTCTTAGATAACATAGACTTATGATGCATGTTCCTTATAGGATAGAGACATTGAAACCTAAACTTAGTGACACTTTTTCCTAGGTTTAGAGCCTCCTTAATTTATTAATAACCAATCAATCAAATCAACTATAATTCAACTTCTAAAAAAATGTATTAAAACACCTAATCCTTAATTAAACCTTAATTAACATAACAACTACTAAAAATACAAACCTAAAACATAAACTTAAATCAACTTTAACTAATCCCTTAATCAATCTCTAACCAACCTAAAATTTAAAAGCTGTAGATTAAATTAGGAGAGCAAATCTAAACTAAAATTCATTAAGCTAAGAATCTTCTAAAATCCAAATCTACTAACTCACCTAAAATTTAATCAAACATTAAGCTAATCTTTTAAAACAAATCAACAAACCTTTTAATACAACTATATCAACTTGGATTTTAGGATGGACTACTCCGGGCTGCGGGGCTAAGTGTCCTAAGGAGGCCTGGTTCCTCGAGCCTGGTGTCACAACGCCACGAACCAGTTGATAGCAAAATTAATTAATCTAACCCCTTAATTGATAATAAACTGCCTAATTAATCTTTCTTTCTAATTTGTAACTATTGAATAATTCAATCAAATCCTAAAATAAAATCTCTTAAATCAATCTTTTAAAATCAGTCAACAAACTCCTTAATATATAACAATCCCTCCAAAGATGAAGTTTATTGGACGGACTACTCCGAGCTGCGGGGCTAAGTGTCCTAAGGAGGCCTGGTTCCTCGAGCATGGTGGCACAACGCCACGAATGAATTCGATGGAGTGGCAAAACTTTAAACTTAATTGATTATTAATGATTTGAATCAAACATCAATCGATAATAAATCACCTAATATACCTTTCTTTTCTAATTTATAACCAACAAATAATTCAACAAAAATTGGTTGCCACTGGGTAACCCAGGCCTACGAGGCTATTAAGTTAACCCCAAGGAGGGTGAAATAAATCTCACGGCCTAGGTGTGAAATAAAGGTGGTAATCAATCAAATACTAAAATAAAATATATAAAAAATCAATCCAAAAGTATTAATATTTATACTTAAACCAAAATCCTCCTTCTGCCCTTCAACAAATCAAATGAAATCAATTATAATTAAATTATCCTATACAAGACCTACCCAAACCTACACACTGTTACACACCCTTAGACTTGTTTGATTAGAACAAGACTTTTAGCTCTAGGTTCGGCTTACATTTTATCTTGTTATTCAATGCTTGTTACGTACACATGCTCTATAAATGCAATTATTAAATTTCTTGTTAGCTTTATTAAATTTTCTGTTAGTTATATCTTTGTTATTTATCTGCATTTCCTTTATGAACGGCATCTACGCTCATATATATATTTCTTTGTTATCTTTTCTTGCGAGGTACATTGGAGCTTAATGATCGGGAGCTAAACGAGACTGCTTGCTTATAAGCTTTTAAGTGGCAGTGTCATATATAGTCAGGTATAATTTCTGCAACATGTAAAGTAAATTTTTAATTATATATCGGAACTGCTTCACATCAGACACTTCCTGTTAATAGGTATTCTAGCATGTTTAGGTAGCCAGCCTTAGTTTAGTTCACTGACGAAGCTTTGACCCTATAGGTCACAGCTTGCCCCCCTTCTATGAGCCCTAGAGACCATTAGGGTCATTTAGGCCTCTAGAGTAGGCCACCTACTTGTGCCATTGGGCATCGTTGTTTTCCCACACGAAGTGGGCATCGCTAGGTTTTTGGCCTTCTGGTTTTGGGTACGATACCCCCTTTTTCTTTCTTTTTTTTCTGTGAGCCTTAGAAACCATTAGGGTCATTTAGGCCTGTAGAGTAGGCCACCTATTTGTGCCAGTGGGCACCGTTTGAATGCTTTTCTGTGCGGGTACCTTGCGTGGAGGGTACCCTTAGGGTGTGTTTATTTATTTATTTATTTTTTCTGTACTCTGAATGTCATGCATGCATTTGTTTTTACACACCTTACCTCACATTATGCTTCACTTACATACATGCATCACATCAATAGATCTAGGGATATTTCGTATCTAATTCATGCATCATACATGGCGCTAGGTACATTCTTTCGCATATTGTAGAGTCCCTGATTGAAATCTTTTAAATTACAAATCCTTGATTTCCTAGGATAGAGCCTTCCTATCTTGTATACATATAGGGCGATTGATTGTGTTTAGGATGTTAGCTGGAAGCTCACTCTAGGCAAGCATAAGCCCAGGTTGTACACCCCTCAGTGTGTCTCCTTACATCTGTGTTTTGAGTATGTCTTTTCTCTTAGGATAGTAATCTGGTCGTTGATCTTCTAAACTCAAAATTTTAATCATATCTTTATCCATTCAAAAGGTCTAATCATCATTAAAGATAAATAGAAGAGACTCTTTGGAATAAAACTTAGGAACTCTTTTTGTGCACCAAATAAAGAAGTGAATAATACATCATCCTTAATCGAGAGTTTTCTTAGACCGAGGTCTAAGATGTAATTAACTACGGGGGCTTGCGCCCGCAGGAAATCGATCCCCACAATCAAATAAGCTCTATTCGGTGCTGATGGATCGAATAGGGGAAATCTCATGAATTTTTGGGTTATAGATATTATTATCCATCGAGGTTGGTAGGTGAAAGCCGCTATCCTCCATGGCTAATCGTATCTATAACTCCATCTGCTCTTCCATCGGCCTGCTTGTGTCGATTGTAAAGGTCTACAACCATTTTATCCTACGGGATAGTGTGATCGTACTCTTTGCATTCGAACCACATGAGCAGAATCCTTTCGGAGACCCACACAGGGTCAGGGTTAGTCAGATCCACCTGTTGTTATACCACCACCCTTGCTTGGCTATTTCTCTCCTCCATCGATGAGTCCTCACTTTCTCTCTCCAAATCAGACACATAAAGTTCTATTCTATCCATATTATCCCCCACCATC
Source organism: Dendrobium huoshanense (assembly GCA_016618105.1). Classification (NCBI taxonomy): domain Eukaryota; kingdom Viridiplantae; phylum Streptophyta; class Magnoliopsida; order Asparagales; family Orchidaceae; genus Dendrobium; species Dendrobium huoshanense. Next base: position 79,219,597 of record CM028359.1, on the reverse strand, counting down.
ATCATAAGCAGTAGGTCCATCCACTGGTCCTTACCCCTACCCATATTATTACCCATATCCGATGCAGCCAGAACATGGTGGACCATCTAGACCAGCAGAAGTTGGTGCTGGGGATCATGCAGTTGCAGCAGATAAGCGTCAATATATTGAGCTTGAGGATGATAAGTAAGTTCAGTTTATGTTGTTAACTTTATTGTATTTTGATATATTATATGTTATTGATAAAAAAATTAACCTACAGCTTCAATCCTTCAAGGCCACTGACTCATAAGATTCAGGATATTATAAAGAACAAATATGATGCTCCTTACTTATCATGAAAGAAGATCCCAAAGGAGATAAGGGATATGTGGTTTGAAGAATTTTAAGTAAACTTATTTAGCATGAATTCAAATCTTTGATTTAATTTATATTAATATTTTCTAAAATGCCTACATTTTTTACATAAAGAATTTAGATGGTTGCCTAAGCATAGCACGAAGATCAGAACAAATTTTGAGAGGAGAGGAGTGACCCGTCTCAGGGACATGTTCACGGACATTAGAAACTCTAGGCAGTGTCCAAAATGGATTGGAGAGGGCGTATGGGCAGATCTGAGTAGAGCTTGGGTGACCTCTAAGTTCATAAAAATAAGAGACCAGAATAAGCAGAACAAAGCATCTGACTCTGGGGGTTTAAGAAGCTCTCTTCATACTGGTGGATCTGTTCCTCATACGAAATATAGACGATGACTGGTAAAAGTTTTAAATTAGTTTATTAAATATATTTATATTATTATAACTATATCTTATATTTTTAGAAACAGTTTCTTGGTCGGGAGCCAACACTGTTGGAGTTGCATACGAGAACTCATCAACATCAAGCTGACCATCAGTAGGTTGATAAAAAGGCTAAAAAGGCTCATGTGAGTATAATTTTTTGGAGTTTTGAAATAGAAATTTATTTTAATAAAACCAATTATAATATCAATATATTTTACAGATTTATTCTCGCGGGATGATTTTGTACGAGTTCGGGAAAGTCGTCAGTCCACTGGTGAGGGATCATCTTCAAGTTCGACCTAGATTTCTGAGTATCATACATAGTCATATGTTGTTGGAGAAAGATAGAGGGGGAGGGTATATGGCTTAGGTTCGTAAGGCTATGCTTATGAGGGCAGTTCATCCACCTCAGCATTTTATGATCCAAGTGGAGCTGAAAAAACTGTAAGCCAAAGGATTGCAGCACTGATGGGAGATATAGAAGAGATGAGAAAAGTTCAAAAAGAAATGCATGCAGAGCTGCGATTCTACAGAGATGAAAATCAAAGAAAGAAAGAGCAAGAGAAAGAGCAGCCACATGCATCTCCAGACAGTAAGGATATAGATAAGGATTAGCACTCTTTTATGTTTGATGAACTTATGATGATCTGATTGTAAACTTATTTTGTTACGAATTTATTTGGTATAAATTTTTTCTTTAGTTATGAACTTATGAGCTTAGTTATGAAATTATTTGGTTTCACTTATTATTTTGTTTGAATTAACTTATGAATATATTTATGATAATTGTTATGATTAACTATAGTGGCGTGTTGCCCAATATTGTTATGATTGTTGTATTTTTATGCAAGTTTAGAGTTTAGGGTGAAAATCCCTCAAATAAAGGGGAGGCTATCAATTTTATTTTTAGATGCTATAGGTTTCCGGTGGCCAACAGACGATTTGTTCACCGGAAACTACGATACCAGACGGCTAATTGACGCCGCCGGAAATTTACTCCAACCGCTTATAAATCTAAAATACCTGACAACTAATTGATGCCGCCGAAAATTTACTCCAACCGCCAGTATTTACTGGCTGTTTACTGATGGTCGAACAGTGGTATTTACGGCTAATTGATACTATTATCGGGGGCGTATCGCCGGTCTATACGATAATAACGATGATGTTAGTATCGGTGATTTCATGGCCGATACGCCGCCAGTAAAAACACTGGCGCTACGGCTGGTGGAAGATAAATGACAGTAACAACCACCGGAAAACTGCCGGTGAAGGACACCGCCAGAAAAACACAGCCAGTAATGGTTTTCAGCACCATTTTTCTCTGCAGTTTTTTAACCACCAAAAAGCCACTGGTAGTTTACGTAACTGCCGGAAAACAAGTGTAAACCACTGGAAAAAACTGCCAGTAATGAGTGATTTTCCTATAGTGAATCAGCTCGGCGGGAAGGAAATGACAGCCCAAGAAGGTGTCCGGACGGGCGAGCGATGTGCCTGGCCATCTTGGACGGGCAGTCGGGCAGCTTAGTGGGAAGAGAGCGGGCAGCGTGGGAAGGCATCTGGGTGGGCGAGCAGGGTGCTTGGGAAGGTGGGCAGCAGGCCGTAAGAAGGCATCCGGGCAGTCAACGAGCAGCTTGGTTGGTCGGGCAGCCGAGCATAAGGTTTTTTGAATTATTGTTATTTTTTTATTTTTCAGGCAACCTAAGGCCGTCGGATAGCCTCCGGAAAAGACCGTTGGAAATTTTTTTCCTAAGCATGTTTTACTAGCGAAAGTTTTTCGCCTGAAAATTGACGGTAAATTTTAAAGCCGCCAGAAAATAATCAATTTCTGTCAGGAAATGCAGCCCGGTAATAGGTGATTTTGCTGTAGTGAATGAATGCCTATACTACAGAAAAAATGATATTCTGCCATCCTTTTTGACGAAAAATGACTAAAATCTGTCGGTAAATTATATTTTCAGCAGATTTTCCATGAAAAATTTTTTGTTGGTTTAACACGAGGCCTAAAACAAACACCGATGAAAAAAAAAAGCCAAAAATATTTCTGACAAATTTCTTACAAAAATTGTTGCCAGAAAAACTAAAAATAAATATATTCAAATTCTACCCGAGAAGGCTAGCCCACAAACCAGCAAAAGCTCCAATCCTGCGACCGCGTAAGTTTCAAACCCAGCTCCAGCCCGTCTTCCCACCCCCGCTGACTGCCGCAATTATTGTGCACCCTCCCCATGCCTGCGTGGGATTCAAACCCTATTCCTTTGGAATTCCTGCGCCCGTTCATTAGGTCACATAGCAATTCCTGTTAAATTAGCTTCTCTTTTATTTAAATTATAACTTATAGAATATTTTAATTAAAAAATAAATCAAATATAATTTTTGCTAATATTTATTTACTACTCATTATTTATTATTTTTTATTAAATGATAATCGGCACATATTTTGTTTTATTAAAGATTTACTTTTCTAAAAATTTTTAATCATTAAATAATGCACTAAGATTATTTTTATTAAAGATAATTAAATAATAAGATTTTTAATTCAAAGATCTCAAAATTTCTCCCATATTTAAATATTTTATAATACTTATTAAATTAGTTAATTAGTCAATTTAAACAAATGAATTTAACTTACTAATAATTAGTCAAACTTTTTATTTAATTTATTAATATTTATCATAATTTTTTTTCATAAAACTTTAAATTTAACCAAAATCTGTCGAAAATTTACATTTTTCATATAGTGCTATTTACTCAAAAGTAGTACTAGTGATTACCCCCTCAATGTGATACTTTATTTGGCAAGGTTGTGAAAATCGGATCAAACAATAAATTGGAAGAAATAGAGGTTCACGGTTCATCCGGTCTAACAAGGGTCGAACCGGATGATGTAATAAATAATAAATATTATTTAAAATTAATTAAATTAACATAATAATAATATTATCATTCAAAGTTTAAGACAAAAAATTAAACTAAAAAAAACTATGAAACATAAAATTTACATAATTAAGTAAAAGTATTAATTTAAAATTTCACATAAAAGGAAAAAAAATCTATATCTCATAATTATAAGAATTTAGACTCATAAAAATATGATAATTTTAAATTTAATTTTTTTTTTTAAATTTTAAATTTAATTTTTAATTTAAATTTAATTTACATATAACCATATAATTTAATATAAATCATTACTAATTTATAAAGCATATTGAATATAAATTTAATTCTAACATAAGTTTATAAATTTATTATAAATTATTTTTATTTTATATTATATGATTAAATATATTATACACATTTATGTTGTATATCAAATTTATTTTATAAATTTATATCTAGAATCATTAATAAATACAAAAAATTATTAATGATAAATTATTTTTATAATGTATAAATAAATAATTTTTTATTATTAACTAATAAATAAGTATCATTTACATCAAAACTAATTAATTAATAAATCTATTTAAAAATAATTTTTATATGCATTATATTTGTTATGAGCTCATACACATCTCAACTCTTTTCTTTAGTCAAACATCACTTGTAAAGACTTTCTTGCTATTGTTTATATAGCATTTTTGAGTTTCCTTGTGTTAAGAGCTCACATGGAATGGTGGAGCCATGTGAAATGCTTCATGATGGTTTGGGGGCAAATATTTATAATAAAATATGCGTTACAATTTTTAAATGTTTTAAATATATTTTAATTTATTTATTTAAAAACATTTTAAAAATTGTGGAATTTGAACCGGCCGGTTCAAAATAATCGGGGCTAGTTCGCTGGTTGAGATGCAATTTTAAGGCTGAACAAGACCAGTCTTGTGATAGGTTCGCGGTTGAACCGGCCGGTCCGATCTGATTTTTAAAACATTATTATTTAGACTAACATTGTAGTGAGAAAATGCTCCCCCATGAACTTATTTAAATTTATATAAGTTAACTATAAGGGCATTTATGGACATATAGTTACATGGGCTAATATGTTACTACCTAATTAACTTATTTGTGAGTTGGTCCTATTTTAAGTCCTTAAGCCCAAGTAAGCATCACTACAGGAAAACTCAGCATTACCGGCGGACTAAATCCGCCGGAACACATTGAAAATCCGACGGAACTTTGTACGCCGGTTTTGGTCGCGTCGATAAATTTTTTCCAACGAATGTAATGCGCCGAAAACTTTTCGGCGCACTTCCCGACGTAGTACCGGCGTAAAACATCGGGTCGGTGCCGACGACGTACAACCGATAAATTCCGGTTCCATATGCGCCGGTAAGTTTCTGTCGAATTTTCCGCCGGTAAGTACCGGCGGACAAAACGCCGCAAGGTCGCCGTAAACAACTCACGGCTTTATTTGCGGTGCAAAGTTATCGCCGGAAATAAGCGATGGAAATTGCGTCGGAACATGCGCCGGTAGTTGCCGACGGAAGGAAGACGTCGATACATCTGATACAATTCGTTGTATCGTTCGTTCCGGCTGATTTCTGGCGTACAATCCGCCGGAAACCTGTAGCATTGACAAAAAAAAAATTGTCTTCCCAGCCAACAATCAAATTTCCACACCTGCAAACCTATACGAATATCAATTCCACAACATTTCAATACTAACATTTCAACATATCAACATTTTATAACAAATTCACAACAGTTTCACAACATTTTATAACATTAAAAGAAACTGTTCAATAGTAACAATCAACAAAAAATATCTCATTAAAAGAAACTGTTCAATAACACATTTTCACAGAAATAAACAAGTTCATGTAAACTAAATTAAACTTCTCTTACTCCGTGGACTCCTCCTCAGGTGGAGCTACGTCTTTTCCAACTGTTGGGCAGCTGTGATCACAGCATCTGGTTCTAGGTGCACTAGATTTTTGTGTTTAGAACATGGACATCAAAACTTTCCTTCTGATATAAAGCTGGGCAGCTGTTTCACTTGCTGAATGAAAAAGTTCACTCCAATGATGAATTCATCTGTTAATGTCTTCTAACCTTGAGATAATCGGTTATACATCCAACTTCTTTGGTTTCTAATATCCAAAACCTATATATAAGAAAGAAAAAGTAATGGATATATATATATATATATATATATAAAGACATTAATAGATGTTCATATGACCAAACCATCTAAGGAGACTTTCTCTAATCTTATCTTCCACTGGAGCTACTCCAACCTTTTCACGTATATGCTCATTTCGCATCCTATCTCTAAGGGTCAAGCATTGCACCTAAGCATCCTCATCTCTGCCACATTTAACTTAGTATTATGCTTCTTTTTTAGTGGCCAACATTCGGCACCATAAAGCATTGCAAGTCTCACCACCATCTTATAGAAATTTCCCTTAAGTTTGAGGGGGAATTTTCTATAACACAATAAGCCCGATGCATTCCTCCACTTCAACCATCCAACTTGAATTCTACTAATAATATCCCCATCTATTTCACCATCACTCTGACAATAGATCAAAAATATCTAAAATGTGTACTCTTATTAATGATTTGATCACCAAAAGTCACAATTGCACTTCATATAATCCGTTTTAGATAATATCCACATCTATTTCACCATCGTTTTGAACAATATATTCGAGATATCTAAAACATATACTTTTTTAATGTCTTGATCGCTCAAAGTCACAATCCCTCCACTATATCTATTAGTACTAAAATTACAGTCCATATATTCGATTTTAGGTCTACTCAAATGGAAACCTTTAGACTCTAAGGTTGACTTCCATAGTTCAAGTTTTCCTTCAACTCCCTCTCTAGTTTTATCAACAAGAAGAATATCATCAACAAAAAGCATGCACCAAGGTACATCCTCTAGCAAATGTCTAGTGAGAACATCCATGACTAAAGCAAAAAGATATGGACTTAAGGCTGATCCTATATGTAATCCAACTGAAATAGGAAAAAAAAATGAAACAAAATACCTTTGACGGTGAATTCCTTCTGTTCCGTCAGCGAAGAGCGACACTCGGCGGCGCATGAGCAAGAAAGAGAGGAAAGGATGCTCGGCGAAGTCCGGTGACAGTCGACGGCAAATTCCGGTGACCGTCAGCGACGTCAATCCACATCGAACGACGAACGGCGACGGTGAAACACGCGAGGTGAGAGAACAGAAGGAAACGAATGAGCGGCCAGAGGGGCTCGGTGTCGAAAAATAGGGCTTTCACCGGCGGACGTTCCGGCATAGTGTCCGACGGAAATAAGATCTGTCGTAACGTGCAACGGAAATAAGTCGTTGAGTTCAAATAAGCCGGCGGAAGCTCCGTCGGTAATGTTTCCACCGTAACGTGCGACAGAATCGGTTCAGAGCTTGTTTTACCGACGTATTCACCGGCGCAAGGGACGCCGGAATATTTCTGTCATATTTTGCACCAGCAATGCGTCGTAAGTTTTCCGTCGCAAGATTTAGTCATATTCCGCCGTTAACTGCGTCGTTCGTACCGGCGCAAAAATTTCTGACGGTATTCACGTGTTTTTCCGTAGTGCATGTGAGTCATACTCACCTCGAATCTCATAGCAGACGAGTAACACGGACGAATAGGCAGCACGAGCGGGCAACCGGGCTAATGGGCGGGGTAGCTTGCAACAAAGGATACAGCCAGGCCAACAGGCAACACATATGGAAAACGGGTAGTCGTGATGGCAAAGTTGGAGGGCAGGGGACAGCGCGGGAGGAAACCAAGGTAGAAGAAGAAAAGTTAAGGTTTGGCGGTCGTAGATTCTTTTTTACTTGTTGGCTACGTTAAAAATATTATTCAACTTGAGGTAAGTTACATTTTGCCTATTTCAGTTTTCAATCATTTGATGTTATTAGAATTTTTTTTATCAAATTTATAATTTTGTTGTACAAAAATATAATTTTATCGAATTGTAGTAACTTTTATGCCTGTATCTTTTGATATATTATCAATACAACAACTCAGATTATTTTGAGTATTTATTTGAGATTTTTTGTTGGGTGATTTTGTAAAAATAATAAATTTTATCAATTAAAAATTTTATTTTAACATAAAAAAAGTGCTTTTGTTATGTTAAAGCTTCATAATATTATTATACATAATCTTTGATAATTTGATTAATTTTTAAAAATGATGAATTTTTGCTCAGTAGAATTTTTTGTTGCCTACTTTTAATGCATTTTGGTACATTATGAATTGGGTTCATTTATGTGATGTGGTGTGATCTATGGAGTTAACTTCTGAATTGTATAAAAATCTAGGGCTCTATCATTTCTAAACATTGCTTTAATTTTTTGTTAAAAAAAATTAAAAAATCATACTTAATATACATAAGTATACATGCCAAATTAAGTAATAAATTGATTATGCCGAACCCATGTGGAAATATGCTTACTTACAATAAACTATTATCATTTACTTTTATTATAAAAACTATCTTACTAAAATAAAAATGATATTTGTGGTCACTCTATCACTAAAAAAATAAAAATATATTATATATAATATGTAATAAAGTGTTTTGAATTGATGAACATAAATTTCATATATTTTTTAAGTGATTCAGAGCATATGCATCCCTAGATCTCATAGAGCTTATAGGGGTGAAAAAGATATATATTGGCCTCCTATAACTATAATATCTTCATAAGAACCTATAACATTAAACATTATATGTCTAGGCATGCAAACATTCTTCCTTAATATTCTTGATTATTCTTGCATTCCCCTATTAAGATTATATATCATACTATATTTTAATTATATTAATGGCCACTATATGCATTAAATAAAAAATAAAATAATTTTGAAAATATCATTTAAAATTTATAGAAAAACATTTTTAATTGGTACTCAACATACACTTTATATCATAAGTCCGCAATAAGAGAATTAGATAGACATAGAATAAAAGAAGTAATCTCATTTTCATTAAACTCATCAAAGAATAAAAATACAAGAGAGTGATATCACTAAAAATGCTCATAGTATCTCCTCTACATACTTTCTTCCTAGTTGCTTCAAGAAAATAAAGGCTAACACTCTAAATTATTATATCGTCTACTTTATTAGCTTCCCTTAGATCTTACTCTAAGAGAGAACTAAAGAAGTACTCTAAAAAGTACTAAATTTATACAAGCAACTGAACTCCCTTACAAATATAATATCACAAATATTTATAGGAAAACATGAAAAGGCATTCGGGTGCTACGCTGCTTCAAAAAATGGTGCTGCGGCACCCTTAAAGTATTGAACTAGCGCTACGGAGCTGGAACTTCTGTTCCACCACAAAGCTTACTGATGTGGATTAATTACTTAATGAACATTCACATCTCTTCACTAATAAAATGTGGCCCTTTGAGGTTACAACTCTAACACCACGATGTTGTGGACATTGAGTGTTGTGGATCCCAAATGGCAAAAAATGACACCAAGGCGTGAGAAATTGTGGCATCACGACATTTAAAAATAAAGAATTCAGTGCTGCCAAACTAACTTTTTGATGCATGATTTTCAATAGGAATTCTATAAAGATAATCATCAATTTGATCCTCAATCTTTCTAAGTGCAGTATATTGATTATACAATTTGATTCCTAATTATATAACAATATTTTCCAAGGGTTTCATCCCATTCTTGTCATGGAGTTGTTCAAAATTTAAGTGATAACGTTGTAGCATTAGGTAGAGAGGCACTGTGGTGCTTAAATCTCTTGGATCTCTATTGACATTATCATACCACAAATTTTTTGTTCTAATTTTAAGTTTTATAATTTATTTAAAATTATTTCAACTTATACAGTTAATATTGACAAAGCCTCAAATTCATAAATTTTTGCTACTCTCTTAGGATATACCCTATCAACAGGCCATTGAACATTATTAGTAGTCATTTACTCTATTAATTCATATGCTTTCTCAAAAGGCTTAGACATTAATGGTCTTCCATCGACAACATCCAGGGGTGGAAGCAAGTACAGTTCAGGGGAGCAATTGCCCCCCCCCCCCCCCCCCCCCCCCCCCCCCCCCCCCCTTAAAAAAAAATTTAATTACATATAAGGGCATTTTTGTAGTTTGCCCCCTCTGAAAAAATACTTTTGCCCTTTTTTTGCCCTAACATCCCGCCACTGGTCTCATTCTTCCTCTTCGTGAATGGCAAGCTGGCCGCAGCTCTCTTTCGTCTTCCCTCTTCTTCACGCAGCAGCAGGTAAAACTTGTTTCTGCCTTCAATTTCACATTTGTTCTGAATTTTTCTCTGCAAGATTTTCTTTCACATTCGCAGTTCAATACATAGGTGTTGGAATTTGCTGCAATTTCTCATTAGGTTTCAAGTGCTCTGTTTTCTTACAGATATATGATTTTACGTATTAATTTATCTATTAAGTATTAACATTCCTCAAATTTCAAGTTAATGTGAGAAAGTCGTCATAATTTTAAGATTTAATAAAGAAAATTTATATTTTAATTTATTTTATAAAAAATGATAGTTATATGACAGGTTTCATGTCTATAGAAATGTTTTATATTTCAAAAACTTTCTACTATTAAAAAAATGATATTATTATTAGAATAATATTAAATTTTGTTGCATCCAAGAGTATTTACGGCGGTAGAGAAATATAAAATTTAACATCTTAGCGTTGTACGAAAATTCGGCAGCAATTAGATAAGTGATTGTGTAGCATTCATAGGATACACCAATATTTTTACGTGGAAATTTATTTTTTAGTCTTTATTAGAAGGGTTTTTAGGCATTGCCCCCCTAAGAAATTGAAAATACTATGGCCTTTAGGTATTTCCCCCCAAAATTTATTCCGGGGGCACTGCCCCCTTCGACCCCCGATATATATGTCTTATACGTTTGCCCCCCCCCCCCCCCCCCCCCCCCCCCCCCCCTTGAAAATTAGGGCTGGTTCCGCCCCTAACAACATCTATAATTTTTTTGTAGAGATCCTACTATTTCATTATAAAATATTTGAATAACCAACCAATCATGTAAAGTACGTTGAGGGTATTTTTCAATCATTTCTTTAAATCTGTTTCAACTCTTATAAATTGGTTCTCATTCAAACAAGGTTAAAAAAGTGATATCAACACTATGTTTGGTACTCCATGATGGTAAAAAATAATTAGCAAGGAACTTATGAGCCAACTCATTCCAAGCAGTTATAAAGCCTAGGGTTAAAGAATTCAACTACATAAAAATCTATGGGTCCAAAAAGTTAATAGAGTGAGTGCTATAGAGTTAAATTTTTTAATTGTATAAAAATATATGGATCCATCACCCCTAAATAATGCTTAGTTTTTTTTTTATTTAAAAATATTAAATCCCATTTAATATACATAAGTATATAAGCTAAATCAAATAATAAATTAGCGATAGAGAAAAGTGTCGAACCCAAAAGAATGTACACTTACTTACAATAGCTACTATTATTTATTCTTATTATAATAATTATCATATAAAAATAAAAATAATATTTTTGGAGATTTTATCACTGAATGAAATAGTAAAAATATTGGATACAATATTCAATAAAAGTATTTTGCATTGATGAATGTAAATTTCATATCTTTTCCAAAAAAACTCTTAATTATAAATGTGATTTAGAGCATATGCATCCTACAATTATAATATTTTCTTCAAAATCGAAAATATTTAACATCCTATATCTAGACATGCAAACATCCTATCTCAAATTTTTGTTTGTTCTTATATTCTTCCAGTAATACTATACATCACACTTCATTTTAACTACACATATGAACACTATATGCATTAAATAAAGAATGAGATAAAATAAAAAATATATATTATTTAACATTTACATAAAAGAGTGTTTAGTATTATTCAACATATACTTTATATCATCAATACAAAATAAGAGAATTAGTTAGACACATAGTAAATGACAGGCAACCTAATTTTTATTGAACTCATAAAAGAATAAAAATATAAGAGAATGATATCTCCTGAAAGACTCAAAGGATCTCTTCAACACTCTTTCTTTCTTTAACTTATACTATTACTTTAAGAAAATATAGGCTAACATTATAAATAATAACATCTTATGTTTTTTCTTGCCACCATTAGTTCTTACTCTAAGAGGTAACTAAAGAATAACTTTAAAATGTACTTAATTTATACAAGTGACTGAACTCCTTTACAATTATAACATCTCAAATATTTATAGAAATATTAAAAAAAGGCAATTGCAGCTCTACAATGCCCTTAAGATTAGCATCGTAACACCCTTAAAGTGAATTAGTGCCTCGATGTTGGAACTTTTGCACTATCACGACCCTTGCTAATATGAATCGACTACTTAGTGAATAGGCACATCACTTAATTCATTGATAAAATGTGGTCTTTGAAAGTTAAAAATGTAACTCCACTGTGCTATAGACATTCGAGCGCTGCAACGCCCAAATGGTAAAAAAATGGCACCAAAGCATGATAAATTGTGTCGTCGTAGCATTTGAAAATAGAGAATCTGGCCCTACCAAGATGACTTTATGATGCTGTAGTGCTGATAATGTTGCTGTGGTATACGTTTTTCCACCACAGCACTTATAAATAGAGAACTCGACCTAGCAATGTTAGAATTAGGACGCCTTAGCAGAATTATTTAAGGTAGCACTATGGCATGGTTTTGTTAGACGGCGCAGCACTTTGAGCTCCTTAGAATTTTTTACATTTTTAAATTTTTTCTAAATAAAAAATTTAGAAGATTTCATTTTTACTTAAAATAAAACACATAAAATAGTATATAATTTACACTTATCCTTATTCTTTATTAACAATAATGTTTTGGAATATGTGTATATTAAATGAAATGTGAATTTATTCTTGTGAAGATAAGAGATTTTGGTATGTTGTGTTATGGCAAAGCCAATGGGCTACCGATGTGAGAATCTATTATGTTGAAGTTAGTGGGCCACCGAGGCTAGATTGCGTTATGTCAGAACCAGTGGGCCATCGAGGTGTGCTTTAGTTATGTGGTGTTATGATGTCAGGGCCTAAGGGCTACGAAGGAGGGATTCTGCTAATTAATAAGAGTGACAATAAATTGGAGCTTAATAGCTATTCTAAAATTTGATATAAGATAATTATTTATGTTTAATCGTCAGTGTATTTTAGTAGTTATTTAAATGCATTCAATATCAATATTTATTTCAATTTTAGCTTTTTGACAATACTTTAGTTCATTTCAATAAATTATTTTTAGTTATTTTTGTTAAGTTATTGATTTCTATTTTAGGTTACGGTAGTTTACTGAGTCGTGCTAGCTCATTTCTATTTTTACTTTCATTTTCAGGTCAGGGGAAGGTAATGAGTGAGCTAAGTAGTTTTTATAGTAGACTCAGATCTATGTTGTATGTATTATTGTTTGGTTATTTCTATCAAATTGTAAATATATATATTTGAATAATATATATGGTGTATAAATTGGAAGTTTTATTTCAGTACTTATCCAACTAAATCTTGGAGTTTCTAGTTCTTGTCACAATTGGATATAGTATGACCTGTGCAGTATCGGATCATATTGAGTCGGTTGTGACTTTATAAGTGATTTCAATTGTTAATATTATTTATGGCAATGGTAGAGGAACTTGTTGACATCATCATTTCTACTAAAAGCATGCATAAAACATATCAACGATGATGTATGTCAATGTTATTATCGATGATAGGTGATGAAGTCAACAGGATTTAGCATTTATATCAATAATTTGCATAGACTTTGATATGTGATGGATGACATGCTTAAATGTTGTTGATATCTGTGGGAAAAATGTTGATAAATTTTGATAGTTAGGATATCAGTCAGACGGTACTGATCAAGAGGTTGTAGTTGGTCAATGATGGTGATTAGAAGATATAATTCAGGCAATGGTTTTTGAGAGATAATGGATATGAAATTATCATTGATAGCAATGATCATCATGTGCATAAGTTTGATGGAGCTCTAAACTTCTTCAAATATCTAGAGTCTTTATAATTTCAAGTTAAGTTCAGCTCCAAGCTCCTACCACTTCTAATGTGATGAACTTGTGTCTTTAGAATTTCTTAGCCCGCAACAATTGAAAATTTTGATTCTATTATTTTATCATAAAATCTTTCTTTTAAGAACTCTCAAGAGCTTATTTTTTCATAAAATGTTCAAAGTTTATAACTCTGTCATCTGTGTCTTCTGTCATAGGCGGAGTTGCCATTTGTAAAGCTGAGGATATAACGAGAAAAAAAGAACTATATACAAACTAATAAAACAAGAAACAAGATCGGTCTTCATATCTTGACAACGAAGGCCTTTTGTTGCCATTTGAAACGGCAGCAATATCATTTTTACTATTCTTTTTAAATATCTCACATGTTAAAGCCTGCCATTGGGCAAGTGTAATGGCGACATAAGTTGTTAAAGTTCAGCTAAATTTTGAAATTTTTTTTTTTTTTTTCACCGGATATTTTTAAGGTATTTTTAATCGTTTTTTTTTTCTTAGTTTGTATTTTACTTGGACCATATGGCCTTGATTTTGGAAAATATAGGCAATGTGATATTTTTAAATAGTAAAAAATATGATCTCCTAAAATCCGCTTCTTAGCCTTTCATTTATATGATTAAAAGGACTAGAGAGGAGAGGCTATGTATAGAAAAAATAGAGAAATAATATATGATGTGTGATAGGTATTGATTGACACGTACAAGTGGGCAAGGCTAAAGGGTACTAACTTGGCTCCTTGTCTCTAAAGTGGTTCTCTACTTATGAATTGGCTCGAGGACTCCGACGAGCACCTAGGGCGACACCTCGGAGGTGAGAGCCTAAAGTGAGCCTTCATGAGTTCATTTCTGCTCGAATTTGTGAATGCAAGCCCTTCGAGATAAGTAGTGAATTTTTTATACAAATGTATTTGTAAGTTAGGGATGTATATAGCCAACGATTGTAAACTTTGTAGATGTGTGCTTCTTGTAGCTTAGATTAAGTTGTCCCCGAAAAATGATGACCTAAGTTGAGGAGAATTGCTGAGATGATTAAATCCTCCAAGGACTAGTGTCCCTTAGCATGAAGACATGCCAAGGCGAGTTCACTTGATGAACAAACAATGAATAAGTGCATCTCTAATCTGATACACCTCTTGTGCATTTAGCTCCTCTTAAATCACTACAGAAAAATCATCCATTAACGGTGAAATATTCCAGCGGCTTTCCAGTCGTCAAATTTTCGGGGGCTTTCCGATTGTTTTCCGATGGAAGACAATGAGATAGCTTTTTCTAGTTGAAGTTACAAGCGGTTTCTTTTCGGTGGTTTTTTCTGCGGCTTTTCCGGCGGCTTCTCTAGCTTTCTGACCGATTTTAAATAATATAGATAAAATAATCAAAATTTAACTATTTAAATTATTTAAAAAAAGATTATAAATTTTATTAACTAATTTAAGTTAACTATTTCCTTAAGTAAAAAAAAGATTTAAATTTAAAATTATTATTTTAATTTTAATTTATTTTAAAATTTTCTATTCATTGATTAGTAATTTTAATAATATTTTAATAAATTATTAAGTAAATAATTTGTTTTAGTTAAATTTTAATGGTACTTAATACTATAATTCAATTAATTTCCATTTTTAAATTAATTATAAATTATTAATTTTAATATAGATGATTAAATTAATTAGTAAATATAATTTCAATTTTTAAATTGATTATTAATTTTATGTAATTGTATAGTTTAAATATAAAAAATAAGAGATGATACATATTTTGCATTGTAGCATTGTGGTTGTATGTTTGAAAAATTTTAATCCAACACAGTTAGAATCTTGGAGGCAACGCACGGGCGTGGGCAGACCAGCGAGCAGCCTGGTGGCTGGTGGGGCAGGGCTTCCGGGCAGTCAGCGGGAAGTCGATCAGCTCGGCGGGAAGGCAACGGGCAGCATTGGAAGGTGTCCGGGCGAGTGGGCAGCGTGCATGAGCAGCTGGGCAGTTTGGGCAGGCAGTCGGGCAGCTCGACGGGAAGAGAGCGGGCAGTGTGGGAAGGCATCCGAGCGATCAACAAACAGCTTGGTCGGTCTGGCAGCCGAGCACAAGGTTTTTTGAATTATTATTATTTTTTTAATTTTCCAACGGCCTTAGGCCACCGGATAGCTGCCTGAATTTTTTACCGTTGGAAAATTTTTTATTATGCGTGTTTTACTAGCGGAAGTTTTTCCGCCAGAAAATTGCCGGTAAATTTTAAAGCCACCGGAAAATGATCAATTTCTGTCAGAAATACCGCCAGTAATATTTGATTTTGTTGTAGTGAATGGATGTCTATACTACAGGAAAAATGACATTTTTCAGGCATCCTTTTAGTCGGAAAATGACTAAAATCCGTCGGTAAATTATATTTTCAATTGATTTTCTACTGAAAAATTTTCACTTGTATAACACGAGGCATAAAACAAACACCGCCGAAAGAAAAGTAGCCAAATATATATATATATATATATATATATTATATATATATATATATATATATATATATATATATATATATATATATATTTTTTTTTTTTTTTTTTTTTTTTTTTTTTTTTTTTTTTTTTTTTTTTTTTTCAAGTTCTACCCGAGTAGCCCACCATCCCGCAAAAGCTCCAAGCCTACAACTGCGCAAGGTTCAAATCCAGCTCCAGCTCCTATGCCCACCTCCGCTGACCGCCCGTTGTGCACCCTCCCTGTGCCTGCGGGGGATTCAAACCCTATTCCTTTTGAATCCCTGCGCCCATCCATTAGGTCGCAGAGCAATTGCTGTTAAAATAGCTACTCTTTTCTATTTAATTTATAACTTATAGAATATTTTAATCAGAAAAATTAATAAATTATAATTTTTCTTATATTTTTTACTACTCATTAAATATTATTTTTTATTAAATGATATTCAGCACATATTATGTTTTATTAAATATTTACTTTTTGAATATTTTTTAATCATTAAATAATGTATTAAGATTATTTTTATTAAAAATAATTAAATAATAAGATTTTTTAATTCAAATTTTTCAAAATTTCTACCAGATTTAAATATTTTATAATACTTATTAAATTAGTAAATTAGTCAATTTAAACTAATTAATTTAACTTAACAATAATTAGTGAAACTTATTATTTAATTTATTAATATTTATCATAATTATTTTCCATAAAACTTTAAATTTTACCAAAAATTCGTCAAAAATTTACTTTTTTGGTGTAGTGCTATTTACTCAAGAGTAGTTCTAGTGATTACCCCTTTATGTGATACTTTATTTGGACTAACATTGCAGTGAGCAAATGCTCCCCGTGGCTGCACCCATTGAGCATGAACATATTTAAACATGTATGAGTTAACTATAAGGGCATTTATGGACATATAGTTACATGGGCTAATATGTTACTACCTAATTAACTTATTCATGAGTTGGTACTATTTTAAGTCCTTAGCCCAAGTAAGCAAGTAAGTCATACTCACTTTGAATCCAATAGCAAGCGAGCAGCACGTGGAGGCAACCAGCCTAGTGGGCAAGGGAGCTGGCAACACGGGATACGCTTGGGCAGCGAGTCAGGTTCTGGTCAGGAAAACTGATCCGTTTTCAAAAACGAATAAGTTTCGGGTTCGACCCGAACCCGACCCGTGACCCGAAATTTACACCCCTACTAAAAGTATTACTTTATATACATATAATATGTTATTCAAATTATTTTTGAGCGAAATAGATAAAAAGAAAAAGTTAATATAATTCAATTAAAAAAATAGAAAAATCAAATTATTTGAATTCTCTTAAAATAAATAATATTATATTATTTCCATTAGATGAGCTAAATGTCTACTCTAATTAGCAGACTTTATTTTTTTTATTTATTTTGGCCTATATCAATTAATCAATTCAAAATAACTAAATTTATTTAAGCAAAATAAATGGAGCTGAACTTTTGTAAGTTCTGAGAGAATATTCATGCAAATATATTAATCTTATATTATAGCGAAGGGATTATTGTGGTGGCTTTAACACGTGAGCCATTAATGATAGTTATGATAATTAATCATTGCTCCAAAACCTACCGTTGGGATAATTTTCTCATTTTTTTTTTTTTTAGATCACAATCATAGTTTTATTTAGCTATTACTTTCTTATTACCTTAATGTTGTTT